>JAHUUD020000021.1:1450000-1845457 GCA_020010945.3 Muscidifurax raptorellus | reverse complement strand
TCTAGGACAGATTCTCTTTTCAGTTAAAGGAGAGCTACCTATTGATGATCAAAAAATGGTTAAGACAAAAAGTGTTACTTTTTTAGTAGACCCGAATCTATGATAAATCTTATTCAAATGACCTTGAAGGTCATGTTCAAGGTCACAGCTGGAATAGCCAAAAGATGCCCCCCTTCTAACCCAACAAATTTTATTTGAAACATTTTTTTCTCAGAGCAAATTATTAACCATTTTTAGGGGGTGGTAAATTAAAATGGGACACCCTGTATATTTAGCGTTCTGCAGCTTGTTGAGGATCGAATCCATATATGGAAGCGGGTACGCACTGGCCTTTGAGACAGCGTTGAGTTTGTGATAATCTACGCAGAATCTGTAGGTCCCATTCGCCTTACGCACCATCACGACAGGGCTTGACCATTCGCTGTCCTTCGCACGGCGTATTATTCCTGCCTCTAACATTTTATAGATGATTGGCCGCGCACTCCCTACCTCGATGGCGTGCTTAATAAGCGTTGTGCAACCGAGGGGTTCTCGTTACTGGGGAGCCAACGATCTAAAACTTCTTCTAAATGATTTCGTTGAACTTGCGTAACATCCGCTAAACCTACAGCGGCAAGCGCGTTCGCCACTCCCTCTGTCAGAGCTGACACTTCTAATGGAATGGGCTCTGGCTCACCTTCTATGCGAAGGCTGTTTTCTCTGGGCATTAGCACTGCGTTAAATGCACGCAGGAAATCTGTGCCAAGTATGCACTCAGAGTCTAGATCCCTCATAGTCATAACCTTCAAGTGTCGGCGACAACCGAGTACTTCGAACGGGAGATCTACGTAGCCATATATCGGCACGAGTTGACCGTTCGCGAGTTTTGCACCAGGGCCTTTATACGGCGTGATCGATTGACCACATGCGGAAGCAATCTGGATACCGATTGGCCCAATTGCGGTGCGTGCCGCTCCTCAGTCACATAGAGCTCGAAGGCTAAATCTACCAATCCCAACTTGTAGCCACCACCGACTACAATCAATCATGGACGTATCATCCTCGTCGTTCAGTGGCATAATATTATTCGTTGCTGGCGGGTTCGCAAGAAGATTCGAGGCCTTCGGAGCATCGGGAGGAATAACGGCCTGCTTTATTTCCTCCCTGCCTCTTTTCCCGATTTCTTCGAGCATTCTGGGCACGTCTTTGTAATATAACCGAGCCAGCTGTAACCGTAGCACTTTACTGGATCAGGCAGTTTTCCTCTAGCCTCCTGGTGCTGATTATGGTCGCTGGCCGGTGTGCGAGTCGGAGGTTTCGCATCATCCGCCTGAGTTGGCGTATCTATCGACGCGGTTCCTTTCGGTTTCGGTTTGGCCTTAGACTTGCCATTTCCGCTGGAGCCATTCGCCTTCTTCGGCTGATTGCTTGAAGGTTTAGCCTGCGGTGTAACACTCAGTTGTGCGATCGCCTCCTTAAGCGCGTCCACGAACGAAGTGCAAAGGGCGGTAGGCTCATTAACTTCCGCTAAGTCAGGTGAAGTCTGCGTAGCGCTTTTCTTCTTGGCTTCGGCCACCCCTTTATAGGCCAGTTGCTGCAATAAACATCTATCAGGTGGCGGCGGCGGTTTATAGTTGTCTCGATCGTGAATAAGTCTTTCTCTGCGGCTCTCGCCTTCGTAATTGAGGCCTGGAGGCTTACGATTTTACTTCGCGGCACCAGCATTCTAATATCGGCCAGCATATTATCGTGGATCATTCTGAGTTGAGCTTCTAGCGGCGGCGGTTCATCTAATCTACTGAGGATTGCTAATACAGCAAAGATATGTTCTCGCACGGGCTCCTTTTTGCCCTGCGTCCTCGCTTGTGCCTCTGCCAACAGTTGCATCTGAACATCTTGATCCGTGTCATAGCTTTGCCTTGCAGCTCTACAGAAATCTGTCCAGCTAACCCACGTATGTCTTAACTGTCGACACCAAACCAGGGCTGGTCCTGTGAGGACGTGCAACATCGCATTGAGGGAGTCTGTGTCATCTAGGTGGGATGACCTCCTGCATTCATTAACCCTCTGTAAAAATTCTTCGATGCAGTGTTCTTGACTTCCATCAAACTTGATGTTCCATTCTCGAGCAATTTTCCCAATATCTCTACTCGATGAAGAACTCCACGAGAGGATTTGCGTAACGCTATACGGATTGGCGTTTATCGCACTCGAAGGATTAGTGTGCGTGTCATAGAATGGGTTTGGTCCTTCCGGCCGGTAAGGATTGGCGCCACTCATATGATCCGTTCCTGGTCCCAAGAAAGGGTTAGTATTATTATTACCGCCAGGTAATCCGCCCCTCTCCATAAGTTGATGGTAAGGTTGGGAAATCTGTTGTCCCCTGAAGGGGTTTGCTGGTTGTTGTCTCATTGCTTGAACAGCTGGGTCAATTATCCACGAGTTGTTTGTGGCGTTTCGCGTACTATGAGCATCAGGCTCAGGAGGTACTATATCAATAGTATCCTGAAAACGGACTGCTCTACTATTTGTAGCAGGGGCCTGCAGTCGTACAGTTGGCTCCTCTCTCGCACTTACGTCCGTTAATTCCAATATCAACGATTCGAGATATTCAATTTGTTTCCTGAGTGTCTCTTTTTCTGCTAAGTCATTTACGCGATCTCGCAGTAGTTGTTCATACAACCCTGTTTGATTGTCTCGTGGATTTTGACGATAGTTCGACGAGTATGTCACTTGCGTATCCGCCTGTCTTGCCGATGTAGTAACCGTGCTTGTTACAGCCCTTGTTGTTACCGTGCTGCTGATAGGTGGGGAATTAAATCTGTCGTCCATCCTGGCAGTCGTATTCGTTGTCGTTGTCGCTGTTGTAGATGTTGATGTTTGATTTCGTGGATCGTGAGGCGTTTGCAGTCTCAAATCCAGCCTCTCTATATTCGCTCCTGCGTTCTGCGACTCTGGCCTTGTCGGTAGTGTTCTTGCATTACACCCGTCGAAATTATCCAGGAAGGTCCAATTCCAATCGAACCTATTGACTCGACCCGCGCGATTCCGCTCTATTATAGCCAACTTTACTGTTTCTGACAATGATCTGTCTCTTTGTATCATTCTATGTAAATCTGTGTCTCTTCTTGATGATGCTATAAATTCTGGATCGCTTGTTTCTAAAAAATCTTCCGCCGTGTAGTCACCGCGCAATCGCCTAGCTAACCTACATACGTTCTCAAGCCGTGAAGATCCCTTTCTTAATTCTAATTCTGCTAATCTTGTATATAATTCATTTGCAGGTAGCGACATCCCCCATTCCTCGCCACCTTCTGCCATCTTGGCTCTACTTTGTCTTAATTCTGTAAACGTAGGTTATGAGGCGACTGGCACGTTTTTAGAGGAATATCCGTCGTTTGATTTTCTTAACCAAAATACGTAATGCAGACTTCCCACCTGGCTATTTCCGCGTTGCGCTCTCAGTTCTTTATTCTATTATCAGAGCTAATTATTAGCTATTATTTAAATATCGCACTTAATTTTGCGTTCCACGCCGAACTGAGAGGTCTATTTCACGACTCGTTAATCTGACGTGATATTCTCTCCTTCGTTGCTACAGTCTGCGCGTTCGCTCGGAGCTATTATTATTATTTTTGAGAAGGAAAAAGAAGAAAAAAAACAATGACAAAATAATAAAAAAACTCTACAACAAACAACCTGACCTCTTGTCAACTAAAGAGAAAAAGAAACCAGAAAAAAATATATTTTTTGGATAAAAAAAAAATTAAGAAGAGAAAAAGATTTTTTAATTTAAAAAAAAATTAATTTAAAAAAAAGGCAAGAAAAAAAAAATTTTTTTTTCCTTTTTTAAACTTTTAAAAGTTAATGATCTTTGTGTCTTCGTTGACAATTCTCGTCGTCGTCCTGTATTATTTGGCTAGTGGCATCAATCACGTGAAATCGACGCAATCACTTAACAACCCTATTTATGGAACTGCCCCTATAGCTTGGCCGCAGCTCTTTATATATATATATATATATATATATTATATATATATATATATATATATATGTAGGCTCCTACTGGTGACCACACTGTTTTCGCGCGCTAGGGAGAATTCTATTTCCTTATCCTAGCGTAACGCAATTTACAATAATATACTTAATGCACAGTACACTTGTGTCGCTCTCTAATAATTTAGTTAATAATTTTAACTACTCGCTGGCACAAAAAGAAAGCGAGCAAACTCTCCTTAATCACTCGTTATATCCGAGTGCCAAGACAAAAGCATACGCGTATCGACACGAGTATATTGTGTTATACACACGTTGAGATATGTTTCGATTTTACAGAATACCGAAGAGGAAAACAAACTGAGAAACTCAGCGGCATACGCACAGTTCGCCGAACCGAGCTACAACAGTGTATAGTTCGGCGTATATACGGCACGAGTCCTCAAGTTCAGCAGCGGTTAATGCTGTCGATATAAACAAACCGTGTATGTCGACGCTCGTTGTTATTCTCGACTTTCCGCCGCTGTCGTGTTATTGCGTATCGTCTGGCTATTATTTAAATTATCACGTTTAATCTCACACTCTGGCAATATAAACAACAATACGATGCGCTGAGCAAAGTGTCTCGTCGCTATGCGTGTACACGCCTGTACGCTCTTCGTCGCACTAAAATCTTTTATATGTAATCGTTTAAATTTGCTGTATAATTTTTTAATTAAACCGCTTTCCTTTCTAATTTTTCCAAACGTTTGGGCGCCAATATAACGGGATGAACACCTTGTTATTTATGCGGCGGTCGCGCAGTCCTTAGCTGCGTGCAATGCGACCGACGATCCTCCTTATAATTAAGTAGCCGACGGGCGTACTTGTTTGCTCGCCTTCGCGAGCGGTTTGTTATCTCTGCACCTGGTTGCAGAGGCGACGGCTAGTCAGTTCGCACGTACTTCGATAAGCGAAATGCGTGCCCGCGGAGGCGGCTGGGTCGCTGAAATACGCGAAGCGGCAAGTAAAACGATAATGCATGCAAAGTACGGAAAATAAGCCAAGGCGATAGTTAACATTACAACACACACTTTATTCAATAAAAGCGGGAGATTTACAGCAGCGTCGCAGCGTAGAAGCAACTTGAAAAGCGCGTAAGCTGTGCGGAAAAGCGTAATCTCGCGACGAGCTCGAGCGAGGTCAGCGAGAGCGCGAAAGCAGTGGTGAGTGAGCAAGCGAGATAAAGAGAGCAGGTACTTACAATCAGTAATTGCAGTAAAGGCGCAAGCGAGCACGTATCGCAGGCAGGAAAACACTGGCCGCTGTTCTCGCGTCGGTATCTCGAAATCGCACACACTGTTGTCTCTCAACCTAATGTCCAAGAAGTTGACTCAACGGTAGTCGAAACGTATCTGTTTCGCTAATCGCGTCGCGTTGCTCTCTCTCTCCCTACCCTACTCACCTCTGGTTCGTCTCCGCTGTCTCTCCTGTACACACATATCTATAACTTAGCCTACAGGAGCATGCTGGGCTAGACGAGGGCTATTGCTCTCGTCACAATATATATAGGGGGAGGGTCCCCTGCTCGCTCCGCTCGACAGCCCCCCCCCTACTTTAACTTTTAATTTTAAAATGACAAAAAACATAAAAACAGAGGTATATATATATATATATATATATATATAATAATATATATATATATATATCTCAGTTTCAGCTCACTAGCTGTGATACTTTTTTAATGAGAGCAAAAACAAGATTTTTATTTATAACTTGTTTTACGATTACTAGTGTTTTACAACTTTGATGCCAAAATTTCTATGAGAGAATAGGTAGTATATGTGTACCCATGATAGCCAGCGATAAAATCTGAAAGTGAAGGTGCTCGTGTATATTATTTGTATGAGATGTAATGTGAGAGATCTTGGAATATACTTGATATTATGGATGTTATATGCGCTCTATTGAAGTTATACAACTAATTAGTGCACATAAACTTTAAACATTATTTAGAAACAGACTAAAATGTCAGTTTTTACTTATCTGCCTTGGTTGGACAGTTCGCATCGAACCCCAGGGCTGGAGCGTGAAATTTTACCCATAGGTGTTTATATGAAAATAAAACTATATCAGTTAAGAAAAAACCAATTTAACATATTGTTTCAACACGTCAACACAAATGTTCATGTAAAATTTCAGCTCATTAGCTATAAAAGTTTTTTAATGAGAGCCAAATCAAAGTTGTTAAACACCAGTAATCGTAAAACAAGTAATAACTATAAAAATGTTCTTTTTGCTCTCATTTAAAAAGTATCACAGCTAGTGAGCTTAAATTTTACATGAACATTTGTTTTGACATGTTGAAAAAATGTGTTAAATTATTTTTACTTAACTGATATAGTATTAAATTTCATATAAACACCTATGGATAAATTTCCACGCTCCAGCCATGGGGTTGGATGTAAACTGTCTATCATATAGACCAAAAATAAAAAGTTTCTCTCCTTTATTATTTGGTGGTAGACTAACTCAACAATATTTTGTACATGCACTTGTTATGGTAGAGAATAATAGAATGAATTTCTTTAGAATTAATCAAAAACAATTAAGAATTGAATGTTATCAAGGTTTATTCGATCATGTTTATAATTCTGCTTCGAATATTTCACAAAATTTTGAAAAAAAAGAAAGATTGGGTAATTTTTTCATACTACCGACTACATACATAAGAAGTCCACGATATATGCAGCAACATTATCAAGATGCAATGGATATAACGAGACCTAAATCGAGACCAGATTTATTGATTACCATGACTTGTAATCCTAAATGGAAAGAATTAAAAATGGTTCTAAAAATTTTCCTAGTGGCACTACTCCAAACGATATTCCAAATGTTAGATTATTTTATGCAAAATTTAATTCGTTATTAAAACGATATTTTAAAAAATAAAACTTTTGGGGAAGTACTCGCTTACGTATATACTATAGAATTTCAAAAAAGAGGATTACCACATGCTCATATCGTTGTGACATTACATCCTAATGACAAGATCATGACACCTGAATTAATAAATAAATTCATTCCTGCTGAGATTCCAAATAATTCTAATAAAGATTTACAAAAATTAGTAATTAAACACATGTTACATGGACCACACACAAATACATCTCCTTGTTTAAAAAAAATAATTAAAACCAAAACTACTTGTGATAAAAATTTTCGCAAAGAATTTGCATCAACACAACTTGTCAGAAAAATTTTCCGAATGAATTTTGCGAAAATACAACTTTTAAGGGGGATTTCAAGTTAGAATCATGCTTACAACTATATATCATATACATATAGAGAATTTTAAAATACTAATGACTCCTATAATTTTTGTATAAGAATTCCTATTAAGTCTACGTATGAATGCACTTTTAATGATGAGTGTATTTTTATATTTTTGGTATGATACAAATTTTAAGAATCCTGAAATATGCCATTGTTTAAAATTATCTAATCTTGTTAAAACTGTCAGGATAATTTATAAATTAATAGTTTAAAATTATAGAATTTTAAAATAATCATCAAAAAAACTCAAATAAATGGAAAAAAAATCAGGAAGTAATGTTTTAATGTTTTAATTTTATATCGCATGAAAAAAAAATTTTTCTTTATAAATCTCGAAACATGTCAACTTTAATTTCTTATTTTCTTGATGGTAGTGCAATTTTCAACCAAATTTAGCCGATTTGATCAATTTTATATTGAAAAAATAGCGAAAAATTATACATTTACCCCTAAAAAAACAGGGTCTGACACCCTTCGGGATAAAAGTTGAGCCTACAATAGCGTCTTTCTATAATATAGAATTTAGCGTTGGTTTTATTAAAAACTCCCAATAGTTTTTGAGATATTAGAAAAAACCTGTCTTTGGAGGTAAACTTCAAGAGCCATTTTCACCCCTAAATCGACGAGTTAGCACGTAAGAAAAAACACGTGTCTAATATTTTCTCGAGTCCTACAACATATCACAAAATGATCCAAATCGGTGAGGTACACCTGGGGACCCTTCCTTGTAAAAGGGGAGTAGGAAAGGCCAGTAAGATGATACAGACGGCAAGGTCAACACCATCCTCAACCACAGCCGCCCATATCATCAGGCCGACCAACCCGCTCCCCCACACCATCCAGAGGCGACCAGACATCCTGGCACCAATTCCACCAACAGTAATAACAACGGGTAAGCGGATAGCACCACCAGCATCACCTGGCCCGCCAAAACGCCAACGCACCTCACCAGCAACACCGCCACGTCAAGCACCTCCTTCCCTACCACCATCGGAGGAGGAATACGTACCGCAAACCCTCGAATACTCACTAGCCGCCAGAGCTGCTTGGAAAGGAAAAGTCTGGGCACATCTCCTACTCCAAGCGGTGTCGGCGGAGCTCAGGCAAATGCCCGACCAGGCGCAAGGACAGCTAGAGGAATTCGAGGAGTTTGCAAAGAAGCCGTGAAAAATATCTTTTTTTTTTACTAAATACTTTGCACATTTTTTTTTATTTCTTCATCTTCCTCACTGTTATTTTTTTGTTTCTTTTTGTATATATATATATAGATAAAATACCGAGTTTTCTAAACAAATAGTGTAACGCGCTCTAATCTCTCATTTGTCCTTAGTTCTAAGGGAAAAAAAGTGGCACAAAATGCTTGAATTTTCTCAAATAACTCACTCCTGTTATTGTCGTTTAGGTACTCAAGGTCGGCGAAAACTTTTTAAAAATCCGCACTTTGGCGAAGCAGTTGCAGAGGTCTTTTTTTACCCTTTTTATAAAATGCTAGGTTAAAATCGCACCCAGTAAAAGCGTGCAGTCCTAGCAGAGCATTACACAAAGAATTTTCCAATTCTTCGTATAATTTAATTAAACCAATGTTCTTTGCCGGTTTCCACTTCATTCCAAATATTCGATGCACTTGATCAAAATGTTAGAATTTTGCACGATATCACATGCATGGAAAATTATTTTTTGTCTGCCTCCTCTTGTGGTGTACAGGTAAAATTATCTTCAATGGTTTGATATATTCTGCCATCGCTTATAGTATACTGATCATAATTTAATTAGACGGTTTTATTGCCCAAGTAGTGTGCCAATTCATCATTAGCCCAAAGTAGTGATCCCCCACAGTGCGGGGGGAGAGAGAGAGAGAGAGAGAAGAGAGAGAGAGAGAGAGAGGGAGGGAGGGAGGGAGGGAGGAGGGAGGGAGGGAGAGGGAGAAGGAGAGAGAGGGAGAGGGAGAGGGAGAGGGAGATTAGATTAGATTAGATTAGATTAGATTTATTGTCTGTACATTGTGTTATACAAAAAAGAGTAAGAAGATATATAATATAGAGGTATTTACAAAATTATTTTTACAGATACAGATTTAAATATTTTTACAGATAAATATAGCTTAATAATTAGAAGTTAAAATGACAAATGAGGATGCATGTATGAGTGATGGTGTGGGACGAAGTGCTTTGAATGAGTGTGGTATGCATGGTTGTACATGGGGTGAGAAATGTTGTGTAAGCTGGATTCGTGATGGCTATTTAGATTCTCTCTAGATTGAGGTAGTGTTGCCTGATCCGACGTTTGAAAAGAGGTATTGATTCAATGTTACGGAGATGAGCTGGTAATGAGTTCCAGAGATATGAGGCGCTTACGTGGAATGAATTCCTCAGCGCCTCTGTGGCGAAAACGGGAATGTCCAGGGAGTCACCTCGCCCCTCACTGGGCGGAGTGCAACGTGGAAGTCGAAAAAGGCCAAGATGTAGGATGGAGTGGCAGTATTGAATAGTTTTCTTAGAAAACAGGCCGTAAAGTACTTCCTACGTCCGGCGGTGGTGAGCCATTGCAACTCACGCCTGTAGGGGGCGATGTGCTCGTCCCTCCTTATACCATAGATGTAACGTATTCCTGTGTTCACCAGTCTCTGTAGTTTGGTGTCAAGTTCTTGTGAGAGGTCACAGTATACCAATGAACAGTAGTCGATGATGGGGAAAAGTAAGGCCTGCACAAGATGCTTGCGCAGCTCGAAACCAGTGCTCTTTCTAAAAAAATACAGTCTATACATGAGAGAGTGTGCACGTTTACACAGTTGTGTAACGTGCTCTTTCCAGGTGAGTTTAGAATCAAGCACCAGCCCCAGGCTACGCACTGTCGACCGATATTCAACCTGGGCCTCTCCTATTTTAATGTAGGTGTTAGCGGTGGAAGGAAGAGCGTTTATATAATAGGAGGAGCCCAGGACGATCGCCTGAGTTTTGAGTACGTTCAGTTTGAGATGATTTAGCGCAGCCCAGCCCATTATCTTTCGGCATTAGCACTCATCCTCTCGGAACGGAATCGAGCTCCTCTAGGTGGCATTGGCTGCAAATTTGCAGGTCATCCGCGTAGATGAGATGAGATACGTCCGAGTCCAAGCAGAGGCCGATGTCATTGATGTACAATGCGAATAATAGTGGTCCCAGTACGGACCCCTGTGGTACTCCCGTGTTTAGCGGTAGAAATGTGGAGAGTTCGTCATTGTCACCAATGACGGCCTGCTTTCTGCCTGTGAGATATGAGGCAAACCAACGAATGACCTGCTTAGAAAAGCCGAAGAAAGTTAGCTTTTTGAGTAGTCTGGCGTGACACACTGTGTCAAACGCCTTACTAAAGTCAAAAAGAAGTAGAAGTGTTACTTTCTTTCTGTTTATTCCAAGCCTGACATCATCAGTCAGCTTAATTAAGCCGGACTGTGTGCTGTGGCCAGTGCGAAAACCAGTTTGTAAGTTGTCGAGGAAAAGTCTCGATTCAAGATACTCCGAGGTTTGTCTGTGCACTAGCCACTCCAGCGCCTTGGACAGGAAACAAAGAAGAGAGATCGGACGGTAGTCAGTTAAGGCTGTTGGCGAACTGACTTTATTCAGTGCATGCACCAGTGACTTTTTCCAGTCGGAGGGGAAGCTTGACTCGCTCAAAGAAAGGTTGAAAATACGACATAAGAATGGAGCGAGTACCGGCAGTGCTTTGAGAATGACAACCTGTGGGATGCCGTCACTACCCCTGGCCTGGGAGTCAAAGTGCATCACTGCAGATAAGACGTCCGATTCCGTTATCTCTCTGAAATAGAAGTGTTCGGGGATGTTCAGACTCTCCAGGGTCTGCATGTATTCCTCCACATTGGGGGCCTGTCGGTCGTTGGAGATGCTGCTGAAATATGCGTTGAGGTCTTCACTGGAGAAACGAGAGGGAGGTTTTACTTTGGAGGTGGTGATTCCAAGTCTCTCAAGTTCTCTCCAGATCTCACCGGCATCGGTCAAGGAGGACAGGCGTGTGTGATAGTAGTTCAGCCTGGCGTCCTCGACCTGCCTATGAGCTTCATCCCTCGCTATCCTGTAAAAATACAGGTCTTGCGGGAGACGTGACCTGCGAAACCGTCTGTAGAGTCTGTTCCGTTCTTTCAAGAGGTCACGAAGAGCCGTGGTAAACCACGGGTGACGCTTCGGTCCGGGTGTCACTGTCCGTAATGGAGCGAGATGAGTAATGGCATTAGTCAGGTTGGTGTTGAGGGTGTTGATGCAATCGTCGAGTGATGAGGTGGCGAGCGATGACCAGTCACATGCACCGAGGCAGGCCTTAAGTCTCTCGGCACAGATTGCTTTGTAGTTTCTGTATGTAAAAGTTTTCGGGTCGTAGCGTGGTATCTGTACGTCTAGAGTGGCCGTGATCAGGTCATGTCCGTTTATGAAAGGTGTGTCAGTTTTCCAGTGCGACAGCAGGCGATCCTGCTCGTCTATTAAGCAGAGGTCAAGCCAGGTGTCAGATTCCTGTTTATGATGTGTTGCACCATAAGGAACCGACTGAAGAGAGTTCTCCTCTACGAAGGCCTTGATGAATTTGGCATCTTCAGATCTAGAGAGTTGGTCCGCATTGAAATCCCCCATAATTATCTTTGTGGAGTAATTGTGCATGTGTGTCGTGAGCTTTTCAATGAAATCATTACCTTGAATGAATGGTGCATGGGGTGGACGATACACAACTCCCACAAAGATAGGGGAGACCTCTTTTGCGGAGATCTCGCAGAAGAGATACTCTGGCTTCCCTGGCTTACCCAACCAGTCACCGTCAGATGATGTCAGAACAGTAGCCGTTAGTGATAGATGTATGTAGAGGGCCACACCTCCACCGTTTCTGTTTCGGTCCCGTCTGAGAAGTATGTAGTTGTCGAGTAGAGGTATTGTTTGTACCTTGTCGTCCAGCCAGGTCTCAGTTACAGCTATCACGTGATAAAGGGGACGAGTGGACAAAAAGAGCCTTACCGCCTCAATGTGACCCGTTAGGGAGTTTGCATTGAAATGGCAGACCCTTAGACCGTCGGACAGAGTTGCCTTGGAACCGGATGAAGATGAGGTGAGCGACAATGAAGATGATGGTGGTGTAGGTGGAATGAGATGAGTCGTTTTTAGTTGCTGCTGCTGTTGATAAGGGGTCTCCTGGCTAAAAAATTAGACAGATCTTCATCGTTGGTGATGATGGTAGCTCGCTCCTTATCTTCAGCAGTGCGAATGAAGATTCTCCCGTCTCTCACATAGGATCTGCACCCTTGTCTCCTCCTGGCCTCCAGCCTGGCCCTAACACGAAGTTTATGTATCTCTGGGGGAAGCAGCTCATTGATGTTAATGAGACCCTGATGGTCTGGGGCTAAGGCCTTGGCTTCCTCCAGTAGATTGGCATTAAGCTCTGATGTGTGGAGCTTGCCCTTCTTTATTTTCGCCGCCAAGGTGGAGCGTACAAGGGCATGGGAAGACAGTGTGACAGCGATAGGTGGAAGTCTGCTGTCAGCTGTCGAGGTGTTGTTGACAGCGTTGAGTCTTCCCATGATCCTGGTGGCGACGATATCCCTCTTAATGAGGGCGGGGTCAAGGGCAGAAAGCACTGTAAAAGCCAGGAGGTTGAGTGAGCTCTCCTTGGTGTAGCTCAGTCCTGTGATGACCACCGCGGTGTTGTTGCTCTGCTCCTGGCGATTCTTGATGGCCGCTAGTTCCCTTCGTAGATTTGTGATCTCGAGGGGATCAGCGGCTGGAGAGATGTTGCTGCTATTCGCTGCGAGCAGGGAGGCGTGCCCTGATGTAAGATGTTGTAACTCTGCCTTCAGCTCGGTGATGGTTGACTCAGCATCTGTCATGCGAGTCTGGAGCTGAGGCAGTACATCAAGGGCTTGCAGGCGCTGTTCGAGGGGGCCTAACCTCGCTTCAATCCCAGAGATCCTCTCCGTTAGGAGTCTCTGAGCCTCCGCTGCGCTATCCTGCTTGGCACTGATCTCCCTCAGAGCCACAAAGATGTTTTGGAGGGTGGACTCCATTGTCGATGTCGATGACGATGACTCTATATTGCGCATAGGCGATTGACTGCGCGAGGGATTAGTGGAAGGTGGTGCAGACTGCGTCTTCTTCTTGGCGCCCTTAGATGTTGCGCTGCTGCCATTGAGAGAAGACTCAAGTCTCCTTCTTATTTGTGCTTCAGCACAGGCTGAGCACGCAAACGTTGCAACAGCTCTCACCATCACAGACCGAAAGGAAATGCACCTTGTGTGAAAGTAGAAATTGCATATTTCGCATTGTTTAGGGTCTTTTGTCTGGATGGCTTTATTACAGGTATGGCAGAGAGAGAGAGAGAGAGAGAGAGAGAGAGAGAGAGACCGACAGAGTGAGTGAGTGAGTGAGAGAGTGAGAGAGAGTGAGAGTGAGAGAGTGAGAGATAGAGAGTGAGAGACAGAGAGAGAAAGAGGGAGAGAGAGATAGAGAGAGATACGGGGCGACAGAGGTAGAGAGAGAGAGGGAGAACGAGAGAGATAGACTAACAGAGAAAGAGAGAGTCTCTAAGATAGATAGAGTCTAAGTGTAGGTTAGAGAGAGATAAAGAGAGAGATAGGGAGAGAGAGAGATAGGGAGAGAGAGAGATAGGGAGAGAGCGAGATAGGGGGAAAGAGATAGGGGGAGAGAGAGATAGGAAGGGAAAGAGAGATAGGAAGAGAGCGAAAGATGGGAAGACAGAGATAGGAAGGGTGAGCGAGGTAGGAAGAGAGAGATAGAAAGAGAGAGATTGGAAGGGAGAGAGAGAGATAGAGAGAGGGGGGTTATGGGAAGAGAGGTATTAGCGGAGAGAGAGGGATAGGAGGCTTGATATAAGGGGAGCGAGAGAGAGAGAGAGAGAGAGAGAGAGAGAGAGGGAGAGAGAGATAAATTGGGGTTGTATCACCTGACTTCGTGAAGGAGATGGCGTAGATGCAGGTGACATATTTTCAAATAAGTCTGGAGATGGTGTATTCCTTCGTGGTGTACTTTTTTGAGATTCAGGTGAAAATCTTTGAATCGGTGATAACTGATCATCTGGCTTTTTTGAAGATTCTTGAGCAGGTTGCTTGTGTTTAGAAAACAAGTTGAGACGAAGTGAATTATGCGATTCTGTTTCTGATTCAGATGATGATGATGATATAGTCAGTCTTTTTGATCGTGGTACTGTTACATGAGAACCAGATGCTTGTGGTGACTTTGAATTAACATCGCCTGGTTTTGATATTTTTCTCTTTCGAAATGCAAGTAGCGATTGTGATTCTGGGAAGGATGGCTGATTTGTCATATTATTATTTTCGGATGACAATTTTTCTAGGACTACTACTGCACTTTTTATTACTGAGGAACTGACAGAATTTGCTGTCACATCATTTTCTTCAAGATCACGAAATGGTGGTACTTCGAAATCTTTATCTACTCTCTTCAAAACGTTTTTGGCTCTTTCAATATTAACTTTTTTGTTTTGTGATGTGTTTTGCTATAAACAAACAATAATTCAAAAATATAAAATTCATCTAAACATGCTGTTATGTAATAGTAATTTTTTTGTCTTTAATCAATTTTTTCTAATACCATGTGGTGCCATGGAATCGCGTAGACAGTGCCTAAATATTTAAAACAGTATATGGAATGTCACTATGATACAGTAAACGCTAAAGGAGATTAAATCATGTGAAAGTGAAAGTAATAATACCTTCTATTAGTATACAAAATATCTTTTCATTTTAATTTATTTAAATAATATTTTATTCAACTTTAATTTATCATGGTTTAAAAGTGGTTTGTCCCCTTGAATAAGTAAACATTAAAATGCTTATAGCTTTTTTTCATGTGCCCATCAGGCCTTACAAAATTTATTTTTGAGTGATTTTTGGACTAATGGAAATAAATATATTAAATTTCATTGATATCTCATAGGTATTTAAATAACGAAGGTACGTATTGTATCCTATCATTGTAATTCCTATCATAATTCTCATTGCATAACCACACAAATATAAGTTTTACAAATATAATATTTAATAATGGCACCCTTCAAACACAGAATTTCAAGGCGAAAGCATGTATGTATTTATTATTTAGAAGCAAGAATGCACAAATTTTTGAGGCTCGGTAAGGTAAAAAATATGAATCAATTAGCGTGGCTCCGACCACCCTTTAATTAAAACAAATTCAAACTTTATTCAAATCTACTATTTTAATTACTAGAAATTTCATGTCTTTGTGGTGTCATAAAATATTTAATTTGTTTTAGTTTAATGCTTGTAATTTTATCATCATTCCAATTGAGTATTTTTAACTAAAATATCCTTAACAAGGAATAAAAAAAACACGTGTAATACAAATTCTATATCAAAATTAAAAATTTACCGAGCACTGAGAAGGATCTTCAAAACTGGATTGTGAGTTCATACATTTTGGAGTAACAAATCTTTTCCTTCCGTCACCGTCAGCTTTTCTTTTCAAATCAATTTCATCCTGTGTACCTGCAAAAGAATAAATATAAATATATTTTAATAAACGTAAAAGTAAACAGACAGAATACACAATTTATTATATTTATATACATAAAAGTCATAGCTTACCTCCCAAATACAAAATAACTAATCTTGATAATATCGGAGTTCCATTTTTGTGATTTTCAGGATTTGATTGAGCGAAATACCACTTTGTACTAACAAAATCTTTTGGACGGAAGGGAACAATTTGGGGTATCCCATTAGGCAGCATTACTTTTGATGTAATATCAGAAACTTTCAAACAAGTTTCTAATTTACTTTTATGGAATCTTACCCAAGCGAATTCCATAGCTACAGATTAGCATGAATATTTACTGCAGAAGATTATATGTTTTTTAAATAGAACGTACACCATGCACAAATAAACTTTTTCTTAGAAACTATATGCAATTATACAGGTGTACAGTAGGCACTTAATGTTTTTAACATTTTCAATATAAGATATATTTATAATATTTTGCTTTATGATATTATAAATTAATGATAATAAATTTAATTCAAGTTTATTATAAATTTAACGTTTTAGATTAACGTTTTTAACGTTTGAGATGTTTGTGATATTATACATTATATATGATATAATAAATATAATAATCACCCTGTCACATTGTTTGCCACCTTTAAAAAAACTTAGTCTTAGGGTCGTTTTTATAAGGTCGTTTATTATAAGGTGTGTTCAATATTCCGTGAGCGCCGCAGTCTCTTGGTTTGGAGTATATGTTAAACGGTTTACATTCCGTTTTCGTTTCTAAAGCATTCATTAACTCAAACAGAAGTCCAACAGTCTGCAAAGCATGTGATGATGTGATTAAAGTTGTAAATACTCCATCATTAATAAAATTGTTCACCTCTCAGTCCAATGCCACGTTCACAAATTTAAAAACTCGGAATTTTCCATATCTTATACGTATAAGAAACAGGCACTTGAATACTTCTGAACATATCTGCCATGAATATACATCTATGCTATATATATATATATATATATATATATATATATATATATATATATATATATATATATATATATATATATATATATATATATATATTGTAACGGGGTGGTTTTATACCGATGCGACGGCTCCAACGCTGCGCCGGAGGCTCGACTCCGGCGAGAAGATTCTCTTCTTCCCGTTCAACGGAGAGATACTCTCCTTGATGCGACGGCGATTACCTGCGCCGTCGCTTGTGCAGCCTACCGCTGCCGTGTCGCTGTGACACGCTGCTCGGCTAGTCAGTTATTCTGCAAATCGCGAAGCACGCGATTTACCCGCGGAGGCTGTCGGGGTACTCGGGAATATGAGGACGTTAGGAGCGAACGAAAAGTAAACACCGAGATACGAGAGAATGTTTGTTTATTTAAGTTTGAATTACACGAGCTAACAACCGTTGAATATGCTGTATACGCGCGACGCGAGAAGGCAGATACGCACGCCGATAATAACTCGCCCGCGGCGAGTTCGATCGCAATAATAATTGACGCACGACAAAAGATGATTGTACTTACAATCTCGCTAAGCGCCGCTCCTGCGTGGTGCGGCGCGCGCAAAATGGCGGGAGCGTCCTCCCTCAGGTACACTGAGTGATCGGCGAGTCGGTGGCGTACCGACTGGTTCGTCGCTGGCTCGCTGGATGACTCCGCTCGCTTATCCGCCCTTGCTCGCTGCTCCACGGATACACACACGCACGGTGGAGGCACTGTAGGTCGCGTTCGCGCGGTATCAAAAGGTCCTTGAACCCAAGCACGTGTTGCTACTCTCGTGGCCGGAAGCTATCTGTCAATCGCGCACGCGTCGCGTCGCGAGCGCCGCGCGCAGCGCCTGCGCGCCGAACCGCGGCGACCCTGCGCATGACCTTGCGCGCGCGATTCAAACCGCTGGATCGCTTACAACCCCCCCCTAGAATCGGCTAATCGTCCCGATGTCGATTCTACACATGGCGTCGCCGCGTATCGTTCGTGGGGATGGGTGTGGGCTTCGGGTCTCTTATTGAATACGCGTGGGTATTCTTCTTTATCTTTTTATTACCAAAATAAACTATTTCCTAAGGGTAACAAAAAAAAAACGGCTACTTCTTGTAGCGCCAGTGCTCTTGCGCGCGGGGGCACTTGTTTGACCTGGAGACCCCCGGCAGTCCGCAGAGGAAACAACTCCTCTGCGACTCTCCGTGCGGGCTGTGGGGGTTCTCCTGTCCCTTCTTGATCGCGCCTGTGGCAGTGTGCGGGCGTGACGCGCTTCTCGCGCGTGATGGCCTAGCTGTCTCGCCGGGGATTGCGCCGCGCATCCGTGCGCGCGCCTTGGCGCGTTCGAGCGCTTCCTGTGCCCGACGTACTTCCAGGAGGGCCTCCTCCCTCCTCCTTTCTTCTTCGGCGGCCTTTTGTTCGGCGCGCTGCCGCCGGGTCCTCTCGTCCTGGCGCGCGCGCTCTGCCGCGCGGAGTGCTGCGCGCTCCTCCGAAAGCAGTCGCTCCCATTCTCCCGCGCGCCGGCGGTATTCTTCGCCGTGCGCTTTGATCCCGGCGCTGTAGCGCTTACACGCCTCGCGTACGGCGCTTGTCGCGTGGAGCGATATCTCGATTGCGTCCATGATAAAGGCGCGATCTCGCTTCCACGCGGTGTCAGCCTCCTCTTCAGGCGTCTGGGTTTTAGCTTTCGGCGCGGTGCCCGACGCATCCGACCAGGAAACTGTGGGTGCCGCCTTGGCACTCTTCTCAGCGTTTTCCTGGGCGTGCTGTGGAGTGACCCCTGTCACCTCTTCTTGCGGCGCCTGCACCGTCGCAGGCGGCGCGTGGGGGCGCCTTAGCGCGATGGTGCTTCGCGCCTCGCCTCGGCCGGTTTCGGGTGTTGGGGTTGTCCGGGGGACCAGGGCCGCCGCACCCTCGGCGCTCGGCGGCGCCAGATCTTCGGGCTCGTCCGCCCACGGGTCTTCCCCCTCGATGACCTCGCGGATCAGCGCCGAGGGGGTTCCCTCCTCTTGGCGCAGCCGCGCGATACACGCGAGGATCATTGCCTCGAATGTCTGCGGATCCATCTGTAGGGGAGACATAAGAATAGGCATTACTCCGCGTTCGCTTTTTTCGTTCCGCGCGTTCGTAACGGGGATGTCGAAGTCGGCGCGGGGTTCGTTTTCGGCCTATTCTTCGAGCCTTTCGGGCGACCGCGTTTTCTTTTTTCGGGGCACGCCTGCGCGGGCGTCGGTGCATTGCTCGCTCTCCTTGTACGCCTAACCGTGTACACCGCTTTTCGTGGGCGTCCTCGCTTCTTCGCGGGTTTGGGGTCGGGAGGGATTACGCGGCTCGCGTTACGCGTCTCTACGCCGGCGTCTATCGTCGACGCATGCTGTCCGCTGACAGCGTCTCGCTCGCGTGGAGTAGCGTCGCGTACTACTCCGTCGTCGCTCGCATCCCTCGGTGGTTGAGCGCTGTCGTCTTCTTCTTCGCCTTCTTCACCTTCCTGACGCGACGTGTGGAAGGGCTTCAGTTGCGTGGCGGCGACCAGGTCTACTTCTTGCCCCAGTTCGTCGACTAAGCGGTAGGTGTTGGTCCCTCGCTCCTCTATAATCTTATATGGGCCAACATAAGGCGGCGCTAGCTTTGCAGATCGTTGCTCAGCGCCGGAGGACAACACGTGATTCCTCTTCATCACGAGGTCTCCTACCTTATATGACGCAGGCCTATGGCGCTTGTCGTAGCGCAGCGCTTGGGCCTTCTGCGCCTCCCTACTGCTTTCGTACGCTCCGTCACGCAGGCGTTGAAGGTCGGTCATTCGATCCTGCCAGTCGTTCAGTGCCTGCTCTTGTAGCGCCTCCTCGGCGGCGAGCTCTTGCTCGCGTCGCGCTGCGAGGGGCGGCCTTGGCTGATTCCCATACATCAGCAAGGCTGGACTTCGACCCGTGGACGCGTGTGGCACGGTGTTGTATCCAAACACGATCTCGTTCAGCAGATCTCATCATCCCATTCCGTGTGCTTCTCCTCGATAAGCGAACGGATCATCACTGTGAGCGTACGGTTCACCCTCTCGACGGGGTTGGCCTGAGGGTGATACGGCGGCGTTACTTCGTGCCGTACACCGCGCCTCGCGAGGTATTCGTCAACGGCCTGATTCTTGAACTCAGTCCCGTTGTCGGAGAGGAATACCTCTGGCGCGCCATAGCGCAAGAATATGCGCTCCTGCAGGTACTTGAGGATCGTCTTGGCGTTCGCTTTCTTGATAGCGACACACTCTATCCATCGAGTGAAGAGATCCTCGAATACTAGGATGTATTCGTTGCCATGTACACTCTTGGGCTTCGGACCCATGATGTCGGCGGCTACGACTTGCCACGGGCGCGTGATGATGCGCCGCCCCATCAGTCCAGTCGGAGGGCGTTGTTCGACTTTGCACTGCTGACAGACGAAGCATTGTCGAACGTACCTCTCAACGTCGGCGTACATTCCGGGCCAATAATATAGCGCAGCGACGCGGGCGTAGGTCTTTTCGCGCCCTAAATGACCGGCTGTGGAGGCGTCGTGACACTCCTGCAGGATTCCCTCTTTCTTCTCGCGAGGAACTACCAGCTTCCAGGCGTCGTCATGTTGCATCGCCGGCGGCAGTTCCTCGTCTGGGCGATAATAGTACAGATTACCCCCAACGTACTTAAATGAGGGATGGTTGGCGGGGTTCTTCTGTACTTCCCGGACCTTCTTCATGTACCACTCGTCGTTAGTGCCCTCTGTCCACCCCAGGGCACTGACTGGCGCTTCCTCGTCCTCGTACATGCGAGAAAGCGCGTCGGGAACGGCGTTTAGCGCGCCTTTCCGGTGTTCGACGGTGTACTGGTGGCCTTCGGTGACACTATAATTACGCTCAGCCTGCGTCATCGTGCGGCTGGCGAACTCGAGCACGCGTTCCTCGCCGTTCACTATTTGATAGAGAACGGCGCCGAGCCCTGTGTCACTGGCGTCAGTCTGTAGCACGAACTGCGCCTCGCGATCTGGGCGATGGAGGACAGGCGCCGACGCCATAAGCGCTTTGACCTGTTCAAAGGCCAGCTGCTGCTCCTCCTTCCACTCATATTTGCGACCCTTCTTGGTCAGCTGGTGGAGTGGTTCGGTGATCGTGGCGAATTCTTGGAGGAATTTGCGATACCACGATGCCATGCCCAGAAATCGTCGTAGCTGTTTTAAATTCTTCGGCGCTGGATACGCCATAATAGGCGCTATCTTCGCCGGGTCTGGCCTAAATCCGTCATGATTAACCAGGACGCCGAGATATTTAACTTCTTCGCTGCAGAAGACGCTTTTCTCCCGGTTAATCGTCAACCCTGCCTCGTTGATGCGCGCCAGCACGCGGCCCAAGTACTCGACGTGCTCTTCAAACGTCTCCGTTGCGACGATAACATCGTCTAGGTAGGAGTAGGCATAGGGTTGCAGTTCAGGGCCGATGACTTCGTCAATCATGCGCTGGAACGTAGCGCCTGCGTATGCCAACCCAAATGGCATACGCTTGAACTGAAACAGTCCAAGCCCCGGCACCGTGAACGCTGTCAGCGACCTGGCTTCAGGCTTCAGCGGGATTTGGTGATAGGCGCTGCTGAGATCTAGCGTACAGATATACCTCGCCTTCCGGAGTTTGCGAAGGATATCGTCCATGTTGGGCAGTGGATACGCGTCTGATCTCGACAGCGCGTTGACTCGTCGGAAGTCGACGCAAAAGCGGTATTGGCCGTTCGCTTTGCGCACCATCACCACTGGGCTTGACCAGCCACTGTGTGAGTACTCGATCACACCGGCCTCGAGTAACTCACGCACCTGTCGGTGCATCTCCTCTTCTATCTTCAGGGAAACCGGAAAATACTTCTGCTTGATCGGCCTCGCGGATCCTACATCGATCCCGTGCTCGATCAAGTGGGTGCAGCCGATCTTTCTGTTGGATTTCGGGATCATTTGATCGAGGAGTTGCCGAATGCGCGCGTGCTCTGCCTCGCCGACACGCGCTAATCCAACTGCGGCTATATCCAAGACTCCTGAAGCGCTGATCGATGCGACTTGCAAAGGCACTATCTTGCGCTCCTTCTTGAGATATAGCAAATTCTCGTTAGGGTCGTGGATCGCGTTGAACAACCGACCGAAGTTCGTGCCCACTAGGCACTCGTTCAACGCGTCGGGCATAATAGCCACGGTGACTTCGCGTCGCACTCCCGCGACGTCGACCGGGAGATCCACGTACCCGACGATCGGCGACGTCTGGCCGTTGGCGCACTGGGCCTTTCGCCCGTTGCACGGCCGCATCGAGCGACCACAAGCGCTGGCAATCTGTAGCCCCAGTGAACCCATCACTGTCAGTGCCGCGCCCGGGTCGTAGAGTGCTCGCACTCTAAATCCCCCGATGCCTAATTGCACCCACCACCGCGACTCGTCGTCGTTAGGTGGTGTCTCTGGAGGCTTTGGGGGCGTCTCTAAAATGGCGATCATCTGATCGAAGTCATTGGGTGAGGTCGCGCGCGGTATAGGGTCTTCGCGCGCCGCTTCTAGAGGGGTAGCGACCTCACCTACGCCCCGGTCCTCCCGTTTCCCTGGCTGTTAGGACAATTAGCAGCGAAATGCCCTAACTGCTGGCAATTAAAGCACTGCGCCTCCGGATACCCGACCGGAGGGTTGCTTGGTCTCGGCTGTTGCTGCTGCTGCGGCGGCTGATACTGCTGCCGCTGCTGTCGTGGGTATCGCTGCTGTTGTGGCGGACGCTGTGGTTGCTGTTGCAGCTGCTGTTGCTGCTGTGGCGGCTGATTACCTCCATTCTGCTGGGGGTAGCCGCGATTCTGGCCGCCGCCGCGTCCGCCGCGCCGTCCCCGGAAAGTATGGCCGCCTCCTCGGTTCGACGCTTGACCTTGCTGGCCGTCCCCTTGGCGTCCTCCTCCATTCTGTGCGAGGTTGATTTTCTTCCCCGCGCCGAAGTCTTTCGTGACGTAGGCCAGTTTGCTGTCGATCAGCTTCCCTATCGCAGC
The DNA here is from genome assembly GCA_020010945.3 of Muscidifurax raptorellus. Lineage (NCBI taxonomy): Eukaryota > Metazoa > Arthropoda > Insecta > Hymenoptera > Pteromalidae > Muscidifurax > Muscidifurax raptorellus. Next base: position 1,822,635 of record JAHUUD020000021.1, on the reverse strand, counting down.
AAGGGATAGGGGCTCTTCGGCTGGCGCCGTCTCCACTGCGGCGATCTTCGCTGCTGGCGCCGAACTCTTCCCCTTATACGCCAGTTCGGGGAGAATGGAGGATGCGGGCGCTGGGGGCGCCCGATACGAGGCTTCGCACTCGATGGCGGCCTCGATACCTGCGGCGGCGTCAAGGAGTTCCTCGACCGTTTTAAACTCCGGCCGCTTAAGAACTCGCTTGATCGACGGGAGCATGTTATGGTATAACATGTCCAACTGCTGGCTTATGTCGAGCCGGGGAGTCATACGCCGCAGGATCCCCTGCAGGCTGTTAATGTACTCCCGCACCGGCTCGTCCGGGCCTTGTGTACGGGCGTGGGCCTCCGCCTGGAGCCGTTGCTGGTAACCCTGCGTCTTGCCATACCAGCGTTTCAAGCACTCCTTGAAATCGGTCCAGCTGTTCCAGTCGCCTTGGTCTATAAGGCGATTCTGCAGCCATTCATAGGCGTTTCCCTCGAGCACTTCTTGCAGCGCGGCTAACATCTCCTCATCGGTGAGATTATCGAGCCTGCGCCGGCCTTCCATCCTCTGGATAAAGTGCTCGACACTTACGGAGCCATCGCCCTTGAACTTTATGCCCCATTTATTGACCGTACTACCGACGGACCGATTGGCCCGACGGTTCATCGAACCATCGCTGGCGCTCACGCCACTGGGCTCGAGGTTGCGAGGGCCGCTACCCCCCCAGCGCCAGCGTATGGTGGAAACGATTGCGCCGTGTGATTGGGCATTACTTGCTCACTACGGCGTGCATTCGAGGCGACATCCTCTGCGAAGCTACTGTGCGTCAGCTGCTGGATGTCAATGTGGTCCTGGAAGTTTACCTGCGTCTCTCGACGCGGATTGACGCTTCTCCCCAGGTCCATTCTGGTGCTCGACGCCATCGTTCCTGGCCATTGGTGAAGGAGCATTTCGATCTTCTGCGTGAGCGCTCTGATCGCCTCAGAGTTCTCCTTCGCCTGCGCTCTCAGCTCCGCGACGTACGTCGGCTGGGGCGCTTGCATTGCCGTGTTCGCTTGGCATTGTGGCGTGGTAATCCATCCTTGCGCTATCATTCCTGGATTCGCAAGTGGTGCGTTGAATCCCGGGGACTCGGCTCTTCCCGTCAGTCCGCTCCACGGCGTCTGTATTGGCGCTGAATGCGACGCCGTCGCGTGCGTGCCGAATACAGTGTTTGCCTGTCCTGCAAACTGCGCCTGTGCAGGCGGTGGCTCATACCGTATCGTCGGTATGCTCTGCTGCCTGAATGTGGAGGAGGCTGGGGCGCGAAAGTGGCTTCTCTGCCCTGTCGCGTTCTGCGGCGCTCTCGCATGCGCCGTGCTAGGCGTTACGCCTCCTTGCTGTATGCCGAGTGTGTTGCCGAATTGCCACGTCGGCTGCATTGCCGGCGTTGTCGTTACCGTCGTGGTTGTCGTGGTCGTCGTTGAGGTTACTGGCAATGTAACGGCTTCGCCGTTGTCGGTGAGTGGCATTTGCACTTCTAACTGTGCCTCTGCCTGCGCTTCTACCTGCGCCTCTACCTGCGCCGCTCCTTCATATTCGACGGCCGAGGCGTCGTGTTGCTGTCGCATGTCCATTGTGGCCTGCAGCAGCAGCTTCAATGGGTGAGGCGCTGACGTGTCGTAGTCCGGATCCGCCAGCGTTCGTGACGACACGTTTTCTGCCGTCATATCGAGGTATGACGTCCTGCGTCCTTCTCGCTTTATCCTCACTACCATTGGGTCCTCTCCGACGCTTTTCTCGAAGTCTGCTTCGGAGTATTTTCCGAAGAGCCATTTCTGCAGTCGGTAGACCTTTTCTAAGCGTCTACCGTCTTTGCGCAGCTCCAGGTGTTCTAGGGCCTCTTGGAGTTCTTCTCCGTCAATCCCTACGCACCAATCCTCGACGGCTTTCTCCAATTCGGGATTCATCGGGGTATATATGCCTCGCGAGTGGTCTCGATACAATTCGTGTGCGGGCAGCAGCAGTATTTTCTCACACGCCGAGATAGCTGAAGTTCGCGTATCCGTGCTTCAACGTAAGCTTGCGGATGCGCGGACTTTTCGCACTCACACTCCACTCCTATCGGCGGATCGACTTGCGGTGCGTCTTTAGACGTGAAAGGGTGGGTCGCGCCGGCGCGAGTGTCTTTTCCGGCGATTGCTGCAGCAAAAATCACCGTGTACCGGAAATCACGGTTCGCGTTCTCTCACACACTCGCGCTCACACACGTTGCACTTCTTCTTCTGCTGGAAATACTGCTCTCGGTCTCGAGACCGTATGTGCACGCGCTGCGTGCTGCTGCCCTCGCTGCGCTGTACTTAATTTCTACGCGCGCGTTGACAGCTGTGCGAAAGTTTGAGTTTACTGATCTCGTCAGACGCCTACAAAGTCCCAACGTGGACGTGACGAGAGTAAGTCTCTCCCGGTCAACCCGACACAGAAAAAAAAACGATTTTCTTGTCTCGGAGAGCGTGTCTACTATTGCTGTCAGCTCGCAATGCAGCCGCTCCGAGACAATCCGAATCAACTTCGGACAGCACGATCCGCGCCGCTACTCTCCGGCAGGGGTACGCGGCGCTAACCGCACTGTCAACTTTCGCACTGCTCGTCCGAATGTATAATATTTTTCCTCAGTGTAAACAGTGAGACCGCTGTTTACACTGGTCGCCGCTGCCTTCTCGCTCCTTCGAGCTTTCGCTGCTCGCGCTGCTGCGTCCTAAACCGTTGCGATACGCGGTGTTTATTTTGACGGCGCGCTTTAAACCGACTCTTGTATATTCAGGACATCGGTTCGTGTCCTTTGGTTGCGCCTCTTGCGGCGATTTTAAATTTCTTCTATACAAATTTTTAGGCGCAATCCTCCCGAAATAACACCACGATATTGGGCGCCAGTTGTAACGGCGTGGTTTTATACCGATGCGACGGCTCCAACGCTGCGCCGGAGGCTCGACTCCGACGAGAAGATTCTCTTCTTCCCGTTCAACGGAGAGATACTCTCCTTGATGCGACGGCGATTACCTGCGCCGTCGCTTGTGCAGCCTACCGCTGCCGTGTCGCTGTGACACGCTGCTCGGCTAGTCAGTTATTCTGCAAATCGCGAAGCACGCGATTTACCCGCGGAGGCTGTCGGGGTACTCGGGAATATGAGGACGTTAGGAGCGAACGAAAAGTAAACACCGAGATACGAGAGAATGTTTGTTTATTCAAGTTTGAATTACACGAGCTAACAACCGTTGAATATGCTGTATACGCGCGACGCGAGAAGGCAGATACGCACGCCGATAATAACTCGCCCGCGGCGAGTTCGATCGCAATAATAATTGACGCACGACAAAAGATGATTGTACTTACAATCTCGCTAAGCGCCGCTCCTGCGTGGTGCGGCGCGCGCAAAATGGCGGGAGCGTCCTCCCTCAGGTACACTGAGTGATCGGCGAGTCGGTGGCGTACCGACTGGTTCGTCGCTGGCTCGCTGGATGACTCCGCTCGCTTATCCGCCCTTGCTCGCTGCTCCACGGATACACACACGCACGGTGGAGGCACTGTAGGTCGCGTTCGCGCGGTATCAAAAGGTCCTTGAACCCAAGCCCGTGTTGCTACTCTCGTGGCCGGAAGCTATCTGTCAATCGCGCACGCGTCGCGTCGCGAGCGCCGCGCGCAGCGCCTGCGCGCCGAACCGCGACGACCCTGCGCATGACCTTGCGCGCGCGATTCAAACCGCTGGATCGCTTACAATATATATATATATATATGTGTGTGTGTGTGTGTGTGTGTGTGTGTGTGTGTGTGCAAGAATATATATATATATATACACGTATAATAGTTGTATACATATTTCCATGGATAACCTTTGAAAGTGTTCTAATAAAAAAACTATTATTACAAATAAAAACTTATTAGAATAATATTGTGTAATAAGTTGTATATAAAAGTTGTATTGTAAATGTTGTTCAATAATAATAAAGTATACTGATAAAAAATGTATTAACAATGTCCGCAACTAAAAGAAAACAGTATTTGTTTGTTAAAGACGTACCACTTACTAAATATGCTTCAACTAAAATTAAAAAAATTTTGAAAAGAGAGAAGGTATGTCAGATAGTTTTATAATTATTCATCTAAACGTATCAATAAATTTTTTAATATCATTAATTTTGTAATTGATTTTCTAGTTACAAAACAATGAATCGCTGTCTTGCAGCAGGAGGAATATAAGTGACCAAAGTAATCCCCATGAATTATTGGATGAAACTGACAATAATGATTTAATATCATTAGCATTAAATGAGTCTGTATCAGCTAATGAAAATCCTAACGCATCGGAGCAACTGATCAATGTAAGTTCTGAATAATTGTGATTTCCATTTTTGAATTTATTTTTCTTTTTAAGTAAATATGTTAATAGTCTTATTTAATTAATTTTTATTTACTGAATAATACTATTTTTGACTGGAGTGCTTATTAAGCGATGATGAAGAACTACAACTACCTTCATGTAAAAAGTCAACATCAAATAGTTTATAAGAACTTATAAATAATGAGGAATTCTTCAATGTGTTGTCGTTAAACGTGCAAAAAAGCCAAGCTGAAATATTATTGATGTTATTGAAATTTTCAGTAGCAAACTTCTTATCAATGACAGGTATTTCCAATTTGTTTAAACTAATTGACGCAGTATGTGGCAGAGCTGTAGTACCTGAAACGCGATATAAAATTGATAAATTGTTTGATAATGAGATTATTACACTACATGGGGTATGTCCTGCATGTACAAATTATATTGGAACATTTCAAGATTTTAATTATGTAGTTAATTGTGCAAACTGTCACAAACCTGTAAATATGTCAAATCCATCAAGTCAATGTTATTTTGCTATATTTGATCCGTCAAATGCAATACAGGATTATATAGAAATTAATGAGGATTATTATGATTATGTAGTAAAAGAAAGAGAGCATGAAAAAAATCATATAAAAGATATATATGATGGTGTGCTCTATAGAAAATTTATTCAAAGTTTGAATAATTCTGATCGCCACTCATATGCTACAGTAATATTTAACACAGACGGAGCACCAGTTTTCGAATCGTCTACTTACTCTATATGGCCTATATATTTGATTCTTAATGAGATTCCTATACAGAGCAGAATGAAAAGTGTGATCACTGCTGGATTATGGTTTGGCAAAGATAAACCAATAATGAGTGTTTTCTTGGATGCATTCGTAAATATGATAAATGATTTATCAACAGTGGGTATACCTGTATGATAAAAAATGAACAACGTAACTTGAAAGTTTTTGCATTGGTTGTCACTGTGGATACTGTAGCTAGAGCACCAATGAATGGATCAAGTGAATTTAATGCAAGACATGGTTGTGATTGGTGTACACATGAAGGGCAATATTTTCAAGGAAGCATGCGATATCCTTTTCGGATTCCATTACCAAAGAATAGAGATCGTGATACTACAATCAAACATGCAGCGGAGGCAGTTAAAACAGGTAAACGTGTTTTTGGAATCGTAACTGCTTCTCCTCTTATAAATTTAAAGAAGTTTGATATTATAGAAGGTTTTACGCCTGACTACATGCACTGCTATGTAGCAGGTGTTGCAAAACAAATTACTACATATATATTGAAACATTTAAGAAAAGTCGATATCCAGTATATTAATCAGTTACTTGAGGCAATTCGTGCTCCTCACCAAATAGGTCGATTAACAAGATCTCTAAAAAATAGAAAATACTGGAAAGCTCGAGAATACGAAAACTGGCTTTTGTACTATAGTATTCCTGTTTTAAGTGCAGTTTTTGATAACGCAAGGATTTTAAAACACTGGGCTCTTTTAGTAGATGCTTTACACTTGTGCTTAGGAACAAATATTACGTATACTAAATCGATAATGAAATGCTATATGAATTTGTATCGAAAGCCGAAGGTCTGTACTCTTTAACTTCATTAACATATAATGTACACCAGTTACTTCATTTGCCTACGAGTGTGTACAATTGGGGGCCATTGTATTCACATTCGACATATCCTTTTGAATCAGCAAACTGTAAATTGCTGCAGGCCATTCATTTTGCTAAGGGCGTTATCTTACAAATAGCAAGATATGACAAAATTCAGAGAGCAATACAAATATTGTCTAACATTATTTATCCTACTTGCCATGAAAGTGTTGTACAATATTGTGAAAACGTTAAAACTCCATTGGCAAAGAATATATATAAAATAACTAGCATTAATTATTTAGGTAAAGAAAAAAGTGCCAATAACGATACACTTGAGAAATTTGGTATATCAAAAGATGCACGAGTTTTTCACAAAATTATTTATAAAGGATGTTTGTTTATGACTTCAAAAAAAAAAATGCTCAATCATGTAATTACTTTGCACGACTTGACACTGGGGAATACGTAGAAATAAAATATTTCCTAGTCAACGATAAAAGTAATCAAGAATTGACTATTTGTCAGCTAATTAAGACAAAGCCTAATAAGTATTCATCATTTGTACAAGAAGTGTTAGAATTTTCAAATGAATTATGTATTGATACAACCAATATATCAGCAACCTGTGTATTTATTGAAATAAAAACTAAAATGTACATAATTGCAGTGCCGAATCAACTATTTTATTAATAACGATCATTATGTGTTACTTTATGAAAATATATATATATATATATATATATATATATATATATATATATATATATATATGTAAATTATAATATTGTAAATATAATTTTATACTCAGCATTATATAAAAATAAATAAAAAAAGAATACAAAATATATATATATATATATATGCATAGCAATAAATCATTTAAATTGTAATGTGGTTTCCTATCCCGAACACAAATATAAAAATATAAATATAAACAAAATTAAAAATTCGTATATCGCGCGAGTATTCGCGTCGTTTAAAATTCGATAAACTGTCGCGAGTAATCGCGCGAGTTCTCGCGCGATTATTCAAGCGAGAACTCGTGCGATTACTCACGCGATAATTTTCAGTAGGGGATGTAACTTGCACTTTTTGGGCACCAGCTGCTTCGTAAATGTTTACATAAAACTCAGTATGCAGGCTTTTATTTAAAACCACTCATTATAATAGGCCTTAAATGTCAGGTCCATAACATGTCTCTAACCCAGATTTAAATCTAAATAACGTTGCTGTACACAAAGGATAGTAAGTAAAAAATTTACAATACATATCATTAACCATAGAGATATAACAATAGATTTTAAATAGTTTTAAAATAAAATGATTCATTCAATATTACAGCAGGGTGCTTACTTTTTGCCATCCAATTTATGATAAAAAGTTACTTTCTACACTACCTAATTTTAATAGTGCTTCAGTGTATTACATCAATAACAAAAAAACTATAAAACTTATTACATATCTAGCAACCCAAACCTCCTGAATCGCGAATCTCTAAAATTATGGTCAATTCCATAACGCGCAGTCATACATTAATTTATAAGGTAACTTTTTGTACAAATAACTGGCTGTGGCCCCGATTTTACTTTAGGTATCCCTTTTGTACACTCGTTAGTCTAATCGCCCTGTTTTGTGCAAGATACGGCAGAATTACTCGTATGTTTAAATAATTACAAAGATACAATATTTAACAAACAAACATTTAAAAGTAGAAGAAAATGTTCAATTACCTTTATTAACATCTCTTTTGATTATTTCTCCATATATTGTTATAAATTTCTCAACTGCTTTATAACTGGATGTGTAACAATTCTTATAAGTAGCCTCAACTATTTCACATATTTCTTTTTCGGTAAAACTTAAGAGTGCAGTAAAGTCCTTTATCATAGAAGAAACTCTCAAAAATTCTAAAAATTTTCTATACATTACATTACTGTGCATCAAACTGTTATTGCATGTTGAATTTATTCTTCTCTGATCTTGTTTTTCAAAACATGAATTTTCTGGTATTATAGAATTCATTATCTTTTGAAACTTGATTGCGTTGGCTACAAAATCATTGCATTCGCATAGATTTTCTATCTAAAAATAAGTAAAATAGTAAAACACTTGAAACAGGAATTGCATAATAATTAACACTTGAAGAACAAAATAATATATGAGATTATTTTGGTCTGTAGTAACTTAAACATGTAAAAATATTTTTAAATTTTTTGTTATGTGTTGAAACGGCAGCACAACAAAGAGACCTCGCGCGCACCCAAACAACCGACGCTGGAGCGGCAACAAGGAGCGGCGCACCCAAACAACCGACGCTGGAGAACCAACGTAAACAACAACATATGGGACGGCGCCGACTATATAAGGCCAGCACGCACAGCACCAAGGGACTCAGATTTGTCGCGAATGCTATTCTGTTCAGCTCTCCGGACTGAACAGACTATCATTGTCAGGGGCTCTCACATACGTGTGTCTACGTGTGACGAGACACCCCATCCATTGTACTTAACGTTATTCTAATAAAATCTGCAATACATATATATTTCTATATACACTAATTCTTTCATTTAACTGAGTCATATCCCGGGGCATTCTACGTGGCGTCGGGCTATTGCATCTCCACACTACGCTAAGATACCCCCTACCTCCGAGTTGACGATCAGCGCTCACCTTCCATCAGTGCGGGTGATCGCGGATCCGAGGTTACCTTAAGTGCATCCTGCCCTAATCTATTCCACGCTCCGAGTCTCGATACGAACGCGATCTCGCGATTCTTCTGAGGATCAACCTGGTCCGTTTCAGTGTATACTTCTATCGAGATCATACTTAAATATTTTAATACTTGAATAGATAATTAAATTTAACATTTTAATTTTAATACTTTAATAGCAATACAAATACCGCGTGCTAAAAATTATTTATTAAACTGTAGTTTGTTTACAGAGATAAAATTTAAATTATTTTTTTACATTTTCCAGCCTATATTTGACCCATACCACAGTTAAAGTGTTAAGTTAGATTGCACACAAGATGAATTACTGGGAATCCACATGAATCTTTTAAAGATCGTAAATGAACATTTGTGTGCATAAAGAACAGTTACATTTGAAATTACTTATTAACATGAATGTACTACATGCACCTCCACAGTGCCCTCGGCTTGATATAGCATTAAATGTCAAAGCCACCTTAAAACTTTCTTTATGCACACTCTCAAGTGACTTCAAAGTCTCGTACGAACCACCTAGTAAAATAAAAAGTGTATACCATGATTTCTATAAACAATTTAGTTTAGAATTACCTGAAATTGCTCCTTTGGTTTTCTCAAAGCATCTTTCATGAGTTTCTCGCACGTTTCACATTCACAATCAGCATTTTCACTGCCAAAGTAGTCCTTGCTATAAGAACATGTAAGTTTCTCATTTTTTGTAATTCTTCTTTTAGTTTTAATGCAAACTTTGCCATCTTTGTTTTTTATATACAAACAATTAGAGCGACAATCATGATTAATAAGTGTAACTGGACCTAACAATAACAATTGTTCTTTAAATCCAGTTATATTTATAATAGAAAAATCAACGTCTCTTTTTTCTAACAGTATCTCTTCTCTAGAACTTAATTTGACATAAAAACTTGATAAGTCATGTATTTTAATATTTTTCTGAAGATCACTATTTACTACCAGTCTTACTTGCCTTTGCAAACATCTGTATCTAAAATTTTCTTCTACTGATATTGAAGAATCTAATTAAATTATTCTTAAGTAAGATAATACTAGTTGTTTTAAATAATCTAGATTACATAAAGATTCAAGCACTTTAACGTCCAAACATTTAGATAGTTTTTGCCAAATAGAGTCGAGATTTGATCTATTAAAACTTTATTTAATAATGTCATATATAATTTGCTCATCGCATAAAATAATATCCATATTTGGATATAAAATCATCTTCGATCGGAATTTTAAAACCTAAATACGATTCAAGCACTAAACATTTGGAAAGGTCATCTATAATCGATAATTCCTTTGAGCTTAACTTCTCAAATAACTCGGACATTATAATCTATTAAAGATACTCTATAATGAACTGTATGTAATGATGATTGCACTTTTGAGATATATTTATATCTCAAAATAGACACTAACCATGCATATGATTTTTGATTAATATTAAAAAATAATCTTGTGTGTATATGACTATAATATAACTTCGAAATACATAATTTACTATAATTTAATATAATAATATCAAAATTTTGCAAATCGAATCACGATGTCGTTACAATAGCATTATAGCTGTTGAATAACTATATTTGTGTGTGTTTACGTGTTAAGTGCCTATCTTTTTGTATACACTATCCTTTATCGTTTAATTATTATTACAAACATTTACTATAAGCGAGAAGTCCGTATAAAGTTATTAATATTTATAAGATTTAAAATATTTAAAATATTTAAATTATTTATTAATGTTTCATAATAGATCGTGACCTACGTGGACATGTCTGCAAATGTACCAATATATGTAGCGGATGACATTTGCAGACTGTCTGCAGAAGTACCGGTAAAAAATATGAACTTTTGGGTGGGCTTATGCGACAGTCCGCATAAGTACGCAAAAGTCTGCATAAATACCATTCTATGACAGAAATTGTTCGCATAAGAGACATTCCATGTACATATATATATGATATATATATATATATATATATATATATATATGTAATTTTATATAAATGCGTAAATTTCTATGTGTATTCTTTCTGTAAGGAATAACACATTTTAGCTATCTAGAATACGTGCCTGCATTGATTTACAAGAGGATTCAATATGCTTAGAAATATTTACCATCGCTGAATAAAGTGTAATATTTTATTCTATTTGGTGAAATATTTAGGGCAACAACCGAAAGCGAATGAAAGAGCTATCGAGCGATTGCCTGTTTGATTGAAATATCTCTGATTTTATTGTAAACTAGTAGGGTAAATTGAAACTATGCAGAATATACTCATCGAATAAATATCTGTCTTTATTATATTAGTACACGTTTGAAACTCATAGTAGCAACAGTTGAAATAAAATACAATATCAAACAATAAAAAATGTCGTGCGTGTTTGAAGCAATATAATCTTTGAAATTGTTGTGCGGGTATAGATACGCAGATCTGTTTTACGTGTCATAGGATGCTTCAAAGCAAGCATTGCTTGTTAAATTAAGTGCCATTATAAGTATGATTCCTTATGGGTTATAATTATGGATCATATAATTTCCCTCTCCAATAAATTAAAAAATGTCAATTAATTTAATAAAAATAACTGTCAGAATTGGGCACTATCTAATATTGTATGTCTATTTTTTAATAAGAATGTTTAATTAAGAATGTTAAAATTTGTACCATTTATTCTTCTCGGCAAGTGGTAAAAAATTATGTATATCATTTTTTTAAAAAGTATGTTTTTTCCATCATAATTAGTTTTCAAAATAATTGAACTTCAAATTCTGTTTTAGTTAGCATTCCCAGTCACACAAACAGCTACACGTGTTGTTCTAATTTTGATTTAATTTTGTTTTGGATAGCATTTTAAAACAATTATATCGCAGAAGTTAAACGTTAACAAGGGCATTTCTTTAAAGGTACATTAACAATCCTCAAGTTGGATTTACCCTTAAAGATATAATTTTTATGTTCATATATTGACAGCTTTGTACACTTACGGGACAGAATAACTTTAAATAATGCACTGAACATAGCGGCGGTCTCATGGATATGTGGACGACAGTCAGAATGATTAGGTCATACCGATAGCAAGATGCGAGAGCGCTTCTCACAAAGCTCGTGCTTCTGGGCTGATGTCAAACGAGCGCACGTAGCTTCCTCCAACATAATTCATAGTTTCAATAAATAAATATGGTTTTCAATAAATTGTAAAATGTTATTGTAATTGTAAACTTTTTTAAAATGTTTTCTTTATGCAAACTTAGAAAAATTCATAGTCTAATAGCTAAATATATGTAACATTCAAATGCTATATTTATTACAATTTTATATTGTTCCAAACAAAAATAGTACATTTTATGTTTATTTTCTCGAAAAAATTGCCTACTAGTCTAAATTTTTTTGCATACATTCGAATATTATATATTACAATACTATTTTATATACAAATTTAATTCTAATTACATTTACAATTTTTTTTATAAAAACCAAATTTTATGAGGTCCAAGACCACTTGATTCAAATTCTTTTTTGTTTGTTTTCCGATATATATATATATATATATATATATATATATATTGTAAAGGGGTGGTTTTTAGGCGGCTATCTGCCTATGTACCCCGTACAAATGCAAAGTCCTCCTGCACTTTGCTTTTGCGAGATGCTGTACTCGCTCGTGTGGTCACCTACCTGCGACGATGTCCCGGTGCTCAGTATGCACTACACTCCTGTGTACAGGAAGCGGAACAACGACTGGGGCCAAATGCCTCGCCAGTCGATCGCGTATAAATGAAAAGGAAAATGAGATCCTACTTTAACTTATAACGACGATCCTCGTTGTACTTTGGCCAGGGAGTCCTCTGCTCGACCTTGCCGTCTTCCTGGGCTGTGGTAGGTTTGGTTGTTGCGGTTGCTGCCGTTGCTGCTGTTGCTGCTCCAGATGCTGCTGTTGCTTCTAGGGCTGCTGTTGCTGCTAGGGCTGCTCTCTTTGCTGCTGCTGTAGCTATAACTTTTGGCGCGCGTCGTCAGTACTATTCGCGAGTGCGGTCAAAAGTTAACTGTCTCGAATTTCCCTCGAATTGCAAGATCTCTACCGGCCTTCCCGCGCCTTGGCTCCTTGCGCCGACGTGCGCGTCTCGCCGCCTGTTACAACCCCTCCTAGAACCAAAATATCGCCCCGAATTTGGTCCTACCATACGTAGAGGGATAGGGTGGCGCCAAATAATAAACTCCTCATCTGTAACGATAAAAAATACAAATTTATTCATAAAAGGGGGCGCCCTGGGCGCCGCCCTAATGAGGATAGTTGGGACACCGTGAAGCTCGGTTTACTTTCTCGTGGCCACAAACAACACAGCTTCGCTTGGTCGTCCGCACTCCCTGCGGACGAGCTGGCGACGGTGGAGCCGATCCTCGGCTGCCAGACCTCTGGCGCCTCCTTCTGGACCTACTACGGGACCGGCTGGTTCGACGCCGCTTTGTCCCTCTGTGTGGCTCCTCCCGTTGGTCCCTCGACGGTCCACACGCCCCTGTGCGGGACCTGCTGCGCCGCACGACCGGCGTCGTTCGCCGGTTCACGGGAGAGACGTGCTCCCGATTCCCAGACCGGTCACGCCGAGTAGAGCCACCGCCTGCAGAGCGCGTAGGCTTCTCTGGTTGCGGTGTGCTCCCCGAACGCACATCGGTCCGGGGTCGCCTGCACGCCCCTGGCCGGACCCCTCGGCGAACTTCGCCTCTGGCCGCGTTCTTGTCGGCGAGCCTCTTCCACGCCCGGACCTTCTCTAAAGCCGCCTCGGCTTCCTTAAGGGCCCGGGTTGCGCGGCTCTGCTCTTCCTGAGCACGCCGCCGTCGAGCTTCCTCGCGCGCTGGCGCGATTGCTCCGGGATGAGGCACTACCTTTGGGCCCACTCTTTGGCCCTCAGGTCTCCTGTGATGGCGCGACTGATCAACAGCCTTGAGCGCCGCCTTTTCCTCCTCGATAAGCCGCGTCCAGGCTTTCGAGCGCTGCTGTAAGGCCGCTCCATATTGGCGCATAGCGCTATCATAGCGCCTAAAGGCCTCCCGTGCCAGCCTGCGAGCCTCCAGGCTTACCTCTATCGCCTCCTCGATAGCTGGCCGTAGCTTGGCCCAATCCTTCTCCACCTCGCTTGAGGCAGTCTCCAGAGCTGGTGATGGTGGTGCTGGGTCGATGGGTTGGGCGGACTCCAACCGCGCCGAGATGGGCAGGCCTGCGAATCGCAGGCGGCGCGGCGGAGCCTCACCGTCTTCCTCCGGTGGTTGGCTGATGGTGGTACTCGGGGGTGTCGTCAGGAGCTCATCCTCCCGAGTCTCCTCTGCCCAATCCCTTCTCGGTCGGTCCTCCTCCTCCGATAGGTGGTCTAGCTCCATGAGGACCTCCTCGTCCTTGAGAGAGTCCACCGGTAGGCGAGCCTCCTCAAACATCCTGCTGAGGACACCGTCCCAATCTCCAGAATCCATCCTGAAACAGAAATACAGATTATTCCGCCTACCTGTCGCACTAGCCTCGTTCATCGGCTGTGCTGGCACCGGTAGAGTCGCGTACTGGGCCTTCCGAGGCCTGCCGCGAGGCCTGGCTACTGGCCGCCCTGTAACTGGACCTCCCGTCTGCTGCGTAGCGTTGCGGTGCCTGCGCAACCTACGAGGGGACGGGGTCAAGTCTCCTACGTCGTCACTTTGACGCTCAGTGATACGTTGAGGGGGGCTCACACGTCGAGTACCGCTGTGCCGCGATCTAGCAGGACGCGATTCTGTATTATTGCTCTGTTCGTTACCAGAGTCTCTTTCGCTCGCACGCAACATCTGACGCTTCGTATCTATTCTTACCGCATCCATCGGATTTTCATATCCTCCCTCTTTGATTGTCCTCCTCCGAGTGGATCTCTGATTTATGGACTCCTACCAGTCGACCTGCATCCACCCAGCTCGGGGTGTTGTCGTCCTCGTCCATCAGATGGTGGTATCGAAGCCTTGCGATACTGAACGGCTACTTCTTTTGCCCTAGAAGTAGGGTCCGTCCCTGTCCTCTGTTGGTAGTTCCTTCTTTAGCGTTACATCCCTTTCTCTCTGTCTCGCTAGGAACATTCCTGCCAGATTTAGCAACTTGACTTGGCTGTGCTCTTGGCGACCAGTCCTTCCATTCAGGACAGTCTCTCATCCAATGAGTCACCTGATCACATGTCCAACATTCGAGTCTTTAATGCACTCGATTAGGCAGCTGCACATCCTGGTTTATCGCCTCGACGCAATCTCGCCTCAAGTGATCCTTCGAACCACATACCCAACACTTCTTATGCCGGCAACGCGCCTTTAGCAGTATCCCCTTTCTTGGACTACTCTTTGAGCTAGGCCGCTCCCTCTGCGTATTGGGCCTTTGGCACTTCCGTCTGTCAGGCAACTTTTCCGCCTGTACCTGACAGGCTTGGCTTGTCTTGGCCTTGGCGGCCTTGCCGCTCTTTCGCTCTAGCTTCTTTGTCTACTGAGAACGGGGCCACTCAGACAGCCATGTGCCTTCCTTAGGCTTCGCTTTACTCCGGCGTCTGGGACGTTTCTTTAGACCCAGGTGTCGTTCTTCGCTTGCAGACTTCCTATTCTGCTGTGCGGTACCTGACACCTTTTTCCTCTTCTGCCTTCATCTGGCCTATGGCGAGCTCTGTTTGTTAGTGTCATTGCACTGACAACTACATTGGCCTGCCTTTTGATTCTCGAGACTGCTCAATTCCTGTCTCAGCTCTAGCAACTCCTGACGCATACTCTGAACCTCTTTGAGTATCTGCAACTGTGCGAGGAGACATGTTACCTCCTCACAAGGATTATAGCTTGACTTGCTGAGCATTGAGTCTAATTGCGACTCTGTATCTGACTCCTGCTCTAAGCTTTGAGCTGTTTCTGCGCCTACAGGCGTATGCGCTACCTTGGTCGTAGTCGAGGCCATAGCAGCGTTTTCATCTTTTATTGCAGCTTTTGCATCTACAGCAAGTTGATGGGTACTCTCCTTCCCCAAAACGCTGTCTATCCTCGACGAAGGCGTTCTGCAGTCTCGTTCTGCTTGGTCCACTCCTGACATCTGGCTGTCATCTTCTGTGTCTTGCGTTATACTTGTAATATCGCAGACACTTCTTTCATCCGCCATTCGTGCTGCCACTACGTCGCTAAACTGCGGTAATACTGGTCGTAACAGCAATAACAGCCTTATGTCCCTCTCATCTCGAGTGACATATCTACCCAGGTCGTTTGACGTAACGAAATCTTCTTCATTATAGTCACCTCCGAGCCTAGCTCTGATTTTCATAAGAGTAACCATTGGTGAATCCTTGGCATCCAATAACAGAGCGTCTGCTACAGTTATTAAGGATTCAACTGACAGCTTCCAGATAAATCCATTGACTTCCTGAGCTATCCTTTGTGGAGCTTCCTCACTGTAGGTAATCGCAGTTGTGCTTTTCGATATCAATTCTGCCAAAAATACTGCTTCATCTGGCAATTGATATAAGCTACAACTCTTCGCCTTTAAATCTTCGGCGGTTTTTGCCAACGCATCAGCTATCAACTTCTGTTGACTCCGCAGTTCTTCTGCCCTATTTGCTTGCGTCAACATTTTTACTCGCGTCTCTACGTCACGGTATTAACAATAGATTCGCGCAGCAGCAGCGGCTAACTAATCTGACAATTTATTTGCGTGTTTCTGTATATTTCCAATACAGGAAAACCTCCGCTTGTCTACCTAGATTTAGCTAGTCTATCAAAAAAAAAAATAAAAATCTAACGCCCTTACTCTAATAGCTGTGGCGTGATTTTATTTCGCGGAATTTAAGTGTGAGACGGCGTGCGTTGCACCGAATTTCTGATCTCGCACTCTTTTGCTGTAGTATAATACGCGTTATGCTGCGTATACACAGGTAGGCTCTATCATCAGCCAGCTGTGCTATCCTATACGCACGCACACTCACACACGCTCGGGTACGCGTACTAAATCGCTTCTACGGCGATACGGCGCTTGCACTATGCCTGCGCTACGTACTGTAGCGGACACACGCACTCGTAGCACTCGCACGTACTCTCCCACCGAGCGGCTCGCGTACACACTCTCCGTGCGCTCACAGACGCTCCCACCAAGCGGCTCGCGCACACACTCCCCGCGCGCTCACGTATACTCCCGCTACGCAGCGTACTCACACGCGCCAGCTGCTTCGTACTCGGCGCTCGCACACTACTATAGCGCGCACGGATTTTCCTACTCTCGCGCGCTGCTGCTTAGCCGACCAACGAACCGATATTTGTTTTGATCGGCTCGGCGCAAGTATAATGCTATATATCACGCCTAGGCCTTTTCAAACTCGCGGAAATTCAACCGCCTTTCTACGAAATTCGCTTACTTTTCGCCGAATCGGGAATTCCCTATCTCGAGTTCGCGCGCAACACTTTTTCTCTTCCTATCTCGCGTATCTACACGTTTTGGGCGCCAATTGTAACGGGGTGGTTTTTAGGCGGCTATCTGCCTATGTACCCCGTACAAATGCAAAGTCCTCCTGCACTTTGCTTTTGCGAGATGCTGTACTCGCTCGTGTGGTCGCCTACCTGCGACGATGTCCCGGTGCTCAGTATGCACTACACTCCTGTGTAGTCCCCGCGGAGGCGGCGGTATTCGGCGGTTTAGATAGGAAGAGGGATCGGGACGACGATCGAATGAACACACTACCGATTCTAATAAAAAGACGTTTATTCAGTTAAACAATCCGGCGTCCGTATTGCGCGTATTCGCGTCGCGAGAAGGCCACAAAATATCCCGGAACAACGACTGGGTCCAAATGCCTCGCCAGTCGATCGCGTATAAATGAAAAGGAAAATGAGATCCTACTTTAACTTATAACGACGATCCTCGTTGTACTTTGGCCAGGGAGTCCTCTGCTCGACCTTGCCGTCTTCCTGGGCTGTGGTAGGTTTGGTTGCTGCGGTTACTGCCGTTGCTGCTGTTGCTGCTCCAGATGCTGCTGTTGCTTCTAGGGCTGCTGTTGCTGCTAGGGCTGCTGTGCTGTGGTTGCTGCTAGGGCTGCTCTCTTTGCTGCTACTGTAGCTATAACTTTTGGCGCGCGTCGTCAGTACTATTCGCGAGTGCGGTCAAAAGTTAACTGTCTCGAATTTCCCTCGAATTGCGAGATCTCTACCGGCCTTCCCGCGCTTTGGCTCCCCGCGCCGACGTGCACGTCTCGCCGCCCGTTACAATATATATATATTGTAACATGGCAGTCTACTGCCAGTTACAAGCGGCCGCGCGGAGCACGGCAACACCGCGGCACGAGTCGGCGAGCGCGCGTTCGGCCGTATTCGTGGAGTCTCGGCCGGCATCGGCTAGGCCCGAGCGCAAGAGAGCAAGCGTAGGTAGGCGAGCGACCCAACCTAACGTCGACGGCGAGAGGGGTCGACGCGAGCGCTGGTGATAATCTCTTCCCTTTTTGCGCCTGACTGCCGTTGCGACCGGTTGACCGATATAGAGCCATCATCGAGCACGACCGGATCTGAACCACGTGGCGACGTTCCGAACGAGTAATGGCATTGTGCTACGGACTGCTGCTGACTGTGAGTAGATTAAGAGTTATAATAATAATGTTCTCGCGATCCAGTGTGCCGGTCGCGGAGTAACGCGAATTCGCGGATTGTGTTATCGCCACGTGGCCAACATGGCGGCGAGAGCGCGGCGGAGCATGAGTGCGGTTTTAGCATGCTTCGTCGGCTTAACAGCGCGGAGCCGTTCGGCGGATTTCGCGTACAACTCGACTGTTTTACCGTGACTAATGACTAATTACTGTATATACGACTGACTGACGACTATGACTATGATTATGCTACCATTATATTCGACTGGCGTATGATACTGACGCTACCGTGTTGTGCTGTTACGACTAGTATTGTACTGACGTTACCGCTTACATTACCTACGATTATGATACTGACAATATTGTTACACGACGACTACAACTACTTGACTGACGTTATTGTTATATGAATTAGCGCGGCGAGACTGACACTATCGTTTACCTATCGACTACGACTATTGCATTGACGATATCCCGAGACTTAATATTACTATACGCCGAGACTGACAATTATAACCGACTGTCGTAGTAAACTGACTGTTTTACGAAGCGAGACAAAGACCGTTATTTCACTGACATGCTATTGCTCCCGTGTTGTATGCGACGCGACCTTGACTACGCGGCGACACAAGGTCACGACATTTAGCTAGTTTTAGTTCGCGCGTTAAACGCACATAGGTATAAGTTTTAATATTAAGTTGAATTAATAATTGAGCGTAAAATAAGTGAGCGTTAGTTGGGGCAGCGGCCCCGCTAAGTTAGTCATCATCGTATGGAGTGTGTGAGTATTCGCGTCGAGGTTCGGACGACGTCACCGGCGCGGCAAAAGCGGGTACGCCTCGGATTTGCGTACGTCGGGAGAGATTGGCTATTGTCGGGACGCGAAGTCATAGCCTCGTGAGGGCAGCCTGCGACGGACGCTACGGTCGCCGGCACCGGTAGGCGAACGGAAGGGCGAGGCAGCTGCATCGTCCGCGTCGGGTGAACCGTCCGGCGGCGCGTTGACGAACACGCCTCGGCTAGGAGGTCACGCCGACGGGCACGAGCGAGTTCGGCGTCGGAGTGTGGATTAGGAAACCGAGATGACCGGATACGCGCCCAGGGCGTGCGCCGGTATTTACTCGTCCGAGCATCGGCGCGGTGGTATGCGAGCCACAGAGTGTGCATGTGTGTAATGCGACGGGGATGTCGCCGTTGTAAGCGCGCGGTCGGAGACCGCCGATTGTACATGAATTAAGTGGAATAACGAACGAGTAAAATATAGAACAGATTCAAATCAACATGTGCATTCATTTTCGTACTGAAACCCACGGCCTTGTGTTATTGTCTCATTCCCTCTATGTGTAATTTCGTATACTAGCTAGCCGAGCAGGTGCATGAAGAAGATGTTTCGACACGAGGCGGCGTTTCAAAGTAAGGGGATCGCGGGATCCCTGGCACTCCGGTGCCTGGCGCCCAGGGCCGAGGCGGCCCGCCGTCTTGTATGCATCGAAGCAATAGTACGAGACAGAGAACCCAATTGGTAACGAGTAGAATAAAACCCAGCGTTACCGTACGCTGGGTCTACCGTTACAATATATATCGGACGTTCCACGACACCCGATGTATACTAAAATCTTTTTTCCATGAAGCTGAATTTTACAATTACAAAGATTCCTTTTTAAAGGAAGAAGTAAAACTGTATAGAAAAATTGAATTTTAGAGATTAGCTTATAACTAAGGAAATAATAAACAATCAATTAAAATTTTAACAATAATTACTTTTTAGTGTGATAAATCACCAAATTTTTTTCAAAACAATCTACTGCTAGTCTTAAAAATATAAAAATCAAAAAAATTTTTTTTCAATTTAATCAACCATATTTTTTAAACTATAAGGTTTTCAAAGCTGCGCAAAGAAGGTAGCATAGACACATAATATATCTACTTTTTCCCATAATCTCAAGTGCATTAAAGTCTTTTTACGTCCGTAATCAAGGACCAAAAAAACTAATTTTTTTCAATTTTTGATTTATTACTAAATAAATATGTAGTCAAATAACTTGAAATTTTAAAGGAATATATTTTGGCTCGTGACCCATTAATATAATTTTTT
Source organism: Muscidifurax raptorellus (assembly GCA_020010945.3). Classification (NCBI taxonomy): domain Eukaryota; kingdom Metazoa; phylum Arthropoda; class Insecta; order Hymenoptera; family Pteromalidae; genus Muscidifurax; species Muscidifurax raptorellus. Next base: position 1,802,232 of record JAHUUD020000021.1, on the reverse strand, counting down.
TCATGAGGTTACGATGTATACTTTCAGAGATATGAATTTAAAAAAAAAATTACCTTTTTCATTTTTGCTGCCAAACGATGCGGTCGATCCCAAAGACCAAACAGGAAAAGGTAGGTAATTTTATTCTCTTTGAAATGCATTGTAGCTGAATTGTTTGTAATAATGGGATGATTAAAAAAAAATGCAAAATAGTGGTTTCCAAAAATGAAAAAATGGCCATAAAACGAAAACTACTTGGCAAAATAAAAATTTAGTGTTTTTCGCGAATTCTGAATCCAAAAATAAATATAAATGTCAAATTTTATTGATATTGACTGAGTAGCTTTAGAATTATTGCGGTATACATACACACACATCCACACGGACATTTCTAAAAACACGTGATTTGAACTCCAAACATTTCAAAATGGATTTCTAACCTGTTTTTGACGAAGTCGAAAATTTTACTATTACAAAGCTTCCTCTAGGAAGAAGCGACAAATAATTTTTAATATGGATATTGTGTAGGTATTTAATTAATTTGCAGAAGACGGAATACTATTATATAAATATAAGCCTTAATTTTCTTATCGTTACAACTCTTTTAAGACATATTTCTTTTGAATAAAATTTTTCTAAGTTATTTACTTGGATTTTATTTTCACAAGGACGCATCCGCTATTATATTTATAAGTTAGTAACAAAAGGTAATAACGTGATAAAGAAAAAGTTTGAACAAATCAACCATTGTTTTATGGAGCAAATTAATACATACATAAAAGAATATCGTATAATAAGCTAGTGAAAATAATAAGCTAGTAAAAGTGACAAAGAATAAAAAAGTATAATTAAATAATTGTTAATATTAAATATAAATTATAATTATATACACGATGTTCCAGTATTAAATAGAGTATTCATTTTGTATACTAATTTTTTAAAATAATAAGTTTACAAACCGGCGATCAGTTGTTCGATTGTACATTAGGGTGCTCGCTGGTTTGTACCATCAACAATCAGTCAATCCGGTTTCTGTTTTATATATATACATATATTTATTTATTTAATTAATTATTTATTTATTACCAGAAAAAATATAATTACATAGAAGCACATACATTCCACGCAATCACCTGCACAGGTAAATATAGTTACCTGTTGGCGGGTCTTGTACATTGAACTTAAAACTAGCTTAAGCTAATTAATAGACTAGCAACATTCAAAATTAAGTACCAAATTATATATGAATATCTACAAATTTAATATAACAATTTTATTTGGTGTATCGGCTTTAGTTTGGCAATCAAGTTTTGAAGTCCTTTCTTTGTATCTTCATACAAGAGTTATGTTATGTTTGTTGCAATCCAATCTCTTATCAGGTTTTTCTTGTTTTTCAATGCAATATTTTTCATATTATTGGGTAGTATATTGAAAAGTTTTATTGCAACAATATTGCTTTTCTTTTTACTGATAGATTTATTACTTTTAGGTATTTCTATATTCTTATTCCTAGTTACGCTCTCAGAATTAACGAATATGAATTTATGTTTATCGTAATGATAAACTAAATTCTTTTGCGAATAATTGTGTTATAATAAGTTATATATATTCGTTTATAACGTTCTTTTGTCTCAACATAAACAATTACCGATCATACCATTCAACTTAGCAGCTCAAAATACATAATAAAACATAGTTTCTATAATGAAAATCAGAAAATTTGACCGGTTATTATAAGATAAATGTTATTATAAGGATAAACGAAAAAACACGTTGCTCCCATTAAAAATACATGGGAAACTTGAGGTGCTTTGAGACACGTGTTAAATCGATTTTAAAAATTTAATTCTTGTTTGCGCAGTGTTTTTAAGACCTATAGAAGAGATTTTTGCCCCGGCATAACGTCCTCTAAAAAAATTAATGATCACCCTATTGTACAACAATATTATGTTAATAATGTTATTAAATCGACAATTATTGTAATATAAATATTCATGACGAAATATAATCAAATAAATAATAACATTTGTTATTTCGTATGAATTTATGATTTCATAAGATTGTATGTATCATTTAAATAGACTGTCACGTGGTGGCTTCGCTAACGCGTATTGTACAACGGATTGTCCCGCCAAGCAAAGGAGACGGTCGCACGAAACCACAGTGTCGATAAAAAGATCGTCTTTCGTGACTCTGTCGTGCTGATCGCCATATGCTGCCTCTCCTCTCCGACTGTCCTTCGGGCTACGACTTGCCCTGGACCCTCTCGTACTCTAATGTCTCGTCGGTAGCTTCGACGGCTTTTCGTGCTCACCGGCTCTCACCCTTGCTGTCGGTTACGTGCGTTCGCTACCACAGTCGAACGTGAAACCGACCGATGAGTCTTGCTGATTGCTCGACCTGATGAGTCTTGCTGATTGCTCGACCCGATGAGTCTTGCTGATTGCTCGCCTCATCTCCCATTCTTGTCACGGGCCCTTTGCGTTATGTTGTCTCTCTCCGCGTTACTCTCTTTCTCCTACCTTATTTATGCTTCGCGTACTGCTCCTGCCGCCTCAATACTCGCCTTGCCGTGCTTTAAGTGTGGTTGTGAGTGCCATGTATGTATGTGTGCTTGCGTATATGTGCTCGGCACATGAGCAAGTGTGTGCACTGTTACAAGACATATCATTTAAATAGCACGCGCTGTAACCTCTCTTGCGTTGTTACCAGATCAGACGTTGAGTTGTAAGACCTAATAAATTTTCTTCTTCATTCGCTTTTTTTTACCCTTATAGGCTCGAAATGAATAAATGTAAGGTATCAACATGTTCTTTAACGTGTTAACTAATACCTCGATACGTTTTATCTGAATTTGGTCAGTAATTTTTGAATAATTAATATATTGCATATGAATATCTTTGAAAATCGCTTTCAGAGCTTGCGGCGCCCCAAGAGCTTCCCATCAGCTCCCCCCATCCCATCATTGATTCCCATTAAGGCAATGCATACAGACCTGAAATTTGGCTTGTAAATTTGTTTTTAGGTGTTTAAACAATACATTAAGATACTGTTATCGCAATCTTTTTCAGATTTTCATGTCAACATGTATATTAATTTTTTTAGCATCACAGGTGTAGGGTTCAGCGAAAGAGAGCGAACAGCAAAATAAAACTATTATGGCGGCATGTTTCTGCACGATTTCACCTTTTAGTATCTAAACAAAAATAAGATGTGTAGCTTCCAACAACGCAATTGCCTTTTAGCAGATTTCATTTTTTTATACAAACATCTTTGAAAATCACTTTCAGGGCTCATCGCTGGTTGTTCCTAACATTTAAACATCACCTGCTTTTATAATATTTGACACAGTTATGCCATAATAACATATGAGTGAGTACTGGGTCAATTTATCACACTTTTGTAAGCGTAGGGTCAGGTTGACAGTCTTCAGTTCACACATTTTAAGACTGCAAACCTTAAGTTTATATAGTGTTAGCTTATAGGCTAATGTAAATAATGTTAGCCTATAGGCTAATGTAAATAGTGTTAGCCTATAGGCTAAATAGGCTAACTATATATAGTTAGTGTAGAACAATTAAGTAAAAAGTTGAAACAGATAAGTAATAGTCGTAGGGTATGTTCATAATGATCTATATTGTTTGCCGTAAGTTCATTATATATTCTGATCGTCACATCGTCGTTCTCTACAAAGACTATCATAACTGCTAGCTCTGATTACCATCGAAGAATAACACAGTTATTATCCCTACGAAGAATATTACTGTTCAGATTTTTGCCACAAAGACCAATGCAGCTGAGATTCTGGTCACAAAGACTAGCAGAGCTCAGATTTTTAGACGAAATTCAAAATTATACCCGCAAAATGGTACATAATGACAAAATTGTTGTCTTCTCCACCAGAGTTAGCTCTTGTAGCTCCAAGCATTGAAAAAAAATTCCATTCTTCAGAGCACGATGAGGTTTCTGGGATAGTCGGTAGTGACTTTATTATGCAATCTCTACCGCTATATGATTTGCCCACCACTATGCATATTGCAGAAACCCTCCCCTCCCCCACCACGCACTTAACTCTGTATCGCTCTGTCCTCGTACTGATCTATTCCCATACCCACATAGCCCCTCTATTGAACTTGTTTTTATTCTAAAACTATCTTCCATAGTGTTAACATCAAAATGATTCATTTTAAATATAATTTTCTACTAATAGAGTCATCTGTAGGAAGTAATTCCAGAACTATGGCAAATTTCGTAAAAATAAGAACATCTAAATTGGCTGGTAAGGAAGCTGTAGTTACTAAGGCCGTAAACCCGGGCGAAGTTCTTGTTGCAGAGCATCCTCTAGCATCGTGTTTATTGCCTCAAACTTATAATTCTCACTGCCAAACATGTTTAAAAAGGTAAGATGCTTCCATCTGTGAATTTTTAATATAATTGAAAATATTAAGTCTGGTATTTATATTTTAAAAAGAGGTTACTAATGTTTGATTATTCGTTTCAATTAGATAACCTTACAAGCTTATCGTTTACAGTTGTCAATCAAATGTTAACGATCGGTGAAATTTACAATCGATGAAAAGTCTGGTCGATGATAATGGTCTTGACAGTCTTTTTCTTACATATGATACTTTAATTGATATTATTAATTTGTCCATATCGTTCGGCCCGACGAAGAATAAGAGAACCTAAATTTCTGACGAAAACTAGTAGTTTTCATTTCTAGCTACGATAAGTTGTCGCGAAGACTACTAGATTTCATATTTTCGAGACGAAGCCCAAGATATTTCGTTCGTTTGCCTCGAAGACTAATACATTTTATACAGCCGGTGGGCCAAAAATATCTAATTTCTCACTTCGTTTAATGGTCAATAGTGACTATTAAGGTTTTTAAAAATAATACACAACAAAGAAGCGTTAGTTATGAAAATTTCAGATTTTTGTAAAGATGATGTCAAGGAAAACTCATTTTTATGATTTCGCCAATAACTCGATGAAAACGCTGTCAATTTAGTTGAAATTTTCACAGTACACAGTTTTAGTTGCGTATTATTTTTTTCAACTCGCGATTGATCATTAGCGAAATGAGAAATTGAATATATACGTCAAACTGGGAATGTGAAACGTCTTGGTCTTCGTGGCAAATATGTGAAATCTTGTAATCTTTGCGGCAGCTGTTGAAATCTCATAGTTTTTGCGACAACTATTAAAATATGAAGATCATCGTGGCGAGGTTTGAAATCTAATATTCTTCGTCGCTTGGAAATGAAAATTCTTACACTTCTTAGGGGCTGATGATATATTGTATGTCGTTTATTGTTAAATATTTGAAAATGCAATCCGTGATTTGAGATAATAACCCCACCATAGGAACACCCAATACTCTCTGTCTTGTCCCCGCTTTGAAAAATGTGGCCTATTTCATCCATAGGTACACCTGGAATCTTACGGACGGTGCTCAAATTCATCATACACTGTATGTTTTGATATGGGAAGTTTATCACGGTCAATAGAGGTAAAACAATTTTAATTATTAGCATTTTATATATACTTTTAGCTAAAAAGAGTTTCAGTTAAAATTATTTTCACAATTATTTTATAAAAATTATTATCTATTATGTTTTAAAGGTATTTGGCCCCCTTAAGGATTTTATGGAAGCAGGTCGGAGAACTTGACTGATGTTTACGTTTATGATTGTTACGTTCAGATTATAAAGTTTCAACTGCAAAAGTATAAAAAATCAAAACAGTTATACGAATTCTTACCTGAATTTATCAATTAGTTAATCAAACTTAGTTAAATGAAAGGAAATCGCTTTTGGCTACCGCAAAAGCGATCATTTCCTACCGAAGGGTGCCATATTCGAAGTCACTTTGTTGCTCCCCCAGTCGTCTCGCCGGGCCAACAGTGAGCGGCAGCAGCGACTGGGTATCAACTGAAGCAGTCACTACGGCCGCGTGTCGATCCAGACGAAAGCGCCTTTCGTGCTCTAGTCAACTTCTCTCCAACCTTCGCCCAGAGCACACGTGCTTCCCACAGCCCTGGCGGCAAAGCGCTTGGAGATTGTGATTTCAAGTAGCAATAAACAATTATAAGTCAGTTACATCAGTGTACTCCGTTCTACACCTGCGAACTTTATTGCCATATTAATTACGTGCTCCGGGGCATCATAGAATCTCCGCGAGTATCCTCCGAACGTAATAACTTTAAACTATAGAATATATTATTTAACACACGTTTATTTTTCTATTGAAAGAAGAAAATACTTTTGTGTATAAGTGTGCATTTGTATATTTGTGTATAAATATCCTTAAGCAACTGCAGCTGTCAATCCTTGGAGCCTTTCAGTCCTGGGTTTGATAATTCAGTACAGCCGTGGCTACATGCACTGTGGGTGTGACTTGTCCCTTTGATTTACACAGTGACCATAGCAGGGTGTCCATTGTCTCTGTCTCTTTTTCTTTCAGTAAGTTTGATGTTAGATGAGGCCAATGGATACTCTTGATTGATGCTGAATTGTGATTACATAACTAAGTCCGATATACTCTTTTCAATGTACGTTCAAGAATGGTCTCGCAACGGGCAGAATGACATTCTCCCCCAGATTCTGAATATTAATGTACGATGCTAGACCGTTGCTCCAGGGCTTTATATACTTGCATATCCCTTTGCTTATCGTCGAACTATCGTTTTCCATATATGGTCGCTTCAGATTTTCGTCTTTTTCTCTCTCAATATTAGGGAAATTGTTGCAGGTCAGGTCATTAATATCATTATAGTACAGTGTGACCTAAGCCCGCACTTAGGTCACGCCTATCCATGACCTATGTAGTCCTTTTTTGCACCGTGTACTCGCTACGATCGTGCGCTAACTTCACGGTGCAAAACAGGACTGCTTATGACACGGATAGACGTAACAGCGGGCTTAGGTAGGCTGTGCTTTTAAATTCTATACGATACTCGTAACCTAAGTAATACTTCTGCACGGCTTAATTGCTAACCTCACGGCATGCAAAAAATTGCCACTTAGATCACTTGTATCGTAGTGTACTATAATTTATGACTACCACTTGAGAATTTGTCTCTTTTAAAATCTTTGCCGCGGTCTCTTTATTCACTAGAGCTTGCACATGTGGTTCCTATGAAATACCAGATTGACGAATATTATAACTCCGTTCCTTTCTGTTTTATAATTTATAAATTCTTATTGAAACGCCCATTAGCGTTTTATGGCATTTTGATTTATTGCGTGTTAGTGAGTAAGTGAGTGTGTGTAGTTTGTATACGTAAGCACGTTTGCTATTATAAAGCCACACTTACGCTAGTGTGTATACGTGACACGCCTAATAGCTGTGACGTTATCGTCCTAATAACGTGATATTTCCCTAATTCGTGAATCTTCTTAAGTGTGTGTACATATGTTTCCTCTCTCTTTGTTTCATATACGTTTCAAAGTAGATGTTCAGTTTAATTTACAGTCAATCCACTTAATATATGTGTCAAGCAGGTGCTTGGCCACTAAATTTTACAATGGAACCGTTGATATAAATTTTGAAATATTGATTTCGCATTTTCGTCTTATAATTTAGATGCCATATGAAAAAAAATATTATTATTACTATTATTATTATTAGTGCTTAGCTACAGTGATTACATTTCATTAAATGTTGAGTCGACTTTTGTTTTTTATATGTTTAATTTGTGTAATGTGCGCCTTATTCATACACTCTGTGAAGAAAATATACTCGAGAGTCCTGTTGTCTTGTCACATGCAATGATCGAGACTAATTGTAAAATTACCGAATTAAATAGCTGTTTCTTTTACAATATCCCTTGTTTGCTGATTTTTAGCTGAGGATATTGCCTGAACACTCATGAGTCTTATGGTGATGGGCTCTTTTGAGCATGTTTCTCCTATATTTGAATTTTTATGGAAGCAATTGATTGCTTAGGGATCATTTATATGAATTCGCATCATTGTGTGATTAACTATTAAAGTTCCACTGATAAAGTCGAAGGTGTTGTTTGCAGAATTATTGTATATATATAAGGGTTAGATTGCAATTTTGAGTATTAGTAGTTCTCATATTTTATAATTTTTCTGATTTAAATATGTTTTTCCCAGTTCTTTTGTATATTAAACAGTGTCGTTTTTTTTTTTAGACACCGTGTATGCTCTTGTAAAGACTGTATTTAGGTTTAAATGCGGGCTGCGCAGTTCGTACAAATAATTATTTAATTTAGTAGAAACTAACCGTCGGCTCGTGAGCCTTATGTTACTAGAGGTATGAATCTAATAATCTAATAATCTCAAGAGGCTGGGGGACGCGCGTGACTGCCACGGCGGTGGGACTTGCTTGGACACTCTCTCGTATGCGGACGGTAGTCTGTCCGCTTTGTACGTTTACGCGGACGATGTCGAGTCCGCTTTTACTTACGCGCGGACGCTTGCCTGTCCGCTTCTGCTACTGTTGTCCCAGTGTCTCTTACCTTGACGGCGATTGTCCTGCTTAATCCGGTACTCGGGTTTATTAGGGTTTTTGGTGTATTATTGATTTTTATTATTTTAGAATAATTGAACACAAGATTTATTTAGATTGTTATGTATTGTTTATTGGCTTAGGACCGGAGCACTTGATTTCACACACAGTTGTTATGTTAGAATATTATTTTTCTAGATGATTATACTCTAATATACTCTAATAGTAGGCGACTTACAATTAATATCTTATCGGCCGCACGCTGGATGTTAATAAACTCCTTCGTCGGTACGGCGGATGTTGATTGGACTTATAATTACACGAAGTTTCGTGGAAATATTAAAAAAGTTGGTCTACTGCACAGATGAAGATCTCTTCACTAGCTTTCGCCGGAGATTCACACGGCGGTCCTTCACTATGACTGTACTACCTCCGACTCCTGTCTAGTGACGAAGAGTTATACTGTACTTTACTCACAGAGTTTGAGTGGTTTCTAAGCACTCAATAAGTAATGCGAGCAAGAATATAGCACTCGTATTCAATTGCTAGGTCCAGTTGTTAGTAGGAAGAGTTTACGTGAAAACGCGCTGCGTGGATCGGCTCTGTGGTTTTTAATTCCTCGGTAACGATGCAAGCAGTTGGCCTGATTCCACTGAAAAGGCACTACGCGACCAATCAGCAGCCGCCACCACGAGGACACGCGCATCCCGGTTTTGCAATCAACCGCGCGCGAGCAGTGCTGACTCGCAGTTCAAGCAATGCTCCTATTTACGGCGATCGATTTTACTATGTCGCAATCGGTCTCGGTAACGTCGTCTGTGCGTGCACATGAATGCTATCGCACAGGCGCCATACATATACATATTATAAACGTGGGACATTACACGCTTGCATGAGCTTGCAGTCTTCTTATGGTTATAATATGTTTCTTATTATAAAGCTTTTAAAACCCTTTAATCTACTGCAGATGCATAGGATTACGACTAGATCTCTCTGGAATTGCTTGCTTGATCGCTTTCTCTTTTTTTTGAGATTTGTGTAGGGTTAATTGTCACATTTTCACTTTTCTTTTTTAATTTGACATTTAATTTGACATGATTAAATAATTGATTATTAAAAATTGTGTAAGAAGAATATATATTGAATATAGTATAATTGTTGTTGATATTAGTATAAAGGTAAGAGCAGACTTATTATTTATTTCATGTACAAATTTCATTAAGTATCGTTGTTGTATTTAGTGTATTAGGCATAACCGTCGCATGACTCTTTTGAATCTAGTTGCATGATTATCTAGATCTTTCTCAAAGATCATCAAATCATCTAAGTATATTGCTACTTCCTCCGACTATAAGCCATCCATAATGACATTGCTTTTGCAAAAGTATTACTTGCTCTTTTTAATCTCATTAGCATTTTTTAAATTGTAAATGTTAAAAGCCATTTGCGGCTATAGGTGTACTGAATACCGTGTATGGGACCGAATCTGAATGTATGGATATTTGATGAAATCCTTGCTTTAGATCTATGACTCTAATTATTTTTGCTGGTGCTAGGAGTTCGAGGATGTTGCTTGTCAATGGTAGCACTCACGTCGTGCCTTCGTTTCTTCATTGAGTTGTGTAAAATCAACAACCAGCCTTCATCTAGGATTACCATCAGCATCGTTGATTAGATATTTCCTTAAATTAACAGGAAGTCGGAAACGCTTAGCATGTACTACTTTGCCTGTTTTTAATTTAATGACATGTTGTAGAAAATTTGTTGCTGGCAGGAGTTCGCCATCTAACCCAAACATTTCTAAATAATCTTTGATCAATTCTGAACTGTATATGTTTACATTATTTGTATTGACAATATAGTCGTACTCATCAACTACATTGCCATTGGTTTGTTTTGATGTATAATACTCAATTGATTCTATAGAATAAAATAGAATAGAATAAAATAAAAATTTATTTTGCACAAGTCAAAAAGATTTTGTACAGATCATAGTCATGTCGTAGTCAATATACATTACGTCGATATAACTTTACAATGCGCAACTTTTATTCATCGTCAACTCGGTAAGTGTAACGACGTATTGCTGTCCTAAAACTACTAAGCGACGGAAGACTTCTCTATTCGCGCGGTAGCGAATTCCAAAGTTGTGCACCCTGGGAACTGAAAGAATTCATCCCAGCCTCAGTACGCGAATTCGGGACTACGAGTTCTTTCGGGTCCCTGCTCGAGGTCCTAGACTGGTTTCTCTCAAAAAGAGTAGCAACATATGGAGGCTGCCTCATAACTAGAGCCTTGTACAGCATGACCGCGGCAAAATACTCTCTCCTCTCTCGAACTGTTATCCATCCCAATTTCTTTCTGTATGGGGAAATATGCTCGTCCTTCCTAACACCACAGATATATCTTATACAAGAATTCTGCAGCCTCTGAATTCGAGACTCAAGCTCCCCTGAGATATCCATGTAAACAAGAGAGCAATAATCCAGATGAGAGGATTGCAAGAGCACTAGCTAACCGCTTACGAAGCGCCTCAGTTGTGCAGGATCTGAAAGATCTGAGACCATATAAAGCCCTATTTACTTTACGACTAACTGCATCAACCTGGGGCTTCTACGTCATTCTCGAGTCCATCACAACACCAAAGTTAGTCACAACGTCAACAAATGGAACGAAAACGCCACTTTCAACCTCAATGCCGGGCAGCTCTAGACTTTGTATTTTGCTAATGTTATACTCCGAACCAAATATCACAGCTTTTGTTTTGCTAACGTTAAGGCGGAGCACATTCTCAGTCGCCCACGCCGACATAGCCCTCGCCACCATCGACAAACAATTCACACCCTCCACAAGATTGTCTCTAGCTACCTGAGTATATGTTTGGAGGTCATCCGCATAAAGCAAGTGCCTAACACCGTCTGATAGTGAACCCTCAGGCCCCTGAAAATTGGCCAAAACATCCTGAAGATCGTTTATGTACAAACTGAAAAGCCGAGGTCCCAACACCGGGCCCTGTGGTACGCCAAGATTGGTAGTGAGCCAATCTGACTCGCCGTTTGTTTTTATAACTAGTCGATGATTACGTCCTGTGATATATGAACCAATCCACAGAACCACCAACTTAGAGAACCCTAACCTAATCAGCTTGCTAAGGAGTTTAGAGGGAGAAATGGTGTCAAACGCCTTGCTAAAATCAAACAGCAGAAGAATAGTCAGTGGCTGCTTCTTGCTGTTAATGCCTGCTCTGATATCCTTCGTCAAGCTTAGAAGCGCCGTCTGCGTGCTATGGAACGGGCGAAAGCCCGTCTGACGGGAATCAAGAAGCTTCTTCGATTCGATATATTCCGAGATCTGATCATGAAGTACCTTGGCGAGGAAACACAGCAGAGCAATTGGACGGCAGATGGAATTGCTCTTTTTTTCAGAGGAACCAGATGCGCCCTCTTCCATGCTGCAGGAAAAACTCCATTTGACAGAACCGGAAGAGACTTTGCAATGATATCCTGAGGAATACCGTCTACCCCTTTCGCCTATGATGTAAAATGTGCAATAGCCAGAACAGCATCAGAAAACGTTACATCACGAAACTTAAAAACATCTTCACTGGCCGTTTTAAGGACAGCATGCAAGTCCTCCTCACGCTCTGACTGAGAAATGAAAACGCCCGCAAAATGAGTATTTAATTCATCTTGTGAAAAGCCATGTAATTCCTCTCTAGTCCTACTTAATAATCCAAGATTGCGGAGCTCATTCCAGATGTTTTTATCCCCATCCAAGGCCTCCGAGATTTTATTCTGAATGAAGCACAATGCATCGTACTTCGACGAGCGGCAAATAACCGATAAAGAGTTCAAGAAGGAGTTCACCGATGTTCAAATTGAGTTGCTCAGGAGGAAAGGTGTGTGCCCCTACGATCACCTAAAATCTCTTGGCAACCTCAACGAAACATCGCTCCCAGATGAGGAGTTTCTACAGTAGCTTCTATGATAGCAACATCTCAGACGAGGACTACGCCCATGCTCAGATTGTCTGGAACACTTTCAACATCAGAACTCTAGACCAGTATTCGGACCTCTATCTGAAGACTGACGTACTTATCCTCGTCAACGTGTTCGAAGACTTCAGAACCAACTGCCTTCATACCTATGAGCTTGATCCTGCTCATTACTATACCACTCCCGGATTTACATGAAATACCATGTTAAAGGATGAAGAGTCAAAGTACCTGATGTATTATGATATCTACAATCTATACGGATGGTAAGATCACATAGAAATATTGATATTCTAATAATATACTGATAAATTCTTTTTTTTCTAGGGCCATGACTCAATGTCTGCCACGTGACGGCTTCAAGTGAGTGGAAGACCTGAACAGGAACTTTTTCATAGTTCCCGATGATGCTCCAGTGGGATACATCCTGGAAGTAGACTTGGAGTATCCAGAAATCCTGCATGATACTGACAAGGACCTTCCACTTAGTCCAGAGCATGCAGCACAAACAGACTCAAAGCAGGAGAAGCTGCTAACCAATTTAAAGAACAAGGAGCGCTATGTCCTGCATTACGTCGCTCTCAAGCAAGTGTTACGTCCAGATTACAAATTTTAATTACAAAATCTAACACATTAATACAGTTACATGAATTCCTACCTGAATTGATACTCTAACTTCACGATACGTGAAAGTTATAATAATTTAAATGATTAAATGAGTGAATGATAGGAAATCCCTTTTGGCTGCCGCGGACGCGGTCATTGCCTACCGGGGAAGGGAGCCGGATACGAAGTCACTTAAACTATACATTATTTCTTTTAAATCGACACACGTTTATTCTTATGAAAAGAGAAAAGTACCTTAATGTGTAAGTGTGCGTGGTTGTTTGTATATATGTGTGAAGATGTTCTTGAGTGTCTGCAGCTGTCAATCCTCGGCGCCTTCCAGCCTAGGCTCGGTGGTTCAGGTTACAGCGGTGGCTAGATGCACTTAGATGTGACGGCTCGTCCTTTCGATGTGCGTAGTGTAGATCGCAGGGAGTCCACTGCCTCTATTGCTTCTTCTTTTCAGCAGGGGGTGATATTCGGAAAAATGCCGATGGATGTACTTGCTCGACTGAGCGACTAAGTCCGGTATGCTCTCTACTTCTAAACGTACAAGTAGCGTATAATGTGTGATGCTTGTTTTTTATGAATGGTCTGGCGACGAGCAGAGTAACGTTCTGTGAGAGGTAACATCATAGTTTATGACTACCACTTAAGAATTTGTCTCTTTTAGAACTCTCCCGCGGTCTCTTTTTTACTGGAGATCGCACACGTGTTTCCAATGGATTTCCAGATCGTCGAATATTGCGCCTCGGTTTCTTTCTCTCCTCGCTAGTTTTTTTCTCATAGTTTTGCTAATTTTTCCGCGGTGGTTTGTCGTCGCATTGCGTGGAAACAGCTCCCCCGTTCTCGTGCTTCGTAATTCATGGCTCTCCGTTTAAAAATACGAATACGCGGTTCTTATGAAGTTATCATTGAATCTAAAATATCCCTTAGCGTTTTTATGACATTTTGAATTTATTGCGTGGTTCGTTGGAATATAGCCTATTTTGGTGAAGGTGCCGCTCTCACCTATGAGCGAATCTCTCTCTCTCTCCCGTTTTTTTCTTCTTGGGTGCCGCTTGTACGTATGAGTGAATCTTTCTCTCTCCTGGTTTTTCAGATCCACTTCTTATGTGCCGCTTGCACTTATGAGTAAATCTCTCTCTCTCTCTCTCCTGATTTTTTTTGTCAGCTCCACTTCTTGAGTGCTGCGATGACGTGCTAGTGAGTAAGTGTGTGCGTGTGTGTGTAGATATGATATGTATAGCAAGCGTAGTGTTTTGGATGCGTAATGGAATCGGTGATTACACTACACAAGCTCTCAAGTATGGACTTCGATTGAAGCATATCCACTGTGCTTTCGAGTTCAATCAGAAACCATGATTGACACCATACATTGACTTAAACAGCGAGATGAGGAAGAATGCGAAGAATGAATTCGAGAAGATGCTCTTCAAACTCTTCAACAACGCAGTGTATGGCAAAACCATGGAGAATGAGCGCAAGAGAGTCGACGTAAACTGGTAAACAAGTGGAAAGGTCGCTACAGCTGTGAGTCATACATTGATCAGCCCAACTTCCACTGCTGTACGATCTTCGACGAGAATTTCGTGGCCGTCCAGCTTGCCCGCACAGAGATCTCAGTTCGCAAGCCGATCTACATCGGATTGGCAGTTCTTGGCTTGTCGAAGTGTCTTGTTTACCGCTTCCACTACGAATATATGCAGCAGCGAGTGGGAGACAAGGCAAAATTACTGTACATGGACACGGATAGCCTCATCTACGAAGACAGCGATGTAGATATGTACGCTGTGATGAAGGCTGAACTTCATGAGTTCGACACTTCTGATTATCTACCAAATAATCAGTTCAATATCCCCCTGGTCAACAAGAAGATAGTCGGACTCATGAAGGATGAGTGCAAGGGCAACATAATGACGGAGTTTGTTGGCTTCCGTAGCAAAATGTACTTCGTCAAGCTACAAGGCCAACAACCGATTAAGAAGGCAAAGGGTGTAAAGTCGTCAGTCGTCAAGTCGACTATCGAGTTTGATGACGACATCCATTGCCTTCGAGACAAGGCGATGATCACCAGAGAACAGAAGAACATCCGCAGCCGCCTCCACGTCATCAGGACAGAGAAGGAGCAGATAATCGCTCTGAGGCCGCATGAAGATAAGCGGTACATGATCCCGGGCCAGAAGGATACTCTACCGTGGGGTCATCATATGATCAATGGGCTTATCGAGGCCGCTGACGAACCACCTGCGAAGAGAGCAAGATTAGATTAGTTAAGTTACACTGCTTATTTTAGCCTTTTCAAACATTTTTCATGATATTAATCATACTTTCTGTTTCAGATCGCAACTGTTAGTCTGAACTAATATAGAGGTAATTTTAAGATGGTTCTTTCTTCGCAGACTCCCTATCGGCTAATCTAATGCTTGAGCCGCCGCTGATGGTGGTGGGGAGCCCTATACTTAAGGAACTCGACGCTCCTGAAAATCAATCTCGTTCGACCAGTTCAAGAGCAAAGACCTAAAAGAAGACTATGATGTCATGGTGACAGCCATGACATCATAGTCACGACAAGCAAAAATCAGATATGACTTGAAAGTCATAGCAACCCTGGACGAAGAATTTCAAGTGTTTCTTGGAAGAAACTCGTGATGGATCACGAGTATCAACAGCGTTGGAGAATAAGGAGACGTTTGAGAGTATGTCTACTCAAGTCGATGAGAAGAAGCTATCCCTGATCTCAAAAGGCCATAATAGTATTGAATTTTGTATTGTTTGAACATTAAACCATTATATTACATGATTAATTGTAAATAATGAATTATTTGAATAAATAAAAGAAGTTAATGAAGACATAGTAAACCATGGTTGTATCTCATAGGCGAGAGCAAAGGGGCTCTCATCACTTAAAAAACCTTCATGGTGTAATGATCGTTTACAAACGTCGGGGACGAGGTCTTGTCAATCGATTGCTCAATATGCTTCCAGTTAAACTTCATATACCAGGCTATAAGTACTGTGGACCAGGCACTAAACTTAATAAACGATTAGCTCGTGGTGATCCAGCTATTAATCCTTGAGACGCTGCTTGCAAGGAGCACAATACAGTCTATTCTTAGAATCGAGAAAACATTGAAGCTAGGAACGCTGCCGATAGAGTTCTCCCCGATAAAGCGTGGAAAAGAGCTGTCTCAAAGGACTTGGGGATCAAAGAAAAAGCAGCTGCTTTTGCTGTCATAAGTGCCATGAAGCTGAAATCTAAATTTGGAATGGGTGTTCCATTCAAAGAGATAGTTAATGCTGCGACAAAATTAGTTGTTCCCAGTAAATCTGACAGATTAGAGACAGCCGACTCGTACAAATATACACAGAAGTTCAGCCGCGCGCACACCGACACAGGGCTGAACACAATAAACAGAAAAGCGGACCCGCACGAACGGAAAGACGAGTCCGCACGAAGCGGAGCGAGCGCACACGTACAGAGACTTACACAGCGACACACAGACAACAGCTCCATATACATTAACGCACTGAGGCTGGCTATATAAGACCAGCCGCCGGACAAGGAAGACAGTTCAGCTCGAGCGTTCGATCTAGGCAGATCCCTGCGCACATGAACTCAGCAAAGAACTCAGCAAGAACAAACCGTAGACCTACCGTCTCGTAAGCACATGTGACGGTGATCCTACGACGACCGCCCGTACTCCTGATTACTACTGTGTGTACACGGAGTAACCAAGAAACCCAGGAGACAGAGAGGCGACCTCATGAGCACACGTGGAAGCCGTCTCTAGATCTCGCCGACCGTACATAGCACCACACCGGACCGTAGTTCGCCTTGCCTCTGTAAGCACACAGGGTAAAGAATACTAACGGCTCAAGGAGGCTAGGAGTCGCACCAAGTCGTGCGCACACGTCTTGGTGAGACACCGTCATTCGCACTAGATCATAAGCCCGTAGTCTCTTTTTCACTGTGCGCACACAGGACAAAGGGAATACGGAGACCACCAGAAATAAGGGGTGCGTAGTCGTGAGCACACGTCTCCACACCAATACTCCACACCACACCTCATAGGGTGGTCAGGAACCGTAGCAGCGAAGGCATCTAGAAGCTACGTAGCCGTGCGCACACGCCTACGCCGCTGACAGATGTAACGCTAAAAAAACATCACACACACCCACACTCGCACCGCACCGTGTAGTACCGACAATATTAGAGAGGCACTGTAACCATATTGTAAACGTAATCTTTTTTAACCACTCGCTTTGATTTATCTGTTTCAGATCGGAGAGAACATCTAAACTCCAAATGTACAATAAGTGCTTTAAATATACAATCATTTACTATAGCTAAGCTTTATTATTCCCCATTTCCCCATTCCGAATCCTGGTTCCGACTGAGACATTCGGCACAGAGGGAAGTGCAACCGTTACAAAAATACAACCACGAAAGATATCAGGACTTTGATACATGCAATTGTAGTCATCTTTGTCTTGAATTAATGAGCTTCAGACTATATAAAGGAGTCAAGAAATGGTCATCAAAACATTATCACTTTAACTATCATGATTGATACATTGACGTTAAGTCTTTCAAGCACATCTTCTATACTTGAAGCTCAATTTTTCCCGCCAATCGAACTCTCACCGCATAAGGACTACGTTCTTGGATTGGTTGAACTGTTAACCTTTAATTCTATTCCCAACATTGATATAAATAACAGCAAGTTCTACGTTAATAAAGAAGTAATCTATCTACCAACTGGAAGTTACGAGATCGAAAACATAGACATCTTCGAGAAATATTGGCCGCAAGAGACATACTTTTTAGTCTAAAGCCGAATAATAATACTCTTCGCAATGTAATAGAGTGTAGTCATACAATTGATTTTCGTCGAAAAGATTAAATAGGTCAATTGTTAGGCTTCACACAGCGTCTTCTTCCACCAAATATTGCTCATAGCTCGGATGTACCTGTGTCTATACACAAGGTCAACGCTCTGCGTATTGAGTGCAACATCACTACTGGCGCCTATATAAGCGGTGAGAAAGTGCACACTATACACGAATTCTTCCCTACAGTACCACCAGACTACAAGATTATCGAAGTTACCTTCCGATGACTGTGAAAAGCTTAGATCATATTCAAATTCGCACAGTCGATCAAGACGAAAATTTAGTTAAATTTCGTGGAAAAGTAATAACAATAAAATTACATTTGAAGCAAGCGTGATGGACATCGTTTACGGTCGAGGGTATATAAACGCGTGGTATAGAACGCTATCAGGACTAAACATTAAGTTTCTAAAATGCATAGGCTTAAAAGTTTGTGGAAAGTAACGTGTGTTTTTTCTGCTGTCTAAATGGAAGAAATTCTAAATATACAGTCACCCGTGTCATTTGATGAGTCAATAGCTCATTATGAGATTCATACTCATCAGCCTTACAACGCTTTAGCTTACAATAACAGCGATGAAATTTGTATCTCTGAACATGTGTCTTTTACCATCAGATAGTTCGCTTCACGTATATGGTAGCCTAACAAAAGCTGATGGTGATCTCGTGATAAATACTAAATTAGTAAACAATACCATCTGTCATATTTTTGAAGAAGTAAGATACGAGATAAATGCTATAGAGATAGCTAAATGTAAAAATGTTGGATTAATTTCTCTGATGAAAGGATGGTCCTCGATCAATCCCAGTCAGAGTTTTATCATACAAAATACCGGCTGGCTCGACGTGGAGGAAAAAGAGAGTTTGACAAATAGTGATGGCTATTTTGATATGGCAATACCTCTCAGTATGATTCTAGGATTCGCTGAAGACTATCGTAAGATAGTCGTCAACGTGAAGCATGAACTCATTCTCACAAGATCGAGGGGTGACTTGAATGCCGTTATACAGAACCTACGGAGGTTGCAACTTTCATTACTGCAGCAGAGTACGAAGAATTCAAGATTCAGTTGATGAAAATAGAATGGCTCATGCCATACGTAGTATGCCATACGTACTCTTTAACGTGCATAAAATTCGGCTGCTCAATCATATTCAGAAGAGTAAATTGTTTAACATGAGTTTTGATAGTTCGGAATTGTATGAATATTCCTTGCTTCCCACTTCACCGAGACATGTTTGGACTGTCAAAACATGCAATCAGTTGGAAAAGCCACGCTTTGTCATTCTTGGCTTCCAAACAAATCGAAAGGGATTGAAAGAAGTTAATGCTAGCCGTTTAGATCACTGTAATATCAGTAACGATAAACTTTTCTTAAATTCACAGTACTATCCTTATGGAAATCTAAATTTGGATATCGATCGCAATCAGTATGCTATGCGGTACATGCATATCTACGGCATGTACGCTAATATACAACACGCACAGTATGATAAGAGTATTGGCCTATGCTGAAAAAGCAACACTTCATCTGCTATATACCTTTCATAGTTATCGATTGTTCAAAGCAGAATGAGAATTTGAAAAACGTCTCAGTTAATGTTCGGCTGGAATTTGAATCGAAAGATAATTTTCCCGCTGGAACATCTGCTTACTGCTTGATCATACATGATCGTATAGTTCAGTATAATTCCGCAAATGGCGTTGTTAATAAACTCGATTAAACTATTTCAAAGCGGTGGTGGTGGGGATGATTGTATAAAAAAGAGTTTAGCATCAGTCGATCGTCATTCGAGATGGAGTACTTGGTGGATATGCTAGGATTCAAGCAGCTGGACAACGACTTCATCCTGAAGGAGTTGTCTATAGTTTCTCTGAGAGATAATACTGAGCCTGTTGTGATTCTATTTAAAGCACCTTTTTCCTGGCGTCGGCTCACAGATAAATATAAACGAGAGAACACCTGGTTAGAACATCATCATCACGGCATACCCTGGTCATCTGGAGAAATTGAGTACACAGAAATTGGGAAGATACTTTGAGAATCATTACACGATTCTACTGTGGTACTAGTGATGGGATCGCTGAAGAAGAAATGGCTTGAACGTTTTAAGTTCAACGTTCTAGACATCGCTGAGATACGATATCCACCTCTGGACAAGATCAAACTTGTTACGGTTTATCCTCATCATAATGGAGCCTATAGAGCCTGCTGTGCTCTTCACGATGTAAGACTCATGAAGAAATACATGCAGGAGCGATGTACATCTTTTTTAAATCAACGAGGCAAACTTATACGAGAATAGGTTGAAAAGATTTTTTTCATGGAGAGGTTAAGTTAGATGGTTGAACCTCACAGGTGGGAGCGATGGTTGGGGCTCCTATCGCCTATAAATACGAGACAAATTTCACCTCTTGCTCATTTATACTTCATACATCATAGATTCACCACCTAGTAGTGCAGGATATAAGCCTCTTCCAAATTCGAAAAATGAGAAAAAACAGGACGAAAATGAGGAGTATCCGGTTGGAAGCAGTATTCCGAAAAGTTTTCCACAAACACCTATTCTATGCCTGAAAAACAGGGTTATAAGAGGTTTTAAACTTTCGGTATGGTGCACATGTCTATACTTGTTCTACTGCTCGCAAGTGGTAGGGAAGAGCTCTGATTGGTTCGGCAATAAGTGGAAGAAATTCTATAAAGATATGCATCACACTGTGTAAATCAAACATTCATCATCATGGATCCGAGCAGGAAGATTTCGATGCGCAACCAACAAGGAAAACCTTCCTCTATAGATGTGTTCGATGCCGTTCAAATAGTCAAGACAAATCATGCCTTCGACAGAATAAATGCCTGCTTCCGTTGATGATGCGCTTATTGACTCTTATCGTGGTGGGTATATCGTCCCTATCGTTATAAGTGCAAAAAAGAAGAGCGCTCGCTAGATGAGATCAATTCCATCATCATCATCATCATCATCATCATCGTCATCATCATCATTAACATGTGAGAAGAAAGAAGAAAAAGTTGAAGAAGAGCAGCAGAATCACCCTTGAATACGAAAACCTACTCGTCCTTGTAAGATAGTAGCTGGTTCACCAAGATGTCCAGTCTACACATCTTGTACGAAAGTACGAGAAGAATGATTTTTTCAATAAGCTCTTTTCAGAGATAAAAACAATCGGTCCTTTTTAAGACCACCACATTTTTTATAACATAAAACATTCTACGTATATCTTCAATATATTGAAAGTTTGCATAAAGAGGTTATATTAGCTAGATGGAGCTCCAGAGGAAGGCTCTGATTGGTTCGGTATAGCTCGCGTTCTGATTGGATTAACACAGCTCGCCTTCTCATTGGTTCGGTGCTGCTCCCGCATGGTATAAAGGAAAGATAGCTACATTTTAAAAATCATTCCATCATGGAGCAAACTCGTGATCCCCAAAAAAAAGCTGCCAACCATCAACGTGTATGCTGTCAAGGCAAATAATCCAACGAATGCTGAGGAGATGGCTGCTGCTATGGACGAGGTTCTTATGCAGGATTATAAGGATGGATACAATGTATATACACATATGTATACACATTGTATATTCTTAGTACGGCAGATATCAATGATGTGTCCGACCTTTCCGCAAAAGTTGCATGTGCAAAGTCTTCGTTTACCTGCTGGAAAAAGTGAATAGAAATCGGAATCGAACCAAGGCTTGAGAAAGTGTTTTTATTTGGAAGTGAGTGAATGCTGAGTTGTTCTTTGGATTAGGATTCAGCAATTTTAGCATTCATTGAAATTTTATTTCAATTGTTAGACTGTGATTCCAGTAAATGTTCTGGCGTGTAGAAAAATGTCTATGTTGTGTTAATCTCCCAAGAGATTTTTGCATTTTTATCAATATTCGAGTTATGATGACCAGCAATATTACAAGTTGTATGTGCCGAAAAATGTGTGAAGGTTGTATTGCAACTTGGCATAATATGTTCCTTCCGGCGGTGTGCTGATATATAATTGATTCGCTGTTTGAGTGTTTGGACTTTGACTCATAGGATAGTGGCAGTTTGTGCGACAGTGGTGCAGAATTGCATTTGCTACTGCATTGTCTTGTGAATCAGCTTGTGGTATATTGGATTTAGCGAGTATGTATGTAGGATTTAGCGAGAAATTACTTTTTCCCGCAGCTTTGTATTTTTGCGTAAATTCTTCCCATTCTGATTTTATTATCGGTTTTGGTGTCATCGGTTCTGACTGTATATTATCCGGGTAAGGGCCTGCTATGGATGAATGGCGTAAAATAGCTGTGCGCTGAATGAATGCTACAGCGTCTTCTGAGCCTAGCGTGTTAGAATTTTTTGTGTTAATAGATCTTGTTTGTTGAAGAGTTTTGAATCTAAGTCATTTCAACTATTGTCTAATCGGTGTAGTGTTTCTCGATGATGATCTTTTGTTCTTGTTTAAATTGAATAAGCCAAAAAAGTCACTTTGTTTGACTGATTGCTTTTCCATTTTTGGTATCTATCAGGGTTGCAGACTAGATTTATAATTCAATTAGGCTTTAATTAGCAATTAACTTACAATCGTTAATTAAAATTTAATCGTTAATTAAAATTTTTCCAATTGACGATTAAAATTTGATTTAACTAACAATTAAAATATACATGAGGCATTCCGCGGCAATTGAGACAAAGCGTTAACCAACAATTTTTCACTTTTTCAAATTTTGGCTTCTGAGAAAGCTGTAGCATAATTCTTTGCAACTCTTTATCAAAATTGTTTTAAATAAAATTTAATAAAACGCATATGTTAATTTGTATTATAAAACATTTTATTTACAAACATTTTTTTGATGATTTAGCCTTATATAATATGGTTTTCGCAAATTCCACATCGCTTAATTTGTTCATTTACGGTATGTTTAACAATGTTGCATAAGAAAATAAAAGTTCAATAGCTGCTGATGAAGGCTAAACGGTATTAATTAGCCTTTTAAGAGAAACCAAGAATAAGAAATTCAAGCTTCTATTACATAATTAATTAGTTGTTCTCGTACTAGAGCGTATAAAGTTAAACTAACGTTGAACTACGCGCCTTTAAAGAATATAGTTTTTCGATTCGTAAAGTTAATCAAATTTTTTTATATATTCCGTACGTATAAGACAATAAAAACACAATAAAATTTGCAATCAGAAATTGCTACTATTCCATAGAATTTTATTTACCTCTCGAAAAAAAGCTGAATCGTCTAGTCCAAATTCTTTGAATGCTTTATTAAAGTTGGAACCATTATTTGTAACTGTTCCAATAACTTGAACGTTGTTTAATCCATAATTCGCATGGATATTTTCTAAAATTTCTTTAGTATTAGCATATATGTGACTCCCTGCAAAACGTTTGCATGCTATTGCAGCCGATTTTCGTTCTAGCGTTTTCTCGTCAATCTAAAAGTTTAAAAATATTAAAAATAAATAAACATAATAATAATACTAATAATAATACTAATAATTATTATAATAATACTCACACGTACCTAATGAGCAGTGACCTCCATAAAACTCCTGTTAGCATAACTCCAAATATCCGCGGTGGTACAAACATACTTTGTACTTTTTAAAACTATTTCTTCTATTTCTTTCGATTGATTTTTCCATGCTCTATCAGCGTGTTTCGAAACAGAGTAATGTGTCAGATGTTTTATAGGTGTACTCCCAGTTTTTATTTTAAAATCTAAAATACAAAAATATAAATGAACATGACTATAAATTAAAGAATGTTACATCACTAATTATAAAAACATAAAAATTATTTACCGCTAATTATTTTTCGAAATGACTCACTTTCGATCAGTGTATTTGGTAACATATTATCCAATAAACAGTGGTTGATATTTTTTTCAAATAACTTTTTACTAAAACAGCATGTAGTTCGTCGATTTACTGCATTTGCTGCGCTGTCGATTTTTGCACGTTTTTGTATCTGATGAGCTTAATAATTGGAAAGTTTGTCAGAATGTTTCTGTAATAATAAAAATTAGATACTATTTTTACAAATCAAAAATGGAGATAGAAAACTAATAACTAAATACGTTTAAAAATGTAATATAAGCTTGTACGAGAAACAGGGGCTAGCTTGCACACTAGGTGCTAGGTTTCACAAGTTTAATATTTTTTAGTACAAAGGTAGTACAGAGGGAGATTAGTATTATAAATATATGAAAAAACTTTGAACAAATAAATACACTAATAAGATAGAAGTAAAGTACTTAATTTGTAAGTGGTATTCAATACAGCATGGGATAGTTTGGTTAGTTTTCTACTCAAGGAGAGTAGTATTTGGACAAATTTCCACTTAAAAATGAGAGAAACATTAATGTTGTTAAGCATGTGTAAACATTACGAACACTCACTTTTTTCAAATGCGAAGAAAATTTCGAGGATACAGTTAACGCTCATTTAATGACATGATTGTATTCAACACAAACGGTATGCATTGATTTTTGTGTCGATTTTGCTGTATCGACTGTGAAAAATTAGTCTTCCAAATATGCAATCTCAAAATCTGTTATTTCCTCAGAAGTCTAGCATCTTCGATTATTTGGCTTAGCTAAGAAAATAAAATTGTTTTGGTGCTTTACATTCATTGACTAAAATCAAATACTGTTAAAAACATCAAGGTAAACATAAACATAAAAGAAATAGCAAACCAGACGAGACGAAAAAAGAGGGGGGATATTCAGCAAGGGGAAATACTAACAAAAGATAAAAAAGAGGCTCAGTTAACTCAGAGGAAGAAAGAGAAATGGGTTGAAAATAAGTGAGGAAAAAAACAGGTGAAAAGACAATAACAATAAATGAAAGTGTGTTAAAAGAAGAATCGGATGTGATAATAAATAAAAAATAATGAAAACGATTACTTTGGCGTTAGAAGGAGAATAGGGCAAATTGATGAAGAGGTAACAAATTTTACAGGAATTATGTTTACTTGCTAGACCTATTTAAGTTAAGAACTATTTCAGATGGATAATTTCAGCTAAAAGTTGTATTTGAAATGAGAAAGAAGAGGGGGGATATTTAGTAAAATTTTAAACATCAAGGAAGGAAATGGCCAATAATGAATAATATGTAGAAAATCTTTTTAAAAAGTTAAATCTCGCAGTAAAGAAAATCTTTACAAAAGTATTCAGATGGTAGGAGGTATTGCAACGAGGTGGTTTCATCGTCGCCAGGATTTCTTGGGCCAACTTTAATTTTTGCCATTTGCAAATATTAATTGGTAATTTCTTTTTTTTGTTTGTGTGTACGTGTGTGCTCGTCGCAACGAGCGTGATGTGATATGGAAGGATGGCGCCTGGAGCGAGCAGAGAGCGAGCGTCCGAATAATGTCAAGATTTTGTCATTAGTTTTTCATCGCGTGATAGAGAGTGTCGTGAGGATCGTCTCTAATGCGGTGTTAAGTAAGCATTATCGCAAGCGGGGGTACAAGAGGACGAGGAGTGTGAGAGAGAGTTATTGTTTGCGGTGATAGAGAGTTAGAGAGAGAAGTAGATAGAGTGCGGGGAGTACGAGTTTGTCTGGTTTCGCTGGTGAGCGGCGACCTGTTCATCTCATTTGCTGCGGCCGTCACTTTCTGGGGCACCAACTTTCCGGGATAGTTGACGTGCCAGCCAGAGAGGGACGAAGAAGGAGAGGAAGAAGATGAGTGAGAGGAAGAAGACGAGAAGTAGTCGGAAGTTGGAAAACAAAGAGCGCAGTTGGGTATTTGTAAGTACCCTACTCAAGTTACTGATTACGACAAACGCGGAAAGGAGATCAGTGCCGGTCAGATATCTATATATCAAGTGTGAGAGTACGATTGTGGGACGGGCAGAGCGAAAAGAAGGGCGAGTGAGAGCGAAAACGTAGGGGAGAGAAAATCTTGCATGAAGAAATTTGCGCCGAAAACGCGGGTTAGCCACGAGGATTGGATGGGTAGTAGGCGGTAGCATCAATAGTCAGCACGAACAACCAAAAAACGTTTCTTGCCATTACTCGATAAATGCTGTTTCGTAGGACATATCTAAATTTTGGGAATTACAAGAAATTCCCGAGACAACATTTTTATCGCATGAAGAAACACAGGTAGAATAGCACTTTGCAAAAAACTTCAGACGAGATCGTAGCGGTAGATGCACCGTGAACATTTCTTTTAACGAAAATTCATAAGCTTAAAAGTAATTACGTGATTGCCTTGAAACAATTTTACAATATCGAACGCAAGCTTGTTAAAAATACTAAACTCAATGAGCAATACTGCGGATTCATGAACGATTACAAGACTCTCGGTCATATGTCGCCTTCTGAACGTGAAAAAATTGAAAACTTTATTCCGCATCACGCTGTATTCAAGAAAGAAGACATTTGCGTCGTGTTTAACGCGTCTGTCAAGAAGAACGGGTTGTCCTTTAATAAAACTCAAAGAGTCGGTCCAACGCTACAGGACGATATATTTTCGATTTTAACGCGATCTCGCGTTCACAAAATTCTGCTCATCGCCAATATAAAAAAAATGTATAGGCAAATATTAGTTGACAAAAACGATCAGAAATTTCAGAAGATCATTTGGCGCGCGAATCTAAAGGAACCGATCAAAATATACGAATTAAATACGCTCACATACGGCACAGCTGCGGAATCCTATTTGGCCATTCGATCTCTGGGGCAAGTTGCAGACGAGGAAAAGGACAAATACCCGATAGCCGCTGAGATCGTAAAACACGATTTCTATGTTGACGACTTAATGTTGGGTGCGGATACCCTCGAAAACGCACTGATCTTAAGGGATCAAATGAACAATCTGCTAAAAACCGCTTGCTTCAAGTTGCGAAAGTGGTCATCCAATGACGATCGAGTAATAGTCTTTGCCTGCCGAGTTAACAAATGTAAAATTATTCGATGACCCTAGCAATTCTATAAAAATCTTAGGAATAAAATGGAATCCTAAGCGTGACCATTTATTTTATACCGTGAAATCAGACATCAATGGAAACGAGCGCGTAACTAAGCGAACCATTTTATCAAAAATCGCTCAATTGTTTGACCCCGTGGGATTATTAGGTCCGATCATTATCACGGCTATGCAGTCTATATAGAAAAACCAGCTTGACTATGTAGTATGTTAAAGACTTTTGTTGCGAATAAAGTATCAGAAATTAGAATTATCACCGATCACTCTCAATGGAGGCACGTGCCCACTAATGACTATCCTGCAGATTACATCTCAAGGAGGCAAACTGTTCAAGAATTTTTGAAAAATGATGTATGGAAGCATGGTCCTTGTTGGCTAAACACTGATGAAAAAAATTAGCCTCTACTACTCTTGAAACTGGAACCGTTATTAGAAGCGCGCAAAACCATGATATTAAACGTTCGCATTCATAATGACTTTACACTACCAAAGGCTGCTTCGCTTAAAAAATTGATCTGTATCATGGTTTATTGCAATCAATTTTCTCATAATTATGTAAAATCTAATAAAAAAATCACGGGTCCACTCACCACCGACGACTTGCAAGCGGCTCGATAGTCAATCCTACGCGTGAAACAACTTCAAGCCTTTGCTCATGAGTTTGATGACCTAAGAAAAAACAAGTGCGTTAATAACAAACGCTCTTTTTTCAGATTTTTAAATTGCTTTCCTATTGAATTACAGCGGGTAAAAGTTAGTGATCTAAGCATTTTTTTGCATTTTTTGCCTATATTTATTAATTCATAGCTCCTAAGGGATGCATTTTTGACTATATATATTGTAACGCTGGACCCAGCGTAGTGTAACGCTGGGTTTTTTCCAGTGGCGTTACCAATGAAATCCTCCATCTCCTACGCTCGCTTCAATACATACGAGGCGGCGGGCCGCCTCGGCCCTGGGCGCCAGGCACCGGAGTGCCAGGGATCCCGCGATCCTTATCGCCCCGTGTCGAAACATCACTTCGTCCACCTGCTCGGCTAGTCAGTATTCGAATTAAGACACATGGAATTGATTATCTCTGTATTTCAGTTAATAATCTTTCTTCGTTATTAATTAACATTCTGGCGATCTCCAGTCGCGCGCCTTACCACACTACGACGTTCCTGTCGATCTCACTCACACTGCGTCTCACAGGTCACCACGCCGAGGTTCAAGCGAGGAAAATACCGACGCACGCCCTGAGCGCGTATCAGGTCGTCTCGAAATCCTACTCACTGATCCGGCGCCGAACTCACTCGTGCCCGCCGGTGTAACCTCCTAGCCGCGGCGTGTTCGTCAACACGCCGCCGGACGGCTTATCCGACGCGGAGAGTACAGCTGCCTCGCCCTTCCGATCGTCTACCGGTGCCGACAATCGTAGCGTCCGTCGCAGTCTGCCCTCACGAGACCATGTATCCCCGTCCCGACGATAACCATCCTCTTCCGACGTACGCAGGTCCCCAGGCGTCCCCGCCGTTGCCGCGCCGGTGACTTTGCTCGAACTTCGACGCGACCATTCACTCACTTCATACCACTATACTTAACTAAACGGGACCGCTGTCTCAACTACCATACTTAAATTACATTCGTCTTTTAATTTAATATAACACTGAGTCTTAATCTAATGTGAATTAACGCGCGGACTAGAACTAGCGATAGTTGTGTCCGTGTTTCTGTTTTGTAGGTCATGGTTGGGTTGTATACGAGAGCGTGGACGATAGCTTGTTAGTGTAAGTTTGGTCTTTGTCTTTGTCGTGAAAACGAGAGCGATAGCTTGAAGGTCACCTTCACGATAGTGATGCGTTCCAGAGTGGAAACGATAATCTGTGTATAAAGTCTCGTCGAGTCCAAAGTCATAGTGTGAAAAACGGTAGCGTCGGTGTAGTAATATTTAACTGGTGTGTAGACGATAGTGAGAACGATAGCTTGTCGGTAATAATTGTCGTCAGGAGTGTTCGTCAATCAGTGTACAGTAATTACATTATGCGGTAAATCGGCAGAGGCGTAATGTTCATTTAACATGCCGAACGACTCAGCGCTGTAAAATCGACGAACGCGCGGTCGCCGACTCGTACCGAGACGCTGCCGAGCTCTGCATGGCCGCTTGTAACTGGCAGTGAACTGCCATGTTACAATATATATATATATATACTTTTTTTTGTAAAATTTTCTCAAATTTTCATTAAAAATACTTCCGAAGTTATATATATATTATAACTTACTTATGTGGGGGCTCATCCGCACCACCACCGGAGCCAGCGACGCAAGCAGCGCCTCGTCCCGCGCGCTGACGTCTGATAGCCGCAGTTGGCCTTGCGGCCACCGTCTTCCTGCGGCGCCACTTTTCGACCGCCACGATGCGTGGCGACGCCGGCTCCACTTTCGAGCTCCGGCGCCATTGAACCAGAGAGTGATTAGCCATTGTTCTGGCTGGTCGCACGAGCAAGAGAGATTCTTTTATTGGGCATAGTCCCCCTTTTATACGATTAAATAAAGCTCGCAAATTTTATATTAAACTACGAGTATTTCTTTTCCCTGCTGAGAAGCCATCCTCATCCAACCAAGAATAGGAAAGTTCCAGTGCACACGCATATTAGACTTTCACGGAGCACGACGCACAAGCATCGCAGCCATCTTGGAAGCGCGGCGTCGCTTCGCCTTCAACTCAACGCTCCTCAGCAATTCACCAACCCTCGAGTTTCGGAGCCGCTCTACAGCCCGAACTCGAGCCTTCTACACCAGTTTCATCACCTCGACAGCAAGGCCTCTCTACAGCCACCCTCGAGGATTTTAACCAGCGCGGTTTTTACGACCAACACCGAGGACGTCCCGCACCAGCCTCTCTACAGCGAACGTGCCGGGATCGTAACCCTCACCCACCGGCGTGTTGCTACGACAGCAGTCAGCTACAACCTCCGCCGAGCAACAACAACGGCAGTAAGGCTCAGTGCTCTCAACAGCCCAGGTACACCTTTTCTTTCGCTGACCGTGCGCCATCCGCGAGTCGCATTCTCGTTATCGCGAGCCGCGCAGATCGCCACCGGCGAGTCGCTCTTTTCTTCGCCACGGCGGCGATCCGAACGGTCACACAAAAGAAAAGCCGCTGTATATAGCGCATCATCGCCGCACTCACGCCGCGAGCCGCGAAGCAGAGATACGTATAGTATACACATATACACCTCTCGCTCCGTCCTTGTGCGCGCTCGCTGCCGCGTGCTCGCGCCGTGATCGAGGCCGTTGAGCGCGCGCACAACGCGCGTTTCGTCGCTACAGCGACACAAAACATACACACTCGTCGCAAGTCATCAAGCGGCGAGCGAGCGGCCATTTTACCTCACCTCACGGCGAGTACTTCAGGCGCACACCCCGTCGGCTCCGCGTAAGTCTCCCACTCGCCACCAGGGGGCTCGCGCACCGCGTCCCGCCGCCATACAGCGCGCACAGCGAATCGCCACGCGCTCGCAGGCACGCGCAGCGCAGCGAGCGGCGCGACGAGCGTTAAACTTTTCGCACGACTCCTCGGACGAGTCGATGATCCGCACGCCACCGCGGAACGCAGCGGCAGAAGAATTACCAGCCAACCAGATGAACAACACACAGCCCTGCGAGTCCGATCAGCGGCAGAGCGCCCTGCTCGCAGACTACCAACAGCGACAGAACTTCGTGCCATCCACTCAGCCACCGGACGGCCAAATGCCACCTAGCTGTCCGCACGGGGAACCGCTCGACACGCTCGAGATCGACGTAATCTCCCGATGTACCCTACCCTCTTATTGGAGTTTTAATCCCCAATTTTGGTTTGCACAGGCCGAGTCGACATTCCAATCCAACCGTGTCACCAGAGACGCAGCGAAGTACGATCTGCTGGTCGCCCACCTGCCACCAGAGGTCGCACAGGAGGTTTCGGACGTCATCCTCGCGCCACCAGCAGCACACCGGTACGAGACATTAAAGGCAGCGGTTCTGAAGCGCCTCGCCGTCTCCGCCGACCACCAACTTCACCAGCTTCTTAACGAAGTCCAGCTCGGCGACAGGACGCCCTCGCAGCTGCTGCGCTATATGCGCCGCCTCGCCGGTTCAGCGGTCTCCGATGAGGCCCTTCGAGTCAAATGGCTCGACTTGCTGCCAGCCTACGCCAGCCGTATGTGCCGCGTGCTCCGAGCGACCTCCCTCGAGGAGCTCGCAGCCCTCGCGGACGAGCTCGTCGGCCCCGGCGCACAGGTCAGCGCAGTTTCCCGTCCGGCGTCGCCTGCCTCGAGCGGCATCGCTTCAGGAGCCAGCACACCGCTGCCTCCACAGGAGTTGGCCTCATTGCGCCTGGCAATGAGCCACATCACCGCCATGCTCCAGCAGGCCATCACGCTGCAGACCATCGCCACGGCGCTCACCGTCCAGCAGCAGTCGACGCCTCAACCCCAACAGCAGCAACAACGGCTTCCGCAACAGCAGCAGCGAGGTCGCACCACCACCCGCAGTACCTCACGCCAGCGACAGGTGCGTTCGGCATCAACTGCCACGAACCCAGCATGGTGCTGGTATCACCAGCGTTTCGCCAACGAGGCCACGCAATGCAGACCACCCTGCACGTACCCCGCGCAGGGAAACTGACGGCGCCGCCGCTTCCACAGGCAGCTGCGATAGGCGCACGCTCCGAGAAACGCCTGCACGTCGCCGACCGAACTTCAGGACTGAAGTTCCTGGTCGATACAGGCTCAGCAGTCTCCCTGCTGCCCCGCACCTTCTTCTCACGACCACTCCAGCGCGCCTCACTCAAGCTTAGCGCAGCCAACGCCACGTCCATCGATACCTTCGGCGTACATCGCATGGACCTGGACCTTCGACTGCGTCGGCCACTCGCGTGGCAATTCGTCGTCGCTGACGTCTGTAACCCTATACTAGGCGCAGACTTCTTGGCGCACTTCGGACTGGTCGTCGACATACAGAGGCGGCGTATCATCGACTCCGAGTCATCCCTGTACGCTGTTGGGTCCATCCAGTCAGCAGAGGTGTACTCTGTCGAAGTCGTCATCTCGGCAGACGTCGTCGAAGGGATCTTCGCCGACCTTCTACAGCAATACAGCGTCCTAGCTACCCCACGGAGCACGACCATCGCCCTCCCGGGCCTCGACACACAGCACCACATCATCACCACGGGACGCCCAGCAGCGGCCAAGGCTCGACGCCTCCTTGGTTCTCGCCTCGAAGCTGCCAAATCGGAGTTCCGCGTTCTCATGGAGATGGGGATTGTGAGGCTGTCAGACAGCTCCTGGGCTAGTCCGCTCCGCCTCGTGCTGAAACCCGACGGCACTTACAGGATCACCGGAGACTACCGTCAACTTAATAGTCGCACGATACCCGACCGATACCCGCTGCCCATCATAGAAGATCTCCTACTCAGCCTGCAGGGAAACATGTTCTCCGTCGTGGACCTAAAGAAGGCCTACTATCAGGTGCCGATCGCTCCAGAGGATGCACACAAGACCGCCATCATCACCCCATTCGGCTTGTACGAATTCACGCGATCATCGATGGGCCTACGCAACGCCGCCCAGTCACTGCAACGAGCCATGGACCAGCTACTGCGTGATCTACCTTTCGCCAGGGCCTACTTGGACGACATCATCGTCTCCTCACAGAACGCCGAGGACCACGCGCGACACCTCAGAGCGCTTTTCGACGCACTGCGAGCTGCTTCCATCAAGATCAACCAGGATAAGTGCGTCCTGGGTAAGGATCAGGTGACCTACCTCGGCTACCAGGTCTCTGCTGAGGGCTTGAGACCTCCACAGGACCGTATCGAGGCAATCCAGGCATTTCCGAAGCCTAGCAACACCACGCAGCTCCGCCGTTTCCTCGGCCTCATAAATTACTACCGACGATGCATTCCCGGCGCAGCCCGCCTGCTCGCGCCCCTCAACGATCTTCTGCAGCACCTACCACTAAAAAAAAAAGGCCTACCCGATATCCTGGACGCCAGCCGCAGAAGACGCCTTCGACGCGTGCAAGCGCGCGCTTGCCGAGGCAGCTACCACCACCTTCATCCGAGACAACGCACCCAAGAGACTGCTCACCGACGCATCAGACCAGGCGATGGGCGCAGCTCTCGAGCAGCAAGAGGCCGACGGTTCCTGGAGACCGCTCGCCTTCTTCTCTAAGAAGCTCTCCAGCACTGAACGCAACTACAGCACCAATGACCGGGAGCTTCTCGCAGCCTTCGCTTCAGTGAAACACTTCAGGGGAATCCTGGAGGGAGGACCCTTCACGCTGCTGACCGACCACAAGCCGCTAACCTACGCAGCGCAGCAGCCACCGGAAAAGTCCTCGCCTCGACAAGCTCGGCAGCTCGACTTCATCCTCCAGTTCCAGGTCACGCTGGCCTACACGAAGGGACCCGACAACGTCGCAGCCGACGCTCTCTCCAGGGTAGAGGCGATTGATATGCCTTCCAGCCTCGACCTGAAGACGCTAGCGCAACACCAGGCGACGGACGCTGACCTACCGCACATTCTCGCTGACTCTGCACCATCGTTGGCCCTCCTGCCACTCACCATCGGCGCTGACACGCTGCACTGCGCCATCGACAGTAACCAGGTCAGGCCTTACATCCCTCGGCAGCTCCGAAAGACCGTGTTCGACGTCACACACGGCCTTTCCCACCCGAGCGTTCGAGCCACCATCCGCCTGATATGCGCCAAATATGTCTGGCCCAACATGCGCAAAGACATCGCGCGCTGGGCCCGCTCATGCGTGCCCTGCCAGCAATCAAAGGTCAGCCGCCACAACCGAGCAGCTCTGGGCGACTTCGAGGTTCCCGACGCACGCTTTAACCACCTCCACCTGGACATCATCATGCTGCCTCTCCACTCAGGTATGCAATACTGTCTCACGATTGTAGACAGATTCTCCAGGTGGCCAGAAGCGATCCCGATGCCAGACCAGCAGGCTGCCACTACTGCCAGAGCATTCTTCGACAGGTGGATATGCGTCTACGGCACCCCGCTTACAATCACAACGGACCAGGGCACACAATTCGAGGCTGCTCTGTTCAGCGAACTCGCACGAATCACCGGTTCCGACAGGGTACGAACCACTCCTTACCACCCGCAATCAAATGGGATGGTCGAGAGGCTCCATCGCACGCTCAAAGGCGCCCTCATGTGCTGCGCGCCAACGCCCTGGCCCATCGCACTGCCAGCAGTACTGCTCGGCCTACGCACAACCTTTAAAGAGGTTCTGCAGGCCTCGCCAGCGGAAATGCTATTCGGAACGATGCTCCGGATTCCAGGGGACTTCTTTGTGCCTACCAGTCACCCAGGCGCCAACGCTTCGACATTTGTGACGGAACTCCGAGGGCTCATGCAGAGGCTGCGCGCGGCCCCCGGCTCCAGACACGCCGCGCCGCTGGCACCCTTCTTCCACCCTGAACTTCGCACGTGCAGCCACGTCTTCAGACGCGTCGATACCGTCAAGAAGACGCTCGGACTGCCGTACTCTGGACCCTACAAGATCCTCGAGCGCCTGAACGACCAGGTCTATAGAATCGAGGTCAACGGCCAATCCAAGGCCATCTCGACGACATCACTGAAGCCAGCTTTCCTCGAGTCGGCGGATCAAGAGGACTCTCCGTCGACGACTCCACTACCGCCGTCGGCGGATCAAGCCCACTCTCCGCCGACCTCGCAACCTCCTGCTTCTCCAACGTCAACGGATCGACCGAGCTTGCCACCGCCGACCGCCTTGCAGCCGCCGCAAGCACAGACCACCACTTCATCATCTAGCTCGCCACCCCTGTCAGCGCGAGCAAGCCAAGACACCCTCCATAGGCACCAGGTATCGTTCCTCCTCAAGCCGCTCGTCACTGGCGGGGGAGTAGCTGTGGGGGCTCATCCGCACCACCACCGGAGCCAGCGACGCAAGCAGCGCCTCGTCCCGCGCGCTGACGTCTGATAGCCGCAGTTGGCCTTGCGGCCACCGTCTTCCTGCGGCGCCACTTTTCGACCGCCACGATGCGTGGCGACGCCGGCTCCACTTTCGAGCTCCGGCGCCATTGAACCAGAGAGTGATTAGCCATTGTTCTGGCTGGTCGCACGAGCGAGAGAGATTCTTTTATTGGGCATAGTCCCCCTTTTATACGATTAAATAAAGTTCGCAAATTTTATATTAAACTACGAGTATTTCTTTTCCCTGCTGAGAAGCCATCCTCATCCAACCAAGAATAGGAAAGTTCCAGTGCACACGCATATTAGACTTTCAAACTTATCTGACATATAAACCTTAAAATATGGAAATTTAAGTGTTCGATCTGGACTGCGATCACCAAAAAATTCAGCGAGATGTCTCTTTATAGTGCAAAAGTATCTGAATAAGTCCCAATACAGGCCATATGAAGTGCTATAAATCAAATTAACATGGTATATTTGATAAAACTATATTTGACACCTATATAAATGAAGGATTCATCTGGTGGATTATTATAACTACATAAAATCATGAGGCTAGTTTTTAGCAGTAGAAAAACTAAATTAACTAAGGACCTACATTCCTTATCCTTATAAAAAATAAAACGAAGTTATAGCTACGACAGATCGTTGTACGAATGCAAGTTTCTATGTATGTTATATGAACTATGGTAGATTGAATCTGTCCCGTTGCTCCCGTACCGCGTTCCTATTTCTGTGAGTAGCACAATGCGATGACGTCGTATAAATATAGTAGTCTTAAGTTATCAGCAGTTAGTAGCGTATGCCGAGCCTTTATCTGCGTGTATATTTCAGTTAGCTTCCTATTCCCCCCCCTCCATTCGTAGTTTTATGTTCAACTTAATTATTCCTCAACTTTCGGTTGATGGACTCTTCCAAAAAGAGTGATGAATCCAGAATCTTAAAATTCAAGCCAAATTTGTCAGTTTTACCGTTCAAGAACTTAAAGTTTGATAATGTTTTCCGATTCTCTTTTACATCAAAACCATTTTGTAGTAATACAAAGTTCATTCGATCGGATATGAAAGGATCTATTAATAATAGCGCGGATCTGAATGATACTACAATTGTTGCTAACAAAAAAAAATATCATTGCTGAAATTTGTTTCAGATGAATTAACTATTCATCAAACAATGAATTTGCATAATATGGCTTGTAAAACAATTCAATCACTCTCCTTTTCAATTACTCAAATATCTAGAGTTTACCAAGATATATTTTGTATCAATGTATTTGTATAATTGAGAAGAAGCTAAACCGCAAAAACCGTGTATACTTAATATACAATATAAATAGTTTTATTATAAGATTTAAGTGTTTTGATTGTGCAAAATCAAAATTTTTAGTTATTCCAGTTTCTGAATTGTAAATAGTTTTTATTAAAAGTAATGAGTACTTTCAAAAAATAAGCTTTTGAACAGATTCTTTATTACCAACTCGAAAACATCAAAATCACTCGATGTACTCGCCCCCTACCGGTGAGCGATCGTTGTTACGAATTTCGTTATGCAGCGACTTTCTACGTTCTTCAACGTGCTCTTAACCTCTCGTACGACAGATTCATCTGCTACTTTTTTTATTTATAC
Organism: Muscidifurax raptorellus; assembly: GCA_020010945.3. Taxonomy (NCBI): domain Eukaryota; kingdom Metazoa; phylum Arthropoda; class Insecta; order Hymenoptera; family Pteromalidae; genus Muscidifurax; species Muscidifurax raptorellus. Next base: position 1,765,733 of record JAHUUD020000021.1, on the reverse strand, counting down.
TTTTTTTTATATCAAATGTTAAAATTTTCGTGTTTTCAGGATTAAATTTTATATTTTTTACTTGTGATATGCACATATTTTGATAAATTTTACGACAGATTACTATTTTTAATCATCTATCGTAAGTATAACAAGGGCCAAAATAAAATGATATCAATGAAATTATGTACATACATGAATAACATAAGTAGATATGCTATAGGCTTACTGGCTCATACGGATTCTGGCTCACCTTCCCTCCTCTCTCAAAGTGAGTCAGAATCCGTAAAGGATCTGGCTCGCCTTTTTGAAGTGAGTTAGAAACCGAAAAGAATTTTTTTTTTTTTTTGCAATTGTCGGAATAATTTTATAAGTTTGACAGTATTAAGTGCACATGTGGTCTTATAGATAGGATTATGGTTTGTGCATACTGTAACGCACTTGAAAGATGGTTTTGATGGATAGCCATATTGTTGAATGTTGTAAACAGAAAATTGGAATCTTTGCAACCACTTGTGTTTTAATTCACCCAAGACAAAAATTTTGCTAGCATCATGTAAAGCATCACGAAGTATGTTTCCGATCTATGAGTAGTCAAACCCATTCGTTTTCCAAGTTATCCCATGGTAATTATGTTTGAGCCAATTATTTTCGCTTTTCATTTTATCAGACAGTCTTGCCATAAAAAGGGGGTTTTAAATAGAAGAATAATAGGATTACTGCTTTCGTTGAGAGGAATGATTGCTAATGCCTTTAGAATATAATCTCCTTCCGTTCTCTTGAAACCAGTCATGTCTACTGCATACTCCATCTTGCACTGAATATTTTCTTTTTTATACCAATTAGAGAAGCTTCTTGATATCCCCACTATAGGATATAGGATGTACTCCCGGTTGAAAACAAACATATGTTTTTATTATATGTTTTTAGCACATGTTATGTGTATGAAGATGTGGTGTTTATAATCTGGTAAGTACCAACATGTCTAGGTACGACGGCGTAAGTACTTGATCGATAAAACTTTAAAACGAAAAATAGGCATAACGATTTAATTTTCGGAACTATTAAATAACAAAAGTACTTAATCGATAAAACTGTTAAACAAAAATCGTGTAACCGAATTAATTTTCGGAACTATTAAATTTCTCAGATTTATGGCCTGAGGAATTGCTAGATGAAGATTTTGATCCCTCCGAATCAGATCCTGAACTTGAATCAGAACTGGTAGATTGTTCTCGAAATTTATTCATAAGGTAATGAATGTAGTCTCCAAGATCTACTTTGCAGTTATTTTTAAAACGATTACGATCGTCTGATTGGATTACTTTTTCATTAATAAATGAAAAGTACAATTCTAAAAAGAAATTAAAATGTTGTTTAAAAATAGTTATAAACGTTAAGAGGATGGATACACCTTAAAATGTAAAAAAATTAAAAAATTGAATTTTGTATTTATAATTATGTTAAATAGTTTTAAAAATTGTTTAAACAATGGTATAAACTTAGAAACATTGTTAAAAACCAAAAACAATGTCTGCATATGTCATATACCAGGTACAACAAGTCTTCGAAGCCCAGAATTCATGATTTTTATTTTTACAGCTACCGCAGACTTACTTCAGATTTGGGCTTCAAAGAGCACTTCTATTTTGATAGAGATGCTTCAAATATACATATATAGGTTATGAATGTGGGAATTTGAAAAAGAATTTAATTTTAAAAAATGGTCTGTAATTAATGCATAATATTTGTCATTTTTTTAATTTTTAAAGAAAATTTTTTATTAACTTATTAATAAAAAAGTTTTTTAAAAAAACAACTTTTTTAAATTAAAATTTTTTTTATATTTCCACACTCACTCCATAAACATATGTGTTTAAAGTAGATCCATTAAGAAAAAAGTGTCCTCCGAAGCCCAAATCTGAAGTAAGTTTGCGGTAGCTGTAAAAATGAAAATTTAGAATTCTGTACTGTCGGTGTATCCGTCGACTTAATAATAAAAATAAAAAAATTTAATTATGTCTTCTCAGAATAGCTTTTTTCACTGGTGTTAAAGGTTTCCTTGGTGATCGACTAGGTAGTGTGGCGCTACACTTTTTTACGTTTATTGCCCTGTTGGCTAGGTGATGAGCTGTCCATATCGCCTTTGCCAGCTTGCGAAGGAACTGAGTTGGAGTTTTTTGAACTGTTATAACTTTCCATGCCGATAATGGGATCGATACTCCAAATCTGAGATGAATCACTTTTACCTGAAAATGGGAAAAAATTAGAATGCCATCAAGTAGAATAAAATGAAATCGATTTCGATACAGTATGAATATAACGCGATTTTACCCACATTCATTTATATTAAAGGGACCTCACCACCTTAAATTTAAAAAAAATGAGATATTGAATTTTTTGTGTAAATGTACCTTAAATTGTTTAAATAATTAACTAAACAATTATATTAACTCAGAAATACTGTAAAAATTATCAAAGAAAGTTTATAAATACCATATGTTAGGTACAATAGGTCTTCGAAGGCCAAAAATCACAATTTTAATTATTTCAGATACCGCAGACTTACTTCAGTTTTAGGCTTCGAAGGGCACTCTTTTCTTAATGGATCTACTTTAAACACATATGTTTATGGAGTGAGTATGGGAATATAAACAAATTTTTAATTTAAAAAAATTGTCTACAATTTGATAAAAAAAAATTTGTTTAAATATTTAAAGTGACAAAAATTGTGCTCAACTTGTAGACAACTTTGTTAAATTGAAATTTTTTTTATATTCCCACAATCACTCCATAAACATATGTATTTAAAGTAGATCCATTAAGAAAAAAGTGCCCTAAAGCGGAAAATTCTTTCAACAACTTGATTTTTTATAACATTAATACATACGTGCATACAAATATATATGTAAAAATATATATGCCTTCTACAAAATGTCGACGGTTTGAAATAAGTATTTTTGTTCCATTGTAGCATGAACACTAAGCTCTGACCCTTAATTCTTAACAAAAGGAATTCGCCGGTTCAAGTTTTGTCATACGGCGCTACTGTCGCGTGTGGTAGCTGTACATTAGTTACGTAGTCTGTTCTCTTTGAGTGACTTTCCTTCCATGTTTGTTCCGTGTGATTGTTCCGCATCACACAGAACAGTTACATTGGTTTGTACACCCAGAGACATTTGATTCTGGACCTCTTGTCTCAAGTTTGGCGAACTGCGCGATTAATTTGCATATATCGTAATGAAAAAAATGTAGGTGATTGCGGAATTGTTAGAAACGTTCATAACCGCCAGGCAAACATTTTTGGTTTATTAGATTTTTTATTAAAAATTGAAAACTTTTTTCGCCGCGACAATATATACATAAGAATATCTGTTTCTCGGAATATATGCTATCGAGGAGATAGAAACAACCACGAATCCTCTGCAATTTAATTGCCGGTTCTCTAAATATCAGCATTATAATATAATTTGCAATAAATATTCAATTATAAATAATTAATTGTTTGACTGATATTTCTGCGTGGTCAGTATTTTATATTTCCCTGTCCAACCGTAGTCAGGGTCAGAGAAACCGCGGTCTGCGTATAACCTAATGCTGATACACAAGTCTTGAAAGTTGAAGGTTAATCCAATAAAAACTTTATCACACTTGCGAATCCTGCTGATATGATATGGTATTTATAAATTAGGTATTGTACAGAATTAAAGATACTATGTAAGGAGGTGCCGTTTTAAATAATATGTTATTTTCAATAATATTTTTTTCGCCTAAGAGTAATAGTTATTTTGATAAAATTATAATGTTAGTAAATAATTGACTTGCAACATTTGTTAGCACTTTGATACACTTTATCTCCTTATGTTGTTTGCAACTCCTCAAACTACCACTTTTGGATACTGGCAGTTTGAGGAGCTCCTCAAACTGCTCAATTAAACGATGGCAGTTTGAGGAGCTCCGCAAAGTGCCGGATTTCTCCTCAAACTGCCCAATACGTCAAAAATTGCTCCTCAAACTGCCTAATTCCCATAAATATATATATATATATATATATATATTTATACGAATTGGGCAGTTTGAGGAGATTTGACATTTCCATAGATCGAAATCAGAATAACATATATACCTCTATAAGGACCTGTAGATCAACGTAAAACAAACTAATTTACGATCTATGGCATTCTAGGTTATCTATGTCAACTTAGGCAGTTTGAGGAGTTTAGATCTCTTCAAAGTGCCAAAAAAAATTAAATAAATACTTCATACCCAATTGACATTAAAAACCAAGATCAAATAATTATTAGATATTTGGTGGGAATATATTTATTCAAACATGCAGCATCAAATTAAAATATTACCCAATAAACGGGCTACAAAGATAATCTGAATAGCGACTACGAATATTATTGATAATTTTGTGTAAGCTATGAACTATTTCCAAACAGATAATAGCACAATCTCTCGCAATATTCCACAAATAATCATACTAACATAATAAGCGAAAAAAATTGTTTACGTTAACCATAGCCAGACAATCATTAATCTGCAATACAGCAACGAATCCGATAGTTACATTATTCCACTACCCAGTAACTGATCAATGAGAAATAGGCCTTCGAATTAAATCGAAAAAATTATGAATCGAATCATCTCGAACAAGCTTTCGCAGGTAATATATACTAATATAAGAAGTTGTAAAAAAATGATGATGTTTACCTTACATTCATTATTCATTATTCCGCGACGAACCATCGAATCCGATTATTACCTAATGCGAAATAAGCAGTATAATTATACTAAATAGTGTAGGAAATGCTCCAGGCATTATTAAGAATTTATGGGTGTGCTTAAAAGAATCGCTTATTGTTAATGGATCTTCATATACATTAGATTTCGGTTTATGATAATACCAGAAAAAGTCGTCGAAAAATCATTTAATTTTACCCAAGCTTCTCATACATTATTCGACCTCAACACATTTAATTAGAACGTTAGTGAAAGGAAAATGGTCCTTGAAATGAAATGTAATAGTGGATAAAACCCCACAGATCATTATGGCTAATATATGCATAAGCTGGGGATATTTGCCAAATTGTCAATGGATCAATCTCGTACTCTATTTCGCTGCTAATGATACAAGCATAAGCAATTGAAGATAAAACGTTTACCATTATCCAAGCCCCTCATACATTATTCGACCTCACAGCATATAATCAGAACTTTACTGAAAGGAAAATGGGCCTTGGAATGAATTGGAATAGTGTATGAAAACCCTCAGATCACTATTGCCAATTAATACGTATGCTTGAGATAGTTGAAAAAATTGTTAATAAACAATCTAGTACAGGGTTTTGCTGGTAATAATACATGCATAAGTAGTCGGCGATAAGTCATTTACAATTATCCAAGCCCTTCATACATTATTCATGCACACACCATTTAATCAGAACGTTACTGAAAGGAAACTGGGTCTTCGAATGGAACAAGTAGTGTATGAAGCCTGTCAGGTCATTATTGCTAATAAATGCGTAAGCTTAAGATAATAGCCAAACTGTGAATAAATCAATCTCGTAGAGAATATCGCGAAAAATAATACTTGTATAAGGAGTAGAATAAGAATTTGGTACACTCTACCCAAGCTCCTCATACATTATTCGATCAAACAGCATTTAATCCGGATATTACAAATATGAAAATGGTCCATGGAATGAATCGGAATAGTGTATGACACCCCTCAGATCACTATTGCAAATTAATACGTATGCTTGAGATAGTGGACAAAATGTCAATAGTCAATCCCGTACAGGGTTTCGCTGGTAATAATACATGCATAAGCAGACGGCGATAAGTCATTTACAATTATCCAAGCCCCTCATACATTATTCAAGCACATAGCATTTAATCAGAACGTTACTGATGGGAAAAAGGGCCTTGGAATGGAACGGAATAGTGTATGAAACCTCTTAAGTCAATATTGATAAAAAATGCGAAAGCTTCAGAAAATTGCCAAATTGCTAATAAAAACAATCTCGAGAATTATTTCGCTGGTAATTATAATAGCAGGACCCGTAAAAATCGGATACTTTTCCCCAAGCCCCTCATACATTATTCGACCTTACAGCAGTTAGTCAGAAGTTTACTAAAAGGAAAATGGTTCTTGAAATGAAATGGAATCGTGTATGAAACCCCTCGGATCAATATTGCCAATTAATACGTATGCTTGAGATAGTTGACAAAATGTCAAGAGACAATCTCGTACAGGGTTTCGCTGGTAATAATACATGCATAAGCAGTCGACGATATGTCATTTACAATTATCAAAGCCCTTCATACATTATTCAAGCACATAGCATTTAATCAGAACGTTACTGATGGGAAAAAGGGCCTTGGAATGGAACGGAATAGTGTATGAAACCTCTTAAGTCAATATTGCTAAAAAATACGAAAGCTTCAGATAATTGCCAAATTGCTAATAAAAACAAACTCGAAAAGTATTTCGCTAGTAATTATAATAGCAGGACCCGAAAAAAATCGGATACTTTTCCCCAAACCCCTCATACATTATTCGACCTCACAGCATTTAGTCAGAACTTTACTAAAAGGAAAATGGTTCTTGAAATGAAATGGAATAGTGTATGAAACCCCTCGGATCAATATTGCAAATTAATACGTAAGCTTGACATAGTTGACAAAATGTCAATAGACAATCTCGTACAGGGTTTCGCTGGTAATAATACATGCATAAGCAGTCGACGATATGTCATTTATAATTATCCAAGCCCTTCATACATTATTCAAGCACATAGCATTTAAGCAGAACGTTACTGAAAGGAAAAAGGGCCTTGGAATGGAACGGAATAGTGTATGAAACCTCTTAAGTCAATATTGCTAAAAAATGCGAAAGCTTCAGATAATTGCCAAGTTGCTAATAAAAACAATCTCGAAAAGTATTTCGCTGGTAATCATAATAGCAGGACCCGTAAAATATAGTATACATTTCCCCAAGCCCCTCATATATTATTCGACATCACAGCATTTAGTCAGAACTTTACTAAAAGGAAAATGGTTCTTGAAATGGAATGGAATGGTGTATGAAACCCCTCGGATCAATATTGCAAATTAATACGTATGCTTGAGATAGTTGACAAATTGTCAATAGACAATCCCGTACAGGGTTTCGCTGGTAATAATACAGGCATAAGCAGACGGCGATAAGTCATTTACAATTATCCAAGCCCTTCATACATTATTCATGCACACACCATTTAATCAGAACGTTACTGAAAGGAAACTGGGTCTTGGAATGGAACAAGTAGTGTATGAAACCTCTCAGGTCATTATTGCTAATAAATGCGTAAGCTTAAGATAATTGCCAAATTGTGAATGAATCAAGCTCGTGGAGAATATCGCGAAAAATATTACGTGTATAAGGAGTAGAATAAAAATTTGGTACACTCTACCCAAGCTCCTCATACATTATTCGATCAAACAGCATTTAATCCGGATATTACAGATATGAAAAAGGTCCATGGAATGAATCGGAATAGTGTATGACACCCCTCAGATCACTATTGCAAATTAATACGTATGCTTGAGATAGTGGACAATATGTCAATAGACAATCTCGTACAGGGTTTCGCTGTTAATAATGCATGCATAAGCAGTCGACGATATGTCATTTAGAATTATCCAAGCCCTTCATACATTATTCAGGCACAAATCATTTAATCAGAACGTTACTGAAAGGAAAAAGGGCCTTGGAATGTAACGGAATAGTGTATGAAACCTCTTAAGTCAATATTGCTAAAAAATGCGAAAGCTTCAGATAATTGCCAAATTGCTAATAAAAACAAACTCGAAAAGTATTCCGCTGGTAATTATAATAGCCGGACCCGTAAAAAATCGGATACTTTTCCCCAAGCCCCTCATACATTATTCGACCTCACAGCATTTAGTCAGAACTTTACCAAAAAACAATAGACAATCTCGTACAGGGTTCCGCTGGTAATAATACATGCATGAGCAGTCGGCGATAAGTCATTTACAATTATCCAAGCCCTTCATACATTATTCATGCACACAGCATTTAATCAGAAGGTTACTGGAAGGAAAATGGGTCTTGGAATGGAACAAGTAGTGAATGAAACTTCTCAAGTCATTATTGCTAATGACTTGAGGATGATTAATAAGAATGATTAATAAAAAATCGTATACTTTTCCCCAAGCCCCTCATACATTATTCGTCCTCACAGCATTTAGTCAGAACTTTACTAAAAGGAAAATGGTTCTTGAAATGAAATGGAATGGTGTATGAAACCCCTCGGATCAATATTGCAAATTAATACGTATGCTTGAGAACGTTGACAAATTGTCAATAAACAATCTAGAACAGGGTTTTGCTGGTAATAATACATGCATAAGTAGTCGGCGATAAGTCATTTACAATTATCCAAGCCCTTCATACATTATTCATGCACACACCATTTAATGAGAACGTTACTGAAAGGAAACTGGGTCTTCGAATGGAACAAGTAGTGTATGAAGCCTGTCAGGTCATTATTGCTAATAAATGCGTAAGCTTAAGATAATTGCCAAACTGTGAATAAATCAATCTCGTAGAGAATATCGCGAAAAATAATACTTGTATAAGGAGTAGAATAAAAATTTGGTACACTCTACCCAAGCTCCTCATACATTATTCGATCAAACAGCATTTAATCCGGATATTACAAATATGAAAATGGTCCATGGAATGAATCGGAATAGTGTATGACACCCCTCAGATCACTATTGCAAATTAATACGTATGCTTGAGATAGTGGACAAAATGTCAATAGTCAATCTCGTACAGGGTTTCGCTGGTAATAATACATGCATAAGCAGTCGACGATATGTCATTTATAATTATCCAAGCCCCTCATACATTATTCAGGCACATAGCATTTAATCAGAACCTTACTGAAGGGAAAAAGGGCCTTGGAATGGAACGGAATAGTGTATGAAACCTCTTAAGTCAATATTGCTAAAAAATGCGAAAGCTTCAGATAATTGCCAAGTTGCTAATAAAAACAATCTCGAAAAGTATTTCGCTGGTAATTATAATAGCAGGACCCGTAAAATATAGTATACATTTCCCCAAGCCCCTCATACATTATTCGACATCACAGCATTTAGTCAGAACTTTACTAAAAGGAAAATGGTTCTTGAAATGGAATGGAATGGTGTATGAAACCCCTCGGATCAATATTGCAAATTAATACGTATGCTTGAGATAGTTGACAAATTGTCAATAGACAATCTCGTACAGGGTTTCGCTGGTAATAATACATGCATAAGCAGACGGCGATAAGTCATTTACAATTATCCAAGCCCTTCATACATTATTCATGTACACACCATTTAATCAGAACGTTACTGAAAGGAAACTGGGTCTTGGAATGGAACAAGTAGTGTATGAAACCTCTCAGGTCATTATTGCTAATAAATGCGTAAGCTTAAGATAATTGCCAAATTGTGAATGAATCAAGCTCCTGGAGAATATCGCGAAAAATATTACTTGTATAAGGAGTAGAATAAAAATTTCGTACACTCTACCCAAGCTCCTCATACATTATTCGATCAAACAGCATTTAATCCGGATATTACAAATATGAAAATGGTCCATGGAATGAATCGGAATAGTGTATGACACCCCTCAGATCACTATTGCAAATTAATACGTATGCTTGAGATAGTGGACAACATGTCAATAGTCAATCTCGTACAGGGTTTCGCTGGTAATAATACATGCATAAGCAGTCGACGATATGTCATTTAGAATTATCCAAGCCCTTCATACATTATTCAGGCACAAATCATTTAATCAGAACGTTACTGAAAGGAAAAAGGGCCTTGGAATGGAACGGAATAGTGTATGAAACCTCTTAAGTCAATATTGCTAAAAAATGCGAAAGCTTCAGAAAATTGCCAAATTGCTAATAAAAACAATCTCGAGAATTATATCGCTGGTAATTATAATAGCAGGACCCGTAAAAATCGGATACTTTTCCCCAAGCCCCTCATACATTATTCGACCTCACAGCATTTAGTCAGAAGTTTACTAAAAGGAAAATGGTTCTTGAAATGAAATGGAATCGTGTATGAAACCCCTCGGATCAATATTGCAAATTAATACGTATGCTTGAGATAGTTGACAAATTGTCAATAGACAATCCCGTACAGGGTTTCGCTGGTAATAATACATGCATAAGCAGACGGCGATAAGTCATTTACAATTATCCAAGCCCTTCATACATTATTCATGTACACACCATTTAATCAGAACGTTACTGAAAGGAAACTGGGTCTTGGAATGGAACAAGTAGTGTATGAAACCTCTCAGGTCATTATTGCTAATAAATGCGTAAGCTTAAGATAATTGCCAAATTGTGAATGAATCAAGCTCCTGGAGAATATCGCGAAAAATATTACTTGTATAAGGAGTAGAATAAAAATTTCGTACACTCTACCCAAGCTCCTCATACATTATTCGATCAAACAGCATTTAATCCGGATATTACAAATATGAAAATGGTCCATGGAATGAATCGGAATAGTGTATGACACCCCTCAGATCACTATTGCAAATTAATACGTATGCTTGAGATAGTGGACAACATGTCAATAGTCAATCTCGTACAGGGTTTCGCTGGTAATAATACATGCATAAGCAGTCGACGATATGTCATTTAGAATTATCCAAGCCCTTCATACATTATTCAGGCACAAATCATTTAATCAGAACGTTACTGAAAGGAAAAAGGGCCTTGGAATGGAACGGAATAGTGTATGAAACCTCTTAAGTCAATATTGCTAAAAAATGCGAAAGCTTCAGAAAATTGCCAAATTGCTAATAAAAACAATCTCGAGAATTATATCGCTGGTAATTATAATAGCAGGACCCGTAAAAATCGGATACTTTTCCCCAAGCCCCTCATACATTATTCGACCTCACAGCATTTAGTCAGAAGTTTACTAAAAGGAAAATGGTTCTTGAAATGAAATGGAATCGTGTATGAAACCCCTCGGATCAATATTGCCAATTAATACGTATGCTTGAGATAGTTGACAAAATGTCAACAGTCAATCTCGTACAGGGTTTCGCTGGTAATAATACATGCATAAGCAGTCGACGATATGTCATTTATAATTATCCAAGCCCCTCATACATTATTCAGGCACATAGCATTTAATCAGTACCTTACTGAAGAGAAAAAGGGCCTTGGAATGGAACGGAATAGTGTATGAAACCTCTTAAGTCAATATTGCTAAAAAATGCGAAAGCTTCAGATAATTGCCAAGTTGCTAATAAAAACAATCTCGTAAAGTATTTCGCTGGTAATTATAATAGCAGGACCCGTAAAATATAGTATACATTTCCCCAAGCCCCTCATACATTATTCGACATCACAGCATTTAGTCAGAACTTTACTAAAAGGAAAATGGTTCTTGAAATGGAATGGAATGGTGTATGAAACCCCTCGGATCAATATTGCAAATTAATACGTATGCTTGAGATAGTTGACAAATTGTCAATAGACAATCCCGTACAGGGTTTCGCTGGTAATAATACATGCATAAGCAGACGGCGATAAGTCATTTACAATTATCCAAGCCCTTCATACATTATTCATGCACACACCATTTAATCAGAACGTTACTGAAAGGAAACTGGGTCTTGGAATGGAACAAGTAGTGTATGAAACCTCTTAAGTCAATATTGCTAAAAAATGCGAAAGCTTCAGATAATTGCCAAGTTGCTAATAAAAACAATCTCGTAAAGTATTTCGCTGGTAATTATAATAGCAGGACCCGTAAAATATAGTATACATTTCCCCAAGCCCCTCATACATTATTCGACATCACAGCATTTAGTCAGAACTTTACTAAAAGGAAAATGGTTCTTGAAATGGAATGGAATGGTGTATGAAACCCCTCGGATCAATATTGCAAATTAATACGTATGCTTGAGATAGTTGACAAATTGTCAATAGACAATCCCGTACAGGGTTTCGCTGGTAATAATACATGCATAAGCAGACGGCGATAAGTCATTTACAATTATCCAAGCCCTTCATACATTATTCATGCACACACCATTTAATCAGAACGTTACTGAAAGGAAACTGGGTCTTGGAATGGAACAAGTAGTGTATGAAACCTCTCAGGTCATTATTGCTAATAAATGCGTAAGCTTAAGATAATTGCCAAATTGTGAATGAATCAAGCTCGTGGAGAATATCGCGAAAAATATTACGTGTATAAGGAGTAGAATAAAAATTTGGTACACTCTACCCAAGCTCCTCATACATTATTCGATCAAACAGCATTTAATCCGGATATTACAGATATGAAAAAGGTCCATGGAATGAATCGGAATAGTGTATGACACCCCTCAGATCACTATTGCAAATTAATACGTATGCTTGAGATAGTGGACAATATTTCAATAGACAATCTCGTACAGGGTTTCGCTGTTAATAATGCATGCATAAGCAGTCGACGATATGTCATTTAGAATTATCCAAGCCCTTCATACATTATTCAGGCACAAATCATTTAATCAGAACGTTACTGAAAGGAAAAAGGGCCTTGGAATGTAACGGAATAGTGTATGAAACCTCTTAAGTCAATATTGCTAAAAAATGCGAAAGCTTCAGATAATTGCCAAATTGCTAATAAACACAATCTCGAAAATTATTTCGCCAGTAATTATAATAGCAGGACACGTAAAATATAGTATACATTTCCCCAAGCCCCTCATACATTATTCGACCTCACAGCATTTAGTCAGAACTTTACTAAAAGGAAAATGGTTCTTGAAATGAATTTGGAATAGTGTATGACACCCCTCAGATCACTATTGCAAATTAATACATATGCTTGAGATAGTGGACAAAATGCCAATAGTCAATCTCGTACAGGGTTTCGCTGGTAATAAGACATGCATAAGCAGTCGACGATTTGTCATTTATAATTATGCAAACCCTTCATACATTATTGAGGCACAAAGCATTTAATCAGAACGTTACTGAAAGCAAAATGGGCCTTGGAATGGAACGGAATAGTGTATGAAACCTCTTAAGTCAATATTGCTAAAAAATGCGCAAGCTTCAGATAATTGCCAAATCGCTAATAAAAACAATCTCGAAAAGTATTTCGCTGGTAATTATAATAGCCGGACCCGTAAAAAATCGGATACTTTTCCCCAAGCCCCTCATACATTATTCGACCTCACAGCATTTAGTCAGAACTTTACTAAAAGGAAAATGGTTCTTGAAATAAAATGGAATAGTGTATGAAACCCCTCGGATCAATATTGCCAATTAATACGTATGCTTGAGATAGTTGACAAAATGTCAATAGACAATCTCGTACAGGGTTTCGCTGGTAATAATACATGCATAAGCAGTCGACGATATGTCATTTATAATTATCCAAGCCCCTCATACATTATTCAGGCACATAGCATTTAATCAGAACCTTACTGAAGGGAAAAAGGGCCTTGGAATGGAACGGAATAGTGTATGAAACCTCTTAAGTCAATATTGCTAAAAAATGCGAAAGCTTCAGATAATTGCCAAGTTGCTAATAAAAACAATCTCGAAAAGTATTTCGCTGGTAATTATAATAGCAGGACCCGTAAAATATAGTATACATTTCCCCAAGCCCCTCATACATTATTCGACCTCACAGCATTTAGTCAGAACTTTACTAAAAGGAAAATGGTTCTTGAAATGGAATGGAATGGTGTATGAAACCCCTCGGATCAATATTGCAAATTAATACGTATGCTTGAGATAGTTGACAAATTGTCAATAGACAATCTCGTACAGGGTTTCGCTGGTAATAATACATGCATAAGCAGACGGCGATAAGTCATTTACAATGATCCAAGCCCTTCATACATTATTCATTCACACACCATTTAATCAGAACGTTACTGAAAGGAAACTGGGTCTTGGAATGGAACAAGTAGTGTATGAAACCTCTCAGGTCATTATTGCTAATGAATGCGTAAGCTTAAGATAATTGCCAAATTGTGAATGAATCAAGCTCGTTGAGAATATCGCGAAAAATATTACTTGTATAAGGAGTAGAATAAAAATTTCGTACACTCTACCCAAGCTCCTCATACATTATTCGATCAAACAGCATTTAATCCGGATATTACAAATATGAAAATCGTCCATGGAATGAATCGGAATAGTGTATGACACCCCTCAGATCACTATTTCAAATTAATACGTATGCTTGAGATAGTGGACAAAATGTCAATAGACAATCTCGTACAGGGTTTCGCTGGTAATAATACATGCATAAGCAGACGGCGATAAGTCATTTACAATTATCCAAGCCCTTCACACATTATTCAGGCACAAAGCATTTAATCAGAACGTTACTGAAAGGAAAATGGGCCTTGGAATGGTACGGAATAGTGTATGAAACCTCTCATGTCATTATTGCTAATAAATGCGTAAGCTTAGGATAATTATAATTTTTCCTAAGCCGCTTATACATTATTTCGAAACACAGCATTGAATCCATGCGATACCTTATGTCAAAATGACCTCCTGCTTATAGACCGTCTTTGTAACTAGACATATGTCTGAATTTACTTTTTTCTCGATTATTTTTACATAATGCTGAAGTATGCTTTGGCCTTGTTATAGACGCACACGTTATCAAAGTGAGCACGAGGAGACGAGTTGGTGATAATACTCTGCCGACCCGTATTACGATGTATGCGGATGCACCGCTGAGTAGACGCTTGCTCAGGGGTTAATACTTGGGCCTCTGACTTTCGGGTTTGCTAGTTCGAATCCCGTTATCTACTTTTCTCTCTGATTTCGTCTCCTTCATTTTTTACAGCCTTTCTTTTAAGGCTTATTAATTAGTCGAGATTCAAATGGATTGCTTTATGTATTCGATGAAATGCCGTAAGATTATTTTTTATAATAATAATAATGTTAATTACTTATGGAATAAAATATACAGATAATAATGGAAATATAACAAAAAATTTACTTTCGAAAAAGTTTGTGAATGTTTATTACAAAATCATATAAATTGTTTTATATAATATTTTATTTGATCGTCGTGTAACATTTTTATACAGCTTTTTTATTATATTTTTACCTTACTACTAATTTTTTTATTATTGTTTATTATACACCTATAATATTTCTAATTTGTTCAGCGTTTAAATCAGACAAAGAATTATCTAGCTCCATATTTACTGAACAATTGAGAAAACGTACATCGCTATTTTCCAGCATCTTTATGGATTTATCTTTTATAATCGATAAATCATTTAAAGTAAGATTGACAGTAGGTTGATTGTTTTTAATAAGATTATGTGTCTCTATTATCACTGAAATGTAAAAAAGTTACACAGTAATACTGAATTTTAATTAATTAATTTAGAATTATTCTAACCGTATACCATTTTCCATCACTTTATTAGCCACACTTCGTAAATAATTTTTATATTTTGCTAGAGTGTTGTCCAATTTAGTTCTGTCTGATTTGGCAATCTTTGATCTGGGTATTAATTGTTTAAGAATGATCTCTTTTAAGTCAGTCGGGATTTGTTTTCCTTCATAAATGCAATATCCGAATTCTTTATAACAAGTTGAGATCATTATTTTTGTTAATTCGTAGAAATAATCTTCCATTTTCGCAAATTCGGGGGCTAAGATTGTCACCATTTCTCCTTTTTCTGAAAAAAATGTATATATAATCTAACAAATCTAAAAATAAAATTGTATTTTCTTTATTAGAGTTAGAATTAGAATTTATTAACGCTCATGAAATATAATATTTTTACTGTTTGGTGCAAAAACTACCTGTTTTTTTAGATTAAAATTATGTATTTTCATTTTTCATGGTTTAAAATTCTGTCTCCTCAAATCTAATTATTCAAGGGCTCAGTTTTTATTCTAGCTTATCTCGTTAATATATTTTAAAAATACTTCATACCTTGAATATCAGATAATATCCTTGTTCTGTAATTTTTGATAAATGTTTTAATGGATCTATAATTGTTTACATGGTTATTACTATATAGCTCATGAACAATTTCTGCGAGTTCATGATCTGTTGCTTCACATTCTTCAGTGATATATTTGACCCTTTGCTTAGATTTCAAGAACTTAATAAATTTTGAGTAGAGACTGTTATCATATTTCAAACCTTTATGAGAGGTTGAATGTACTCTCCGCTGCTCACCATCGCACACCTCTATCTCATCTATTTTCAAATCTATTATGAAATCTCTGAATTTCTGAATGGCAAAATACAATTTGAACAAGTCATCGGACTGAAAACTATTTTTTTCTAACTAAAAAGGTAAAATAGAAAGCTTATCAGTATCAAAATAACCAAATGTGAAGAAAAAGTCTCAATAATTAAATTGCAATAGACATGTGTCTCTAATTTGAATAAATCAAAATTGAATTAAGGGGACCAGATACCTTTAAAATTTCAAAAAAATTAAATTTCCTTCGTACATACTAAAACTAATACTAATAAAAACTATGTAAAAAAAATTTGATCCCGTTTCATCCATACGATGATCTGGAATCTTACAAACAATGCTTAAGGGGGCCAGACGGCTTTAAAATTTCAAAAAATCGATTTTTTATTAACTATTTTGATAAAAAAATTTCCGTAGTATATGCTCCAAAAATCTGCTTTAAGTGAACAATATTCCTTGCAAAGTTATAGGCAAAATATCAAAAGTGCTTTATCACTGTTTTTTGTTTAAATATTGTCTTTTATAAATTATTGTATATTTTATTATTTATGACTAAATATTGAAGTATTTATTTTTATAAGATGGACAGTGATAAAATATATATTAATTAAACTTAAGAAATAAAAATTGTTATTTTGTATTGATGTTATATACGTATAATACACGTTATATACATATAATTTTATTTAATTACCTAACATGTATGAGATAGTGCATTCATATATTAAAACTTTTATCCGAGCGAGTTATGACGACTAATTTTAGTTCTTTTTTCCTATACTTATAGGACTTATAGGTCGACCATCGGCTAATCACGTTTCATGCTCTTAATATGGCTCCCTTCAAATCCAATATGTCGCTACACCAAGGCTCATCTCTCTTTTAAAATAGGACTAGTCCTCTAAGCTATGGCGCTACGTGCCGGATGCTACTCTCTGTACTCTGAAGTTGCTCACTATTTCCAACATGGCCGAAGGTATCAACCAATGAAATCTTTTGATTCGACTCTGATTTGGCTCTAAGCTTCAATTCGATCATGGAGGCAGAGAGAAGGAGACCAAACTCTTATGGGCTCGCGTTGCCGAAATGGACCTCTTTTACCGACGAAGATCGCCAGGTTCGCTCGACTAAAAAGCCCTGACCTAGCGAGTATGAGAGCCGCCTGTCGGCGACTTATTGCACTGATCAGCGAACTCCTGATTACAAAATATATCGGAGTTCAAATCCACATAAAACCACATTTTTTATCGTGTTGTTAATGTTATATAAATAATTATTATATACAATTATTAATTATATTGTAAAAAGTTCATACAAAATAAACATAGAATGTGCGTTTGTTCTACACTTGATACATTCAAATAATAAAGTAATACATTATTGAAGATATATTTGTAAATTTTCACGATAAATTCGTATAGGCATTAATTTTTATAATAAATAAACAATCCTTTTATTATTAATTTAACAAAACCGTACATAAATAACCGATTACTTGTACCGAAAAAAGTTATAAGGATAAAGATAAATATTTTTAAACCCCTTCTTTTGTTTAAATTTAAACTTTTGTTGAAGCTTAAATTTAAACTCAAACTTAAACTGACGCTTAAATTTAAACTTAAACTTAAACTGAAGCTTAAATTTAAGCTTAAACAAATTCCAAGCCCCCACGTGAGTTCGATGATCATATGTAACTTTCAATTATATCTTCTCAACGATCTTGATGGCTGAGGGGTTAGCGTGTTGTCCTATAGTCTTATTGATTCGGGTTCGATTCTCGGTGTGGTCAAATTTTTTTTTCATGTCATAATTCAGAGGTACTTTTTATTTTTATTATAAATAAATCACGATGAATTTCAATTATGTATACTGTAATGGTTAGTATTATTTTAAATTATATACAATTGTTATAAATTCCAGAAGAGGGTATAATAAAGAAACAATAAAACATAATGAACATATTAAGTGCTTTTATTACATATTTTAATTTGTTTTGGTTGGTGAGAGGCAGTCTTAGATAAATTTCGCTTTCTCTTGGAATTTGTTACTGTACATAAATTTCGCTTTCTTTTGGAATTTTTTATTGTAGTTGAATTCAATCATAATTATTTAAAGATTATACTACTTTACAACAGAAAATCAAACATACTATATAAATAATCTAAATAAATAACCAAGTAGCACAATCACCCAGCTACTGATCGCTATGATTGCAAAAATGAAGGTGAAATTGATCAAAGACTGTCTTTCGTGCTCTTCTGTATTATATAATTTAAAATAAAACTTACCATTACAGTATACATAATTGAAGTTCATCGTGATTTATTTATAATAAAAATAAAAAGTACCTCTGAATTATGACATGAAAAAAAATTTGACCACACCGAGAATTGAACCCGAATCAAAACGTCAATAGGACAACACGCTAACCCCTCAGCCATCAAAATCGTTGAGAATATATAATTGAAAGTTACATATGATCATCGAACTCACGTGGGGGCTTGGAATTTGTTTAAGCTTAAATTTAAGCTTCAGTTTAAGTTTAAGTTTAAATTTAAGCTTCAACAAAAGCTTAAATTTAAACAAAAGAAGGGGTTTCAAAATATTTATCTTTATCCTTGTAACTTCTTTCGGTACAAGTAATCGGTTATTTACGTACGGTTTTTTTAAATTAATAATAAAAGGATTGTTTATTTATTATAAAAATTAATGCCTATACGAATTTATCGTGAAAATTTACAAATATATCTTCAATATTGTATTACTTTTTTATTTGAATGTATCAAGTGTAGAACAAACGCACATTCTATGTTTATTTTGTATGAACTTTTTACAATATAATTAATAATTGTATATAATAATTATTTATATAACATTAACAACACGATAAAAAAAGTGGTTTTATGTGGATTTGAATTCCGATATATTTTGTAATCAGGAGTTCGCTGACCAGTGCGATAAGTCGCCGACAGGCGGCTCTCATACTCGCTAGGTCAGGGCTTTTTAGTCGAGCGGACCTGGCGATCTTCGCCAGGAAAAGAGGTCCATGTTGGAAGTACGGAGTTTGATCTCCTTCTCTCTTCCTCCATGAATTCGATAATAATCGCTATCTCCCTTTTATATATGGCTTCTAACCTATCAGACTATTGAAATCAATTTGAAACGCTTCGAGCGACACCTCTTTGCGGATATCTGAACTCTAAACCGTCTTAGATTTGTGTTAATTCACAGATCGATTTTGGACTAAATTCACACGGCTCATTTTTTGCTAACTTCAGTCTAATTGATGCATGTTAGTAAACACACTAATAGATATAAGTCTGAAATCACAGCTGATACGTTATTTATGTTAGATTACTAAATTAAAATTGAAGTGCAGTGAATTCTACGTTTATTTATGTGCAAAGTAAACGTATAGACAGGGATAAAAGAAAAGATTTCAAAATGCTCATCCTAATCACAAATATTCTCGAAGTAGACCTCAAAATAGACCAAGAGAATTTTCGACAGCCAGAGGATGCCCAAAAAAAGGTCAAGACCCTCTACGAGTTCAAAAAAACTCAAAAGTACAAGGATCACAGACGCTAGTGACACAAGGAATCGACATAAGTGTTCAATTCCCGGCACTTTAGAACATTTTAAGATGTAATCAGTGCAATAGCAGTGTGAAATTTGTGAATCTGGTACATTCTGTGTGCAAAGTGCGGACAGATAGAAGCTATCAATTCCAGTAATAAAGTTGAATTACTTGAAGTACTTAGCCATGGTCACGCTGTCCTTTCAACCTTTGCTGGCATTATGCATTTTCAATTGCTCAATCGGCTTTCAATCACATCGATAAGCACTTGAGCACAGTTTTCCACGAGGTAGCTAAAAGTGTCTATGTCGATAGCAGTACTTAATGAGACGGAAGCTACACCACCAAACCGTCCTGGTCTTGATGTTTCTGGAGATGGCTTATGGAAAAAGAAGGCTTTTCGTCGTATGAAAGTTTTAATAACCTGTATGAAAGTTTTACAACAATTTTGTGTGTAAGTTAGTTCTAAAGACATCGTTCAGTGGCTCGGTGGAACTCAATAGTGGTGTTTACGTAGCTGTGACTTGTTTTAATGATGGACGTACTGGATTTTTGAACTAAAGCACTTAGCAGCACAAAAGAGGCCCGGACCATCAGAAGAATAGCACGAGAAGGAATCCCAGAGGTGTTGTATGCAGCAGGAGCCCATTAAGGGTATGAGTAAGTAATTTCTCAATTAATTTAATTTAATGAATTTAAAAAATATCAATTTTAGTTATAATTTATTTGTTGACGTAGCACATCCTGGATTAAATAAACATTTCAACAGGATGACAGTTGAGGTTATAAATGCGTAGAAGAACACTGCTTTTAAATTGTGGTGAAAAAAAAGATAAGTAAACACATAAATAATTTAACTTGCAGTTTATCTAATATTTATTAAAGTTTCTAATATATGTGTTTTTTCTTTCAGCTCATTCAAGCAATTTTAAAGGTGTCTGGCCCCCTTAAATAAATAGATAAAAAAAATATTGAAAAAAAGTTAGTAATAAATCGTAAAAAATTAACCGTTTTAGCCAAACTACTAATACATTATTAAAACATTTAAATACTTTTAATAATGATCAAGTATATATATAAATTTTTAAATATAATAAATATCCTAATAATTTTCTAATATATATGTATACATACAATTGTATTCACTGTAGTTTTCTTGTCTTCAAAACTTGTCACTGTACTTAGTTTTAAAATTTCATCAAACTGATCAGGTCCTTGATAATTTTTTTCTGATGTTTATAGTTAACATAACATGTATAATAATTATTATTAATAAATTTTCTAATACGTCAATGCTTATCTATTTAATATAAAAATATTTTGGAAGTTTAAATATAAATTGACTTATGGTTTTCACAAGCAAAAATATTTGTTCTATTTTTAATTGTTAAATTAATAAATTAGGCAGAGTTTGTTGAATTTAACGCTATTCTATATAAATATGTACATTAATAATTGATTGTGAAAAATTAAAAAATGATAAATATCAAATTTTGATATTTATTAATATTTCTGTTTTACTGTCTAGTAAGTTCACAAAAGAATAATATTTTTATTAAAATTATGAAAAGGCCTAAAAAATATTTCATAGATTACCTGTGATACAACCAAAGTGCTCGGTTTTATTTATATTTTTTTTCTTACAATCAGTACATTCGCAATTGATATTTTTGTCGTCAAAATAATCTGAGCTATAAAAACAGAATAATTCTTCATTCACTTCTATGTCTTTTATAGTTTCTATAACTACTTTTGATGATTCAAGAGCTTTGTAAGCGCAATTTGGACTGCAATGATGATTAAGTAATGCTGCTGCACCCAATAATAACACAGGAAGTTTTGATTTTGTGCTGGACATTATAGAAAAATCTAGGCCTTGAGCTTTCAATATTTTCACTTCTTCTTCAGACACATATTTTTTAATTCCTTTTAAATCATTAATAACTGTATTAGCTTTGATTCTAATTTTAGCTACAACAGCAACGCCTTGATTATTTTCAGAAGTGTAGTTCTTGCATTTTACAATAGACACTGTTGATTGTGGAGATAAACAGTTAAGGTACATTTTTATTTGATTTTCAATCCATATCTTATATGAGACGTTAAACTTATAAAGCAAGCGTGTATCATTGCTCTGACAAAATTCTAGTAATTCTAGTACTGTTGAGTTTTGATTTTTTTCTTCATATGAATCAATTATTTTTCTAAGCTGATCATTCCGGTCACTGCTAAAATTTATTTTTATCTTTGTCATTTTTTTGTGTGGAAACCTAAAAATGGATCTAAGACCAAATATTTAGCTAAATCATCAACTGAACTTAAGGTACTTGAATTCATCCTCTTCATTATAATTATAACAAATAAGACTTGTTTCGAGTCACCATTTAATGTAATTTAAATATATTACAAAAACAGTATTTACATCAACTATCAACACTTATTATGTACACTTATTTCTGTTAACTCTTTAAAATACTTTATATTCACACTTTTTCTATATAAATTTAAACATTTTACGTCGTTATTTAAATGAAATGGCGAGAACTGATACATTTTTATAGGCTAGAATTAATTGCTCTTAAGAATGTGTTCACATCTCGAGGAGACGAAACATTATTCGCCTGTTCGGTTCAGGGGAAAGTGACGCACCTAGTGGCAAAGTTTATAACTGCTCAAGGTGTTTCCACACTGGGCCAGGATCCTTTAGCTGTGTGTGGTTTGTATTTTGTGGCTGTCGGCGACAGATTTGTATCGTTTTGCAAAGTTTGTGCCACCGTGCAATTCAAATGCACCCCCACACTGTGCTATATAATAGTCTATTATAATACAAGTGGATAAATAGTCCATTACGTCATGACGTGTATTAGCACCCGAGCGCAGCGAGGGAGCTGAACGCTGTGCCGTATTGGAGTATTTATGCCACGAGTATTGTATGCTTTTTTATATCACTGATTAGCATAAATCCGCTGTCACGCTTATCTGTGGCCTAAACAGTTTCCTCTTGCACCATGCAATAAGTGCCCGGATAGGCGTGATATAGATGTCGATTTATGCCCTCCAGTGCTATAATAGTATGTTTGGATACGTAAGGCTAAAATGGTTCTTTTTACACGGCTCAGTTAGCACCCGAGCGTAGCGAGGGCCCTTAGCGCCATGTAAAACAACCATTTAAGTTACTACTAGTATCATATTAAATTTTATAGCACAGACTATTAAATCCGCAAGTCGCGCTTATTCGTGACTAAAGTATTCCTTATTTGCACCGTAAGGTTAACGCACGAGCGTAGCGAGTGTGATAAATACGGTGAAAAAAAGAACTATTTTAATCACGAGTAGGTATGACTTAACAGCGGATTTTAACCACATTGTGCTACAAAAAATATTATACTACTCCGGACACTAGACTTCTTAAAAGAAACCAACGATGTATGAACTCACGGCAGACGATTTGCGAACTTATCAAGGAATTTGCAGATCTAAAACATTTATTTTTTATTTGCACATAAGGCTATCATACATTATTCTGTTTTAGAGTGTACAGTACAATAAGTTCGCTTCATGTATTTTGCTGATCTCTAGAAGTGTATGGTGACCTTTGAAGTGTTTAAGGACAATGTATTAGCAATACAGATGTAATTTTTATTACCTTACAGCAGGCCACCAAATTTTATAAAAAAAACGAACTTTCTGTGAGTCATGGCAGGTTATTTACGATTTATTATGGACTTTTCTTACGTATGAAATGCATTCCCTGTCATAGCAGAGTCTGTAATTAACATGTATGCTGTATGACGGTCATTTATAATTTTCGAATTCATCTATGACTCTTCTAACGTGGAAAATTTATTACTCAACACGGAGGCCATTGTAAATTATTTTATTAGAAAGTGTGTGGTATTTCATGCGTAAAGTATATTTCGTTGGTATATAGTACCGTTTAGGAACGGGAGGAGGACCGATCTTGCCATGTGCATGTATTATGCATGTTTTAAATGATATTTTTTGGTAAAGTGTGCGTAAAGAGCAACTTGTTCGCCCCCTGTAACGAAATAGTGTATTATCCAACGAGTACGGAAAGAGATGTTTTTCTTGTTTGCGAATTTTGTAACACCTGCCGGGAGCAAGTGCGTGCTAACCGCAGTCGAGTGTTGCAAACTTCATACAGGTGGAACAGCATTCTGAGAGTTAAATGGTATGTAACGACGTTCGTAAACCGAGATCTATCGAGTGCATTTTATATACATAGAGCGTCATAAATTATTTTATTCATGACATAACTATAAATTTGCGTGCATGACTCTTTAAGCCTTTGAATACGGGACAAATCCGTTTGCTTTCCTCTAAATAGAGGAACGCGAACGGATTCGTCCCGTATTCAAAATCTTAGAGCGTCGTGCACGCAGATTCTTAATTTAATAAAATAATGATTGATTTATAGTAAAATTAATAACGGGAGCAATTTTGCTTTAATTTCAATTATCTCGGAAGCGCAAATCATGCAAATTGCACGACTTGTGGGGTATTTGAAGTCATTAATGGACTGAAATATGGGCTATTCTTCCGCCAGAGGCGCTGCTAAGCACATAGGGATAACGCGTGTATTTTGTATATCTATATTTATGGAAGCGCGCGCATTCACTATATACAGATATACAAAATACACGCATTACCCCTATGCTATGTGCTTAGCAGTGTCTCTGGCGGAGGAATAGCCCCCATTATTAAACATATTTCGGGTGTGTTCCGGATCGGATACGTCAGTTTATAGTAATTTAAGTTGGCACCTATTGACTAATGGAGAATAGTTCCGAATATCGGCGACAGTCAAATAATGGCAGAGTTAACTGTTTCGAAATGGATGATGCAGAAATTAATAAACACTTTTTATTGAAGATTAAAAATTGTGAGTGAAACACTTAACCTTTTCATAATTAGGAAGTTAGCACTGAATGAACAGTGAAACTTTTTCCTCTAAATAACAAAATAATATTAGCTAAAATCGTCTAGCCCACGTTTTAACTTTCGCAGTAGTCATCAGCTCTCTGCCAATTCTGCCATATTTGACTGCCGTCGATATTCGGAATGATTCTCCGTTACTCAATTGGTACCAACTTAAATTACTATAAACTACCGTACTCCAATCCGGAACACACCCTATGTGGGCCAAGTTTCCACCGGTTAACCCGTGGCGCCCTCAATTTGTTTTTCTTACACATGCACATTTGTACATTCGAAATGTTTTAACAAGCAAAAATATTGTCTTCATTTATGTTTTGGTAACAGGAATAGGAAAGTTATTAATGTTTGTATATTTCTATTATAATATTGTATTACAAGTCATGCAATTTTCTAAAGAAAACTTCTTTTAAAATTTCAATAAAAACAGTTGTAGATAGTTTATTTATTTATTTATTGAAGTATCAATTGTATGAAACTTTTACATGTAATTTGTACTTTCTTTGTCATACAACTAGTGATTTGAAACTCCCTTAACAACATCAAATTCTAAAAAACAAACATTGATCAAAATTTGAAACGAGCTCTAAGGATACTTTTTAGAGCATACATATTTATTATCAATCGATGTCATAAATTATTATCACAACAATATCGTTCTAAAACATTACATGTTATAGAATTCATAAACAAAAAGTTAACTTTTTCTTTGATTTAAAAAAATAAATATTAAATCTGTACGTTTATGAATAAATATCATTCTATCTAATATTATTGCTATTCATAAATGATTATCACATGAATAACATACTTAAATTTACATGTTATTAAGTATCCAAACAAAAACTATATGTTTTCTTTCAATGAAAAAAAAATGACACATTGAATCAGAGAATAAACAAACTGTACACAAAAATAATCTACAAGCGTAATTAACTATACAAAATAATTCTACACCGTTATTTTGTACACAATGAAGTTCTACACTAATATTTTACTACACCGCAAAACTCTACACAATGGTACAACCTATGGTTACAACAATAGGTTACATGATTGTGTAGAGTTTTGCAGTCTAGTACAATCATTAAAAATGCATGTAGAAAATTACTGTGGAGTAAATATTTGTGTAGAATTTTTTTGTGTAGAATTATTTTTTGTTGCAAATTAGGTTTGTGTAGAGTATTTTTGTGCACAGTTTGTTTGGTGTCTTAAACCATTTAATTACTAAAAAATTTGGCAATAGAAAAAAAAAGTCTTGTCATAACTCTTTGATATATTTTTATCAATATATTTTAATTGACAAGGCATTGGAAGAACTTGTAAGTATAACTAGAAAAAATCTTTAAATTCCGTAAACTTTTACAAACAACTAATTTTTTAATAATTAAATTAAATTTGAATTGAAAATTATTACTGCATTTACTAAGTATTTTGGCTAACTAGAAAATGAGATTGTACGTAAATTTGAATAAAAATGTTATTCTAATTCCTAAGTAGACTTTCTTTTAATAGCTGACTTAACCCAATTTTGAACGACTGCTATAGATAGATGTGATCTTGATGGAGATTCCGCCAAAAACTTACTGCATGTTTTATTTGATGGTATTTTTCCAATAGCAATATACTTCTCAAATTGTCCATATACATAAGTTGGAATATGATTCCTTGCTGGCATTTGTTGCTCTGTAGTTTTGTTTTTTTTTCTTTCCCAATGAATCCATTGTCTAATATCAGGTTCCTTTCGTAGTTTTAAAATTTTGTCATCAGTTTTACTAATAAAATTGAGGAGTTCAGCCCTGCTGGGTACTTTGGTTCTCGTATCAAGTGCATTGGGAAAATGTGCCAAGAGTGCATTTATTGACGTTGTAGTCCATGGTAACTTCTTCTTTTTTAACCCTATTCGTAAAATAGATGTTAAAATAGTGAATATATTTTCAAAAGATCATAAATAGTAATGGATTATACTTTATTAGTAGCATCATAACTAAACAAATTGTACATTGTATTTATGACATTTCATTTTTATAATTTATGTAATTGCAAAGGTCTGATAAGTGCAAGTACTGAATGGATCTGAATAAAAAATCAGTATCAAACAAGCTCTTAGAATTAATTTTACATGACCAAACAAAATTCAAATTTATTTGTTTTTATCAAAATCTATATAATAATAATAATAAAAATAATAATAATAATAATAATAATGATGATGATGATCATCATCATAATACTTCACATCTGAATACAATAAATTTATTGCAGAACATCTAATTATAATATAAGTTGTAAAGTATACATTATTATTATTATTATTATTATTATTAGTGTTATTATTACCATATTGAAGACACAATATAAAATTTAACAAAACTTTTGTCGAAAAAAAATGTATGTACACAAATAAATAATACATTTTTTATCTTAAAGCATTTGTCATCATAACCAAAGTAATTATAAGTATAAATTTATTGTTATATTCATATTTATCAAAAACTGTCACAATATTAAAATAGTAATTTTATTATGACAATTATATCTTTTACTTTCCAGATTGTTTAATAAATAACTACATGTATTAATGTATGTAGTAATGTAATATAACTAATGTACGTTAAAGTTATTGATAATACTGAGAGGAAAAAATCCTCAAGTCAATCACAATCCTGCTTAGTATGTTTATCTTTATTTAGTTTAAACATAAGCAGGACTGTAATTGACTTCAGGATTTTAAAATAGAGGTTATAAAAAAAATAAATCATGATGAATATTTTGATATTATAACCTCCTTTTTAAAATCCTCAAGTCAATCACAGTCCTGCTTAGTATATTTAAACTAAATAATGATAAACATATTAAGCATTAGAACTATGATTGACTTGAGGATTTTTTCCTCTCAGTATTATTATTAACTTTAACGTATAAGATTTTTAATTAAATTAGATACTGTATGCGAGTTGAATGTTATTATTAGGTTTGTCTCTCCGAAGTTTGTTATATGTCATTATTAATTATTAGTAATTTTATTGCTGAGTACAATTTGTTTATATGTGTATTGTTTATTTTTTCATATTTATTTTCAACAGGGTAAGTAGGTATGTATCAATTTATAAAATGATTTGTAATATATATGATCTATTTATACAATAAATCATGACGAATATTTTTATATTATAACCTCCTTTTTTTCTGGTACAAGCAGGTACTTTTCCATGATTGATTAAATGTAGTCAGTTGATTTTTTGATCGTATTTGAGTTTGAATTTCTACGTTCATCTCGGTTTGACATGTGACAATTATGATTCCATTGGATCTAGAGTCTTATAAATAAAAATATTTTCAATTTATTAGTTAAAATAAATGCATTAAGAATTCATTTTACAATAGTTTCTTATTATATTTTGATAATAAGAAGTGGGTATTTATTTTTATTTTTTAATAACTTTATTAAAGAAGTTATTAATTTTTCAAGGCAGAATGGAAGTGAATTAAAAGATTTTGTATTAAATTCTTACTTCTACGATGCTCCTTTATCATATATTTTACAAATAAGTAAATTTTACAGTTTTTAACAAGGATAACCATAATCATTGAAACATATTACTTTTGCTTCTATAACCCTATCCTGCCTTGATAAAATTGAATTCTTTAAAACTTATTTACTTATCACTAAGAGATAAAGTAAAGGAAAAGGTAAACGTAGTTTTTTTCTATGTTACGCTACTTGACATGTTGAAAATAAATATGGATATGTGGAAAATGAATATGGATGAGGTAATTGTATATTGATATAATATATAAATAAATAATTTTTACCTGAAGGATCACTACAATTCAGAGCGTCACCATCATTTTCATTGTTCATATTATTAGCCTCTGTTTCACAGTCAAAATTGTTTTCCTCTTCAGCAACATTATCCATAATGACATCTTCATAGTTTCTTTCTTTCTTTATACTTTCAGCATTATTATCGTGTAGACTAGATTGATTTTTGGAATTATTTTGTTCAGAATTATGCATAACTTTTTTTGGAGTCTTGCATTTAGTTTGAGCTTCTCGGACTAAATTTGAAACTGCAATATCTCTATCAAATATTGACTGTCTATAGTTTTGCATATGGATCTTGGGTGTATGGCCTAAATAACCAGATAGTTTTTCAACTTCTTGGTCACTTATTCCATTTTCCATTCCTTTAGTGGCAACCTGTTTGCGGAATAGAGTTCCACGCAAGGTGGTTGGATTCTTAGCCCCACAGGATTCAGAAAATTCTTTCATAAGATCACATGCTGATACAAATGTGTACTCTTTTGTTGCATCATGTATGTCAGAAAAGACATATGGGTTCTTTGCACAAATGTTTGCTTTTCTTCTGTTCTTTATAAGTAAGAGTAAATAAGTATGTATTTGTTTTTCGAAAACTATAGGCACTGGTTTCGTTCTTTTTCCTCTTACTTGGATTCGACAATCATCACCTACAATCTGTACTTGGTTAAAATCTTCAATAGACAGTTTCTGAATCTCACCTGCACGTCTGCAATTGCACACGTGTAAATAAGAAACAATAGCATTTCTTAGCTTAGTGTAACTATTATCAGTATAGGTTATTCTTAGTTCATTGTAAGATGTAAACATTTGATTTTCTAAATATTTTCTAAGAATCAGCATGTCCTCTTCTGATGGAAGTGTTACAATTATATTTCTTCTATTTTTAGCCTGTGTCTCAGCGATAGTATTTCCGATACTACTATGCCATAAAACTTTTACTTTATTAAGAAACCCATCAACAAGTGTTCTTTCTTCTGGCTTCTTCGGGCCCAGGTTGACATGATATACGCTTCCTACACTTTTAATAAGAAAGCTCATATCATTTGCTGTTGATGACGCAGCCATATATTTGGTATCCTGATCTGCCTTTCCTAGTATCTTACATGCCTCAATAAATTGATCATAAAATTCCTCATTAAAAATATCACTGAATTCTTCTATCTTGTCATTTAGTATTCTCATTTCTAGCTTCAAACGACCAAGTCGTCTAAGATTAGCTCTAACCTTGTTATGATTATGAGGCGTTGTTTCATATTTAGAAGCTTCACAATTAAGCCATGAAATAATTGCATAATCATATTTAATTTCATCTAAAATGTTATTTTCTCGCATTTTAGAAATAATCTTAATAGCTTCTTCTGAAGCTACCTCGTGATAATCTCCAACAGTTGCTCTAGAGCTGGATTTTACTACGTGTTTGTGTTTGAAGGATAAACCTGTACACTTGCTTGTATGTTTATGTAAAGATGATAACGATAACTGCTTATGGCACTTTAAGCATGAACCATAATTAGCTACCGTATTGCCACTATTTGCTGTTGGCCTTCTTGCAACTATGTAATCAGCAACATCATCTACCTGGAGGTTATTTAAATAGTTTGCCTCATTTCTTAATTTAGCAAGTATTTTTTCTCGATTGATCTGTTCCAAGGTTTGTTTTTTACCTTTTTGCATCTTAACTTTTGGTATTTTCTTTAATTCTTTTACATGTTCTTCATTAGCATGTGCAGACTCCAAATGGTCAACTAGCTTAGCAAAATAAATTTTTTTATTTGGATCTCCTGTCTTTTGACGATCTTTCAAACAATAATAGCACGTATATTTTTTAACTCCTGATTTACTACTTTTTAAAACTTCAAATTTTTTGTTTTTTATGACTGGACCTACAGATTTAAGATTTATAGATACGTCTAAACTACTATTTGCGTCTATTATACTGTTGGATGTAGAATTATCATCTTTTTTTTTAGCATTTTTCGAATCTGATTTTTCACTTGATGCAAGTTTTTTGTTAGTTCCTTTCTTCGAGGTTATTAAATCTATTTTTTTTGTCAAGTTCTTAGTCTTTTTATTTTGTGGCTCACACTCTACAGTATTAGAAGCAACAAAATCAGGCTGTTTTCTCTTTTTGAAATTTTCTAGATCAACAGATTTATTGTTTTCAGTGTTCTTCATAACTGTTTTAACAGGCTCCGTAGCTGTAGATTGAGTTGACGATTCACTAGTGAAAAGACTTGAATTACTACATGCCTCAAATAAATCAGGCTGCAATTGCTTTTTGTTAGTATTTACGAATGACGTTACAATCTTTTTCTTATTTTTGCTAGCTGAGAAATCATTTATTGAGCAAGTACCAGAATCACTTTCTGAAAGATCAATCGACTCACATTGTTTGTTAATTTTTTGAGACCTTTTAGGATTTTTAGCATCTATATAATCATTAAAAACAGATTCTGAATCAGAACTACTGAGATTTCCATCTGAAGGACTGTATTCAGAGCCAGATGTTTTTTCTTCAGATTCTGAAGTATCTGGACATACATAAGCTGAATAAACAAAAATAAATAAGTAAGAAACAAAATTATTAAAATACATTATAAAAAAATTTATTAACAAATTTTACCAGATTTTGATATTTTGGTTCGTTTGTTTTTTGGCTTCATCATAAAGCATTCAATGCATTTCCATAAATGCTATTAAAAAATACTAGTTCATATATACATACATATATATATGTACACTGAATGCAGTTTATTAAATCGTAAAACTATTTTAATATTATAATATTGTTCTTCATATAATTTCTGCGATGATAAAAGCAATAACAATAATATACTAATACAATTTTTTAGTAATAATCTATGCATATACTCGATAAAGTATGTACAATGTGGATCATAGCGTTTGTGTGTAATTTATATACACATATATATTCCTTGAAAAATTACTAAATCGCAAAATAGTACACGACTTATTACTTTTACAATCAAAGATTTTTTTTAATCTCAATATAAATTGTATACACAAAATATAATGTGCCATGTGCAACTTGATTTTTTATAACATTAATACATACGTGCATACAAGTATATATGTAAAAATATATATGCCTTCTACAAAATGTCGACGGTTTGAAATAAGTATTTTTGTTCCATTGTAACATGAACACTAAGCTCTGACCCTTAATTCTTAACAAAAGGAATTCGCCGGTTCAAGTTTTGTCATACGGCGCTACTGTCGCGTGTGGTAGCTGTACATTAGTTACGTAGTCTGTTCTCTTTGAGTGACTTTCCTTCCATGTTTGTTCCGCATCACACAGAACAGTTACATTGGTTTGTACACCCAGAGACATTTGATTTTGGACCTCTTGTCCCAAGTTTGGCGAACTGCGCGATTAATTTGCATATATCGTAATGAAAAAAATTTAGGTAATTGCGGAATTGTTAGAAACGTTCATAAGCGCCAGGCAAACATTTTTGGTTTATTAGATTTTTTATTAAAAATTGAAAACTTTTTTCGCCGCGACAATATATACATAAGAATATCTGTTTCTCGGAATATATGCTATCGAGGAGATAGAAACAACCACGAATCCTCTGCAATTTAATTGCCGGTTCTCTAAATATCAGCATTATAATATAATTTGCAATAAATATTCAATTATAAATAATTAATTGTTTGACTGATATTTCTGCGTGGTCAGTATTTTATATTCCCCTGTCCAACCGTAGTCAGGGTCAGAGAAACCGCGGTCTGCGTATAACCTAATGCTGATACACAAGTCTTGAAAGTTGAAGGTTAATCCAATAAAAACTTTATCACACTTGCGAATCCTGCTGATATGATATGGTATTTATAAATTAGGTATTGTACGGAATTAAAGATACTATGTAAGGTGGTGCCGTTTTAAATAATATGTTATTTTCAATAATATTGTTTTCGCCTAAGAGTAATAGTTATTTTGATAAAATTATAATGTTAGTAAATAATTGACTTGCAACATTTGTTAGCACTTTGATACACTTTATGTCCTTATATTGTTTGCAACTCCTCAAACTACCACTTTTGGATACTGGCAGTTTGAGGAGCTCCTCAAACTGCTCAATTAAACGATGGCAGTTTGAGGAGCTCAGCAAAGTGCCGGATTTCTCCTCAAACTGCCCAATTCGTCAAAAATTTCTCCTCAAACTGCCTAATTCCCATACATATATATATATATATATATATATATATATATATATATATATATATATATATATATATATATATACCACTATATATATATGCATACAAGTTATTTCCGGGACTTCAAATTGATATATAACAGTTAATTCCAGGACTTCAGATTTTTAAACAATCGTTTATTCCGGGACTATAAATTTTTACATTATTAAGTTTATTCTAATATCTGTGATGAATTACTAATTTATTTACTATCATACTATATTCTACATTAAAAATAAAAATTAAGTACAATATTCGTGAGCCGTATAATGGTGACACCTTCAAATATTAGATACTTTTTGACACACATGGATCCGCTTACAATTATACGGACCATTCTCAAACCATAATCGTACTTTATGAAGAAGATCGTATTCGCGAGCCGGATAATAGTGACACCTTCAAATATTCGATACTTGTTGACTCACATCGATCCGCCTCCAATAGTAGGGATCAATTTCAAATCATAACTGTACTTTATTAAGTTTCGTAGAATATTCGTGGGCCGGATATTGGTGACACCTTCAAAAATTAGATACTGGTTGACACGCATACATCCGCTTACAATTGTAGGGATCATTCACAAATCATAATCGTACTTTATCAAGTTTGGAAGAATATTCATGAGCCGGATAATGACGACATCTACAAAAATAAGATAATTGTTGACACGCATACATCCGCTTCAATTGTAGGGATCAATCTCAAATCACAATCGTACTTTATCAAGTTTGGAAAAATATTCCTGAGCCGGATAATGGCGACATCTACAAAAATTAGATACTTGTTGACACGCATACATCCGCATACAATTGTAGGGATCATTCTCAAATCATAATCGTACTTGATGAAGAAGATTACAAGTTTGGCAGAATATTCGAGGGCCGGATAAAGGTGACACCTTCAAAAATTCGACACTTGTTGACTCACATCGATCCGCCTCCAATAGTAGGGATCCATTTCAAATCATAACTGTACTTTATTAAGTTTCGTATAATATTCGTGGGCCGGATAATGGTGACACCTTCAAAAATTAGATACTTGTTGACACGCATACATCCGCATACAAATCTAGGGATCAATCTCAAATCATAATCGTACTTTATCAAGTTTGGAAGAATATTCATGAGCCGGATAACGGTGACTTCAAATATTAGATACTTGTTGACACACATACATACGCTTACGATTGTAGGGATAATTCTCAAATCATAATCGTACTTGATGAAGAAGATTACAAGTTTGGCAGAATATTCGAGGGCCGGATAAAGGTGACACCTTCATTAGATACTTTTTGACACACATGGATCCGCTTACAATTATACGGATGATTCTCAAACCATAATCGTACTTTATGAAGTAGATCGTAAGTTTGGCAGAGTATTCGCGAGCCGGATAATAGTGACACCTTTAAATTTTAGATACTAGTTGACACACATACATTGGCTTACAATTGTAGGGATAATTCTCAAATCACAATCGTACTTTATCAAGTTTGGAAAAATATTCCTGAGCCGGATAATGGCGACATCTACAAAAATTAGATACTTGTTGACACGCATACATCCGCATACAATTGTAGGGATCATTCTCAAATCATAATCGTACTTGATGAAGAAGATTACAAGTTTGGCAGAATATTCGAGGGCCGGATAAAGGTGACACCTTCAAAAATTCGACACTTGTTGACTCACATCGATCCGCCTCCAATAGTAGGGATCCATTTCAAATCATAACTGTACTTTATTAAGTTTCGTATAATATTCGTGGGCCGGATAATGGTGACACCTTCAAAAATTAGATACTTGTTGACACGCATACATCCGCATACAAATCTAGGGATCAATCTCAAATCATAATCGTACTTTATCAAGTTTGGAAGAATATTCATGAGCCGGATAACGGTGACTTCAAATATTAGATACTTGTTGACACACATACATACGCTTACGATTGTAGGGATAATTCTCAAATCATAATCGTACTTGATGAAGAAGATTACAAGTTTGGCAGAATATTCGAGGGCCGGATAAAGGTGACACCTTCATTAGATACTTTTTGACACACATGGATCCGCTTACAATTATACGGATGATTCTCAAACCATAATCGTACTTTATGAAGTAGATCGTAAGTTTGGCAGAGTATTCGCGAGCCGGATAATAGTGACACCTTTAAATTTTAGATACTAGTTGACACACATACATTGGCTTACAATTGTAGGGATAATTCTCAAATCATAATCGTACGTTATCAAGATTGGAAGAATATTCATGAGCCGGATAATGGCGACATCTACAAAAATTAGATACTTGTTGACAGGCATACATCCGCTTACAATTGTAGGGATAATTCTCAAATCATAATCGTACTTGATGAAGAAGATTACAAGTTTGGCAGAATATTCGAGGGCGGGATAAAGGTGACACCTTCAATAATTAGATACTTTTTGACACACATGGATCCGCTTACAATTATACGGATGATTCTCAAACCATAATCGTACTTTATGAAGAAGATCGTAAGTTTGGCAGAGTATTCGCGAGCCGGATAATAGTGACACCTTCAAAAATTAGATACTAGTTGACACACTTACATCCGCTTATAATTGTAGGGATAATTCTCAAATCATAATCGTACGTTATCAAGTTTGGAAGAATATTCATGAGCCGGATAATGGTGACACCTTCAAATATTCGATACTTGTTGACACACATACATCCGCCTCCAATAGTAGGGACCAATCTCAAATCATAATCGTACTTTATCACGTTT
Source organism: Muscidifurax raptorellus (assembly GCA_020010945.3). Lineage (NCBI taxonomy): Eukaryota > Metazoa > Arthropoda > Insecta > Hymenoptera > Pteromalidae > Muscidifurax > Muscidifurax raptorellus. The sequence goes on along the minus strand of JAHUUD020000021.1, from coordinate 1,730,099 downwards.
GGAAGAATATTCATGAGCCGGATAATGGTGACTTCAAATATTAGATACTTGTTGATACACATACATACGCTTACGATTGTAGGGATAATTCTCAAATCATAATCGTACTTGATGAAGAAGATCGTAAGTTTGGCAGAGTATTCGCGAGCCGGATAATAGTGACACCTTTAAATTTTAGATACTAGTTGACACACTTACATCCGCTTACAATTGTAGGGATCATTCTCAAATCATAATCGTACATTATCAAGTTTGGAAGAATATTCATGAGCCGGATAATGGCGACATCTACAAAAATTAGATACTTGTTGACACACATACATCCGCTTCAATTATAGGGATCAATCTCAAATAATAATCGTACTTTATTAAGTTTGGCAGAATATTCCTGAGCCGGATAATGGCGACATCTACAAAAATTAGATACTTGTTGACAGGCATACATCCGCTTACAATTGTAGGGATCATTCTCAAATCATAATCGTACTTGATGAAGAATATTACAAGTTTGGCAGAATATTCGAGGGCCGGATAAAGGTGACACCTTCAAAAATTAGATACTTTTTGACACACATGGATCCGCTTACAATTATACGGATCATTCTCAAACCATAATCGTACTTTATGAAGAAGATCGTAAGTTTGGCAGAGTATTCGCGAGCTGGATAATGGTGACACCTTTAAATTTTAGATACTAGTTGACACACTTACATCCGCTTATAATTGTAGGGATAATTCTCAAATCATAATCGTACTTTATCAAGTTTGGAAGAATATTCATGAGCCGGATAATGGTGACACCTTCAAATATTCGATACTTGTTGACACACATACATCCGCCTCCAATAGTAGGGACCAATCTCAAATCATAATCGTACTTTATCACGTTTGGAAGAATATTCATGAGCCGGATAATGGTGACTTCAAATATTAGATACTTGTTGATACACATACATACGCTTACGATTGTAGGGATAATTCTCAAATCATAATCGTACTTGATGAAGAAGATTACAAGTTTGGCAGAATATTCGAGGGCCGGATAAAGGTGACACCTTCAAAAATTAGATACTTTTTGACACACATGGATTCGCTTACAATTATACGGATCATTCTCAAACCATAATCGTACTTTATGAAGAAGATCGTAAGTTTGGCAGAGTATTCGCGAGCCGGATAATAGTGACACCTTTAAATTTTAGATACTAGTTGACACACTTACATCCGCTTACAATTGTAGGGATCATTCTCAAATCATAATCGTACATTATCAAGTTTGGAAGAATATTCATGAGCCGGATAATGGCGACATCTACAAAAATTAGATACTTGTTGACACACATACATCCGCTTCAATTATAGGGATCAATCTCAAATAATAATCGTACTTTATTAAGTTTGGCAGAATATTCCTGAGCCGGATAATGGCGACATCTACAAAAATTAGATACTTGTTGACAGGCATACATCCGCTTACAATTGTAGGGATCATTCTCAAATCATAATCGTACTTGATGAAGAAGATTACAAGTTTGGCAGAATAATCGAGGGCCGGATAAAGGTGACACCTTTAAAAATTAGATACTTTTTGACACACATGGATCCGCTTACAATTATACGGATCATTCTCAAACCATAATCGTACTTTATGAATAAGATCGTAAGATTGGCAGAGTATTCGCGAGCCGGATAATAGTGACACCTTTAAATTTTAGATACTAGTTGACACACTTACATCCGCTTATAATTGTAGGGATAATTCTCAAATCATAATCGTACTTTATCAAGTTTGGAAGAATATTCATGAGCCAGATAATGGTGACACCTTCAAATATTCGATACTTGTTGACACACATACATCCGCCTGCAATAGTAGGGATCAATCTCAAATCATAATCGTGCTTTATCAAGTTTGGCAGAATATTCATGAGACGGATAATGGTGACACCTTCAAATATTAGATACTTGTTGACACACATACATCGGCTTACAATTGTAGGGATCATTCTCAAATCATAATCGTACTTTATCAAGTTTGGAAGAATATTCCTGAGCCGGATAATGGCGACATCTACCAAAATTAGATACTTGTTGACAGGCATACATCCGCTTACAATTGTAGGGATAATTCTCAAATCATAATCGTACTTGATGAAGAAGATTACAAGTTTGGCAGAATATTCGAGGGCCGGATAAAGGTGACACCTTCAATAATTAGATACTTTTTGACACACATGGATCCGCTTACAATTATACGGATGATTCTCAAACCATAATCGTACTTTGTGAAGAAGATCGTAAGTTTGGCAGAGTATTCGCGAGCCGGATAATAGTGACACCTTCAAAAATTAGATACTTGTTGACACACTTACATCCGCTTATAATTGTAGGGATAATTCTCAAATCATAATCGTACGTTATCAAGTTTGGAAGAATATTCATGAGACGGATAATGGTGACACCTTCAAATATTCGATACTTGTTGACACACATACATCCGCCTCCAATAGTAGGGATCAATCTCAAATCATAATCGTAGTTTATCAAGTTTGGCAGAATATTCCAGAGCCGGATAATGGCGACATCTACAAAAATTAGATACTTGTTGACACGCATACATCCGCTACAACTGTAGGGATCATTCTCAAATCATAATCGTACTTGATAAAGAAGATCACAAGTTTAGCAGAATATTCGAGGGCCGGATAAAGGTGACACCTTCAAAAATTAGATACTTTTCGACACACATGGATTCGCTTACAATTATACGGATCATTCTCAAACCATAATCGTACTTTATGAAGAAGATCGTAAGTTTGGCAGAGTATTCGCGAGCCGGATAATAGTGACACCTTTAAATTTTAGATACTAGTTGACACACATACATCCGCTTATAATTGTAGGGATAATTCTCAAATCATAATCGTACATTATCAAGTTTGGAAGAATATTCATGAGCCGGATAATGGCGACATCTACAAAAATTAGATACTTGTTGACACACATACATCTGCTTCAATTGTAGGGATCAATCTCAAATAATAATCGTACTTTATTAAGTTTGGCAGAATATTCCTGAGCCGGATAATGGCGATATCTACAAAAATTAGATACTTGTTGACAGGCATACATCCGCTTACAATTGTAGGGATCATTCTCAAATCATAATCGTACTTGATGAAGAATATTACAAGTTTGGCAGAATATTCGAGGGCCGGATAAAGGTGACACCTTTAAAAATTAGATACTTTTTGACACACATGGATCCGCTTACAATTATACGGATCATTCTCAAACCATAATCGTACTTTATGAAGAAGATCGTAAGATTGGCAGAGTATTCGCGAGCCGGATAATAGTGACACCTTTAAATTTTAGATACTAGTTGACACACTTACATCCGCTTATAATTGTAGGGATAATTCTCAAATCATAATCGTACTTTATCAAGTTTGGAAGAATATTCATGAGCCGGATGATGGTGACACCTTCAAATATTCGATACTTGTTGATACGCATACATCCGCTTACAATTGTATGGATCATTCTCAAATCATAATCGTACATTATCAAGTTTGGAAGAATATTCATGAGCCGGATAATGGCGACATCTACAAAAATTAGATACTTGTTGACACACATACATCTGCTTCAATTGTAGGGATCAATCTCAAATAATAATCGTACTTTATTAAGTTTGGCAGAATATTCCGGAGCCGGATAATGGCGATATCTACAAAAATTAGATAATTGTTGACAGGCATACATCCGCTTACAATTGTAGGGATCATTCTCAAATCATAATCGTACTTGATGAAGAATATTACAAGTTTGGCAGAATATTCGAGGGCCGGATAAAGGTGACACCTTTAAAAATTAGATACTTTTTGACACACATGGATCCGCTTACAATTATACGGATCATTCTCAAACCATAATCGTACTTTATGAAGAAGATCGTAAGATTGGCAGAGTATTCGCGAGCCGGATAATAGTGACACCTTTAAATTTTAGATACTAGTTGACACACTTACATCCGCTTATAATTGTAGGGATAATTCTCAAATCATAATCGTACTTTATCAAGTTTGGAAGAATATTCATGAGCCAGATAATGGTGACACCATCAAATAGACGATACTTGTTGACACACATACATCCGCCTGCAATAGTAGGGATCAATCTCAAATCATAATCGTACTTTATCAAGTTTGGCAGAATATTCATGAGACGGATAATGGTGACACCTTCAAATATTAGATACTTGTTGACACACATACATCGGCTTACAATTGTAGGGATCATTCTCAAATCATAATCGTACTTTATCAAGTTTGGAAGAATATTCCTGAGCCGGATAATGGCGACATCTACAAAAATTAGATACTTGTTGACAGGCATACATCCGCTTACAATTGTAGGGATCATTCTCAAATCATAATCGTACTTGATGAAGAATATTACAAGTTTAGCAGAATATTCGAGGGCCGGATAAAGGTGACACCTTTAAAAATTAGATACTTTTTGACACACATGGATTCGCTTACAATTATACGGATCATTCTCAAACCATAATCGTACTTTATGAAGAAGATCGTAAGTTTGGCAGAGTATTGGCGAGCCGGATAATAGTGACACCTTTAAATTTTAGATACTAGTTGACACACTTACATCCGCTTATAATTGTAGGGATAATTCTCAAATCATAATCGTACTTTATCAAGTTTGGAAGAATATTCATGAGCCGGATGATGGTGACACCTTCAAATATTCGATACTTGTTGATACGCATACATCCGCTTACAATTGTATGGATCATTCTCAAATCATAATCGTACATTATCAAGTTTGGAAGAATATTCATGAGCCGGATAATGGCGACATCTACAAAAATTAGATACTTGTTGACACACATACATCTGCTTCAATTGTAGGGATCAATCTCAAATAATAATCGTACTTTATTAAGTTTGGCAGAATATTCCTGAGCCGGATAATGGCGATATCTACAAAAATTAGATACTTGTTGACAGGCATACATCCGCTTACAATTGTAGGGATCATTCTCAAATCATAATCGTACTTGATGAAGAATATTACAAGTTTGGCAGAATATTCGAGGGCCGGATAAAGGTGACACCTTTAAAAATTAGATACTTTTTGACACACATGGATCCGCTTACAATTATACGGATCATTCTCAAACCATAATCGTACTTTATGAAGAAGATCGTAAGATTGGCAGAGTATTCGCGAGCCGGATAATAGTGACACCTTTAAATTTTAGATACTAGTTGACACACTTACATCCGCTTATAATTGTAGGGATAATTCTCAAATCATAATCGTACTTTATCAAGTTTGGAAGAATATTCATGAGCCAGATAATGGTGACAGCATCAAATAGACGATACTTGTTGACACACATACATCCGCCTGCAATAGTAGGGATCAATCTCAAATCATAATCGTACTTTATCAAGTTTGGCAGAATATTCATGAGACGGATAATGGTGACACCTTCAAATATTAGATACTTGTTGACACACATACATCGGCTTACAATTGTAGGGATCATTCTCAAATCATAATCGTACTTTATCAAGTTTGGAAGAATATTCCTGAGCCGGATAATGGCGACATCTACAAAAATTAGATACTTGTTGACAGGCATACATCCGCTTACAATTGTAGGGATCATTCTCAAATCATAATCGTACTTGATGAAGAATATTACAAGTTTGGCAGAATATTCGAGGGCCGGATAAAGGTGACACCTTTAAAAATTAGATACTTTTTGACACACATGGATCCGCTTACAATTATACGGATCATTCTCAAACCATAATCGTACTTTATGAAGAAGATCGTAAGTTTGGCAGAGTATTCGCGAGCCGGATAATAGTGACACCTTAAAATATTCGACACTTGTTGACTTACATCGATCCGCCTCCAATAGTAGGGATCCATTTCAAATCATAACTGTACTTTATTAAGTTTCGTATAATATTCGTGGGCCGGATAATGGTGACACCTTCAAAAATTAGATACTTGTTGACACGCATACATCCGCATACAATTGTAGGGATCAATCTCAAATCATAATCGTACTTTATCAAGTTTGGAAGAATATTCATGAGCCGGATAATGGTGACTTCAAATATTAGATACTTGTTGATACACATACATACGCTTACGATTGTAGGGATAATTCTCAAATCATAATCGTACTTGATGAAGAAGATTACAAGTTTGGCAGAATATTCGAGGGCCGGATAAAGGTGACACCTTCAATAATTAGATACTTTTTGACACACATGGATCCGCTTACAATTATACGGATGATTCTCAAACCATAATCGTACTTTATGAAGAAGATCGTAAGTTTGGCAGAGTATTCGCGACCCGGATAATGGCGACATCTACAAAAATGAGATACTTGTTGACACGCATACATCCGCTACAACTGTAGGGATCATTCTCAAATCATAATCGTACTTGATAAAGAAGATCACAAGTTTAGCAGAATATTCGAGGGCCGGATAAAGGTGACACCTTCAAAAATTAGATACTTTTTGACACACATGGATTCGCTTACAATTATACGGATCATTCTGAAACCATAATCGTACTTTATGAAGAAGATCGTAAGTTTGGCAGAATATTCCTGAGCCGGATAATGGCGACATCTACAAAAATTAGATACTTGTTGACACGCATACATCCGCATACAATTGTAGGGATCAATCTCAAATCATAATCGTACTTTATCAAGTTTGGAAGAATATTCATGAGCCGGATAATGGTGACTTCAAATATTAGATACTTGTTGATACACATACATACGCTTACGATTGTAGGGATAATTCTCAAATTATAATCGTACTTGATGAAGAAGATTACAAGTTTGGCAGAATATTCGAGGGCCGGATAAAGGTGACACCTTCAATAATTAGATACTTTTTGACACACATGGATCCGCTTACAATTATACGGATGATTCTCAAACCATAATCGTACTTTATGAAGAAGATCGTAAGTTTGGCAGAGTATTCGCGAGCCGGATAATAGTGACACCTTTAAATTTTAGATACTTGTTGACACACTTACATCAGCTTATAATTGTAGGGATAATTCTCAAATCATAATCGTACGTTATCAAGTTTGGAAGAATATTCATGAGCCGGATAATGGCGACATCTACAAAAATTATATACTTGTTGACACGCATACATCCGCTACAACTGTAGGGATCATTCTCAAATCATAATCGTACTTGATAAAGAAGATCACAAGTTTAGCAGAATATTCGAGGGCCGGATAAAGGTGACACCTTCAAATATTAGATACTTTTTAACACACATGGATTCGCTTACAATTATACGGATCATTCTCAAACCATAATCGTACTTTATGAAGAAGATCGTAAGTTTGGCAGAGTATTCGCGAGCCGGATAATAGTGACACCTTTAAATTTTAGATACTAGTTGACACACTTACATCCGCTTATAATTGTAGGGATAATTCTCAAATCATAATCGTACTTTATCAAGTTTGGAAGAATATTCATGAGCCGGATGATGGTGACACCTTCAAATATTCGATACTTGTTGATACGCATACATCCGCTTACAATTGTATGGATCATTCTCAAATCATAATCGTACATTATCAAGTTTGGCAGAATATTCATGAGACGGATAATGGTGACACCTTCAAATATTAGATACTTGTTGACACACATACATCGGCTTACAATTGTAGGGATCATTCTCAAATCATAATCGTACTTTATCAAGTTTGGAAGAATATTCCTGAGCCGGATAATGGCGACATCTACAAAAATTAGATACTTGTTGACAGGCATACATCCGCTTACAATTGTAGGGATCATTCTCAAATCATAATCGTACTTGATGAAGAATATTACAAGTTTGGCAGAATATTCGAGGGCCGGATAAAGGTGACACCTTAAAATATTCGACACTTGTTGACTTACATCGATCCGCCTCCAATAGTAGGGATCCATTTCAAATCATAACTGTACTTTATTAAGTTTCGTATAATATTCGTGGGCCGGATAATGGTGACACCTTCAAAAATTAGATACTTGTTGACACGCATACATCCGCATACAATTGTAGGGATCAATCTCAAATCATAATCGTACTTTATCAAGTTTGGAAGAATATTCATGAGCCGGATAATGGTGACTTCAAATATTAGATACTTGTTGATACACATACATACGCTTACGATTGTAGGGATAATTCTCAAATTATAATCGTACTTGATGAAGAAGATTACAAGTTTGGCAGAATATTCGAGGGCCGGATAAAGGTGACACCTTCAATAATTAGATACTTTTTGACACACATGGATCCGCTTACAATTATACGGATGATTCTCAAACCATAATCGTACTTTATGAAGAAGATCGTAAGTTTGGCAGAGTATTCGCGAGCCGGATAATAGTGACACCTTCAAAAATTAGATACTTGTTGACACACTTACATCCGCTTATAATTGTAGGGATAATTCTCAAATCATAATCGTACGTTATCAAGTTTGGAAGAATATTCCAGAGCCGGATAATGGCGACATCTACAAAAATTAGATACTTGTTGACACGCATACATCCGCTACAACTGTAGGGATCATTCTCAAATCATAATCGTACTTGATAAAGAAGATCACAAGTTTAGCAGAATATTCGAGGGCCGGATAAAGGTGACACCTTCAAAAATTAGATACTTTTTGACACACATGGATTCGCTTACCATTATACGGATCATTCTCAAACCATAATCGTACTTTATGAAGAAGATCGTAAGTTTGGCAGAATATTCCTGAGCCGGATAATGGCGACATCTACAAAAATTAGATACTTGATGACAGGCATACATCCGCTTACAATTGTAGGGATCATTCTCAAATCATAATCGTAGTTTATCAAGTTTGGCAGAATATTCCAGAGCCGGATAATGGCGACATCTACAAAAATTATATACTTGTTGACACGCATACATCTGCTACAACTGTAGGGATCATTCTCAAATCATAATCGTACTTGATAAAGAAGATCACAAGTTTAGCAGAATATTCGAGGGCCGGATAAAGGTGACACCTTCAAAAATTAGATACTTTTTGACACACATGGATTCGCTTACAATTATACGGATCATTCTCAAACCATAATCGTACTTTATGAAGAAGATCGTAAGTTTGGCAGAGTATTCGCGAGCCGGATAATAGTGACACCTTTAAATTTTAGATACTAGTTGACACACTTACATCCGCTTATAATTGTAGGGATAATTCTCAAATCATAATCGTACTTTATCAAGTTTGGAAGAATATTCATGAGCCAGATAATGGTGACACCTTCACATATTCGATACTTGTTGACACACATACATCCCCCTGCAATAGTAGGGATCAATCTCAAATCATAATCGTACTTTATCAAGTTTGGCAGAATATTCATGAGACGGATAATGGTGACACCTTCAAATATTAGATACTTGTTGACACACATACATCGGCTTACAATTGTAGGGATCATTCTCAAATCATAATCGTACTTTATCAAGTTTGGAAGAATATTCATGAGCCGGATGATGGTGACACCTTCAAATATTCGATACTTGTTGATACGCATACATCCGCTTACAATTGTATGGATCATTCTCAAATCATAATCGTACTTGATGAAGAATATTACAAGTTTGGCAGAATATTCGAGGGCCGGATAAAGGTGACACCTTTAAAAATTAGATACTTTTTGACACACATGGATCCGCTTACAATTATACGTATCATTCTCAAACCATAATCGTACTTTATGAAGAAGATCGTAAGATTGGCAGAGTATTCGCGAGCCGGATAATAGTGACACCTTTAAATTTTAGATACTAGTTGACACACTTACATCCGCTTATAATTGTAGGGATAATTCTCAAATCATAATCGTACTTTATCAAGTTTGGAAGAATATTCATGAGCCGGATGATGGTGACACCTTCAAATATTCGATACTGGTTGATACGCATACATCCGCTTACAATTGTATGGATCATTCTCAAATCATAATCGTACATTATCAAGTTTGGAAGAATATTCCTGAGCCGGATAATGGCGACATCTACAAAAATTAGATACTTGTTGACAGGCATACATCCGCTTCAATTGTAGGGATCATTTTCAAATCATAATTGTAGTTTATCAAGTTTCGTAGAATATTCGTGGGCCCGATATTGGCGACATCTACAAAAATTAGATACTTATTGACACGCATACATCCGCTTCAATTGTAGGGATCATTCTCAAATCATAATCGTACTTGATGAAGAATATTACAAGTTTGGCAGAATATGCGAGGGCCGGATAAAGGTGACACCTTTAAAAATTAGATACTTTTTGACACACATGGATCCGCTTGCAATTATACGTATCATTCTCAAACCATAATCGTACTTTATGAAGAAGATCGTAAGATTGGCAGAGTATTCGCAAGCCGGATAATAGTGACACCTTTAAATTTTAGATACTAGTTGACACACTTACATCCGCTTATAATTGTAGGGATAATTCTCAAATCATAATCGTACTTTATCAAGTTTGGAAGAATATTCATGAGCCAGATAATGGTGACACCTTCAAATATTCGATACTTGTTGACACACATACATCCGCCTGCAATAGTAGGTATCAATCTCAAATCATAATCGTACTTTATCAAGTTTGGCAGAATATTCATGAGCCGGATAATGGTGACACCTTCAAATATTCGATACTTGTTGACTCACATCGATCCGCCTTCAATAGTAGGGTTCGATTTCAAATCATAACTGTACTTTATTAAGTTTCGTATAATATTCGTGGGCCGGATATTGGTGACACCTTCAAAAATTAGATACTTGTTAACACGCATACATCCGCTTACAAATGTAGGGATCATTCTCAAATCATAATCGTACTTTATCAAATTTGGAAGAATATTCATGAGCCCGATAATGGTGACACCTTCAAATATTCGATACTTGTTGACACACATATATCCGCCTGCAATAGTAGGGATCAATCTCAAATCATAATCGTACTTTATCAAGTTTGGCAGAATATTCATGAGACGGATAATGGTGACACCTTCAAATATTCGATACTTGTTGACTCACATCGATCCGCCTCCAATAGTAGGGATCAATTTCAAATCATAATTGTACTTTATTAAGTTTCGTATAATGTTCGTGGGCCGGATATTGGTGGCACCTTCAAAAATTAGATACTTGTTGACACGCATACATCCGCTTACAATTTTAGGCATCATTCTCAAATCATAATCGTACTTGATGAAGAAGATCGTAAGTTTGGCAGAGTATTCGCGAGCCGGATAATAGTGACACCTTTAAATTTTAGATACTAGTTGACACACTTACATCCGCTTATAATTGTAGGGATAATTCTCAAATCATAATCGTACTTTATCAAGTTTGGAAGAATATTCCTGAGCCGGATAATGGCGACATCCACAAAAATTAGATACTTGTTGACACGAAAACATCCGCTTCAATTGTAGGGATCATTCTCAAATCATAATCGTACTTGATGAAGAAGATTACAAGTTTGGCAGAGTATTCAAGAGCCGGATAATGGTGACACCGTCAAATATTCGACACTTGTTGACTCACATCGATCCGCCTCCAATAGTAGGGATCAATTTCAAATCATAACTGTACTTTATTAAGTTTCGAATAATGTTCGTGGGCCGGATATTGGTAAAACCTTCAAAAATTAGATACTTGTTGACACGCATACATCCGCATACAATTGTAGGGATCATTCTCAAATCATAATCGTACTTGATGAAGAATATTACAAGTTTGGCAGAATATTCGAGGGCTGGATAAAGGTGACACCTTTAAAAATTAGATACTTTTTGATACACATGGATCCGCTTACAATTATAGGGATCATTCTCAAATCATAATCGTACTTTATGAAGAAGATAGTAAGATTGGCAGAGTATTCGCGAGCCGGATAATAGTGACACCTTCAAAAATTAGATACTAGTTGACACACTTACATCCGCTTATAATTGTAGGGATAATTCTCAAATCATAATCGTACGTTATCAAGTTTGGAAGAATATTCATGAGCCGGATAATGGTGACACCTTCAAATATTCGATACTTGTTGACACACATACATCCGCCTCCAATAGTAGGTATCAATCTCAAATCATAATCGTAGTTTATCAAGTTTGGCAGAATATTCCAGAGCCGGATAATGGCGACATCTACAAAAATTAGATACTTGTTGACACGCATACATCCGCTACAACTTTAGGGATCATTCTCAATTCATAATCGTACTTGATAAAGAAGATCACAAGTTTAGCAGAATATTCGAGGGCCGAATAAAGGTGACACCTTCAAAAATTAGATACTTTTTGACACACATGGATTCGCTTACAATTATACGGATCATTCTCAAACCATAATCGTACTTTATGAAGAAGATCGTAAGTTTGGCAGAGTATTGGCGAGCCGGATAATAGTGACACCTTTAAATTTTAGATACTAGTTGACACACTTACATCCGCTTATAATTGTAGGGATAATTCTCAAATCATAATCGTACTTTATCAAGTTTGGAAGAATATTCATGAGCCGGATGATGGTGACACCTTCAAATATTCGATACTTGTTGATACGCATACATCCGCTTACAATTGTATGGATCATTCTCAAATCATAATCGTACATTATCAAGTTTGGAAGAATATTCATGAGCCGGATAATGGCGACATCTACAAAAATTAGATACTTGTTGACACACATACATCTGCTTCAATTGTAGGGATCAATCTCAAATAATAATCGTACTTTATTAAGTTTGGCAGAATATTCCTGAGCCGGATAATGGCGATATCTACAAAAATTAGATACTTGTTGACAGGCATACATCCGCTTACAATTGTAGGGATCATTCTCAAATCATAATCGTACTTGATGAAGAATATTACAAGTTTGGCAGAATATTCGAGTGCCGGATGAAGGTGACACCTTTAAAAATTAGATACTTTTTGACACACATGGATTCGCTTACAATTATACGGATCATTCTCAAACCATAATCGTACTTTATGAAGAAGATCGTAAGTTTGGCAGAGTATTGGCGAGCCGGATAATAGTGACACCTTTAAATTTTAGATACTAGTTGACACACTTACATCCGCTTATAATTGTAGGGATAATTCTCAAATCATAATCGTACTTTATCAAGTTTGGAAGAATATTCATGAGCCGGATGATGGTGACACCTTCAAATATTCGATACTTGTTGATACGCATACATCCGCTTACAATTGTATGGATCATTATCAAATCATAATCGTACATTATCAAGTTTGGAAGAATATTCATGAGCCGGATAATGGCGACATCTACAAAAATTAGATACTTGTTGACACACATACATCTGCTTCAATTGTAGGGATCAATCTCAAATAATAATTGTACTTTATTAAGTTTGGCAGAATATTCCTGAGCCGGATAATGGCGATATCTACAAAAATTAGATACTTGTTGACAGGCATACATTCGCTTACAATTGTAGGGATCATTCTCAAATCATAATCGTACTTGATGAAGAATATTACAAGTTTGGCAGAATATTCGAGGGCCGGATAAAGGTGACACCTTTAAAAATTAGATACTTTTTGACACACATGGATCCGCTTACAATTATACGGATCATTCTCAAACCATAATCGTACTTTATGAAGAAGATCGTAAGATTGGCAGAGTATTCGCGAGCCGGATAATAGTGACACCTTTAAATTTTAGATACTAGTTGACACACTTACATCCGCTTATAATTGTAGGGATAATTCTCAAATCATAATCGTACTTTATCAAGTTTGGAAGAATATTCATGAGCCAGATAATGGTGACACCATCAAATAGACGATACTTGTTGACACACATACATCCGCCTGCAATAGTAGGGATCAATCTCAAATCATAATCGTACTTTATCAAGTTTGGCAGAATATTCATGAAGCGGATAATGGTGACACCTTCAAATATTAGATACTTGTTGACACACATACATCGGCTTACAATTGTAGGGATCATTCTCAAATCATAATCGTACTTTATCAAGTTTGGAAGAATATTCCTGAGCCGGATAATAGCGACATCTACAAAAATTAGATACTTGTTGACAGGCATACATCCGCTTACAATTGTAGGGATCATTCTCAAATCATAATCGTACTTGATGAAGAATATTACAAGTTTGGCAGAATATTCGAGGGCCGGATAAAGGTGACACCTTTAAAAATTAGATACTTTTTGACACACATGGATCCGCTTACAATTATACGGATCATTCTCAAACCATAATCGTACTTTATGAAGAAGATCGTAAGTTTGGCAGAGTATTCGCGAGCCGGATAATAGTGTCACCTTAAAATATTCGACACTTGTTGACTTACATCGATCCGCCTCCAATAGTAGGGATCCATTTCAAATCATAACTGTACTTTATTAAGTTTCGTATAATATTCGTGGGCCGGATAATGGTGACACCTTCAAAAATTAGATACTTGTTGACACGCATACATCCGCATACAATTGTAGGGATCAATCTCAAATCATAATCGTACTTTATCAAGTTTGGAAGAATATTCATGAGCCGGATAATGGTGACTTCAAATATTAGATACTTGTTGATACACATACATACGCTTACGATTGTAGGGATAATTCTCAAATCATAATCGTACTTGATGAAGAAGATTACAAGTTTGGCAGAATATTCGAGGGCCGGATAAAGGTGACACCTTCAATAATTAGATACTTTTTGACACACATGGATCCGCTTACAATTATACGGATGATTCTCAAACCATAATCGTACTTTATGAAGAAGATCGTAAGTTTGGCAGAGTATTCGCGAGCCGGATAATAGTGACACCTTCAAAAATAAGATACTTGTTGACACACTTACATCCGCCTGCAATAGTAGGGATCAATCTCAAATCATAATCGTACTTTATCAAGTTTGGCAGAATATTCATGAGCCGGATAATGGTGACACCTTCAAATATTCGATACTTGTTGACTCACATCGATCCGCCTTCAATAGTAGGGTTCGATTTCAAATCATAACTGTACTTTATTAAGTTTCGTATAATATTCGTGGGCCGGATATTGGTGACACCTTCAAAAATTAGATACTTGTTAACACGCATACATCCGCTTACAATTGTAGGGATCATTCTCAAATCATAATCGTACTTTATCAAGTTTGGAAGAATATTCATGAGCCCGATAATGGTGACACCTTCAAATATTCGATACTTGTTGACACACATATATCCGCCTGCAATAGTAGGGATCAATCTCAAATAATAATCGTACTTTATTAAGTTTGGCAGAATATTCCTGAGCCGGATAATGGCGATATCTACAAAAATTAGATACTTGTTGACAGGCATACATCCGCTTACAATTGTAGGGATCATTCTCAAATCATAATCGTACTTTATCAAGTTTGGAAGAATATTCATGAGCCGGATAATGGTGACTTCAAATATTAGATACTTGTTGATACACATACATACGCTTACGATTGTAGGGATAATTCTCAAATCATAATCGTACTTGATGAAGAAGATTACAAGTTTGGCAGAATATTCGAGGGCCGGATAAAGGTGACACCTTCAATAATTAGATACTTTTTGACACACATGGATCCGCTTACAATTATACGGATGATTCTCAAACCATAATCGTACTTTATGAAGAAGATCGTAAGTTTGGCAGAGTATTCGCGAGCCGGATAATAGTGACACCTTCAAAAATAAGATACTTGTTGACACACTTACATCCGCCTGCAATAGTAGGGATCAATCTCAAATCATAATCGTACTTTATCAAGTTTGGCAGAATATTCATGAGCCGGATAATGGTGACACCTTCAAATATTCGATACTTGTTGACTCACATCGATCCGCCTTCAATAGTAGGGTTCGATTTCAAATCATAACTGTACTTTATTAAGTTTCGTATAATATTCGTGGGCCGGATATTGGTGACACCTTCAAAAATTAGATACTTGTTAACACGCATACATCCGCTTACAATTGTAGGGATCATTCTCAAATCATAATCGTACTTTATCAAGTTTGGAAGAATATTCATGAGCCCGATAATGGTGACACCTTCAAATATTCGATACTTGTTGACACACATATATCCGCCTGCAATAGTAGGGATCAATCTCAAATCATAATCGTACTTTATCAAGTTTGGCAGAATATTCATGAGCCGGATAATGGTGACACCTTCAAATATTCGATACTTGTTGACTCACATCGATCCGCCTCCAATAGTAGGGATCAATTTCAAATCATAATTGTACTTTATTAAGTTTCGTATAATGTTCGTGGGCCGGATATTGGTGGCACCTTCAAAAATTAGATACTTGTTGACACGCATACATCCGTTTACAATTTTAGGCATCATTCTCAAATCATAATCGTACTTGATGAAGAAGATTACAAGTTTGGCAGAATATTCGAGGGCCGGATAAAGGTGACACCTTCAAAAATTAGATACTTTTTGACACACATGGATCCGCTTACAATTAATCGGATCATTCTCAAACCATAATCGTACTTTATGAAGAAGATCGTAAGTTTGGCAGAGTATTCGCGAGCCGGATAATAGTGACACCTTTAAATTTTAGATACTAGTTGACACACTTACATCCGCTTATAATTGTAGGGATAATTCTCAAATCATAATCGTACTTTATCAAGTTTGGAAGAATATTCCTGAGCCGGATAATGGCGACATCCACAAAAATTAGATACTTGTTGACACGAAAACATCCGCTTCAATTGTAGGGATCATTCTCAAATCATAATCGTACGTTATCAAGTTTGGAAGAATATTCATGAGCCCGATAATGGTGACACCTTCAAATATTCGATACTTGTTGACACACATACATCCGCCTCCAATAGTAGGTATCAATCTCAAATCATAATCGTAGTTTATCAAGTTTGGCAGAATATTCCAGAGCCGGATAATGGCGACATCTACAAAAATTAGATACTTGTTGACACGCATACATCCGCTACAACTTTAGGGATCATTCTCAATTCATAATCGTACTTGATAAAGAAGATCACAAGTTTAGCAGAATATTCGAGGGCCGAATAAAGGTGACACCTTCAAAAATTAGATACTTTTTGACACACATGGATTCGCTTACAATTATACGGATCATTCTCAAACCATAATCGTACTTTATGAAGAAGATCGTAAGTTTGGCAGAGTATTGGCGAGCCGGATAATAGTGACACCTTTAAATTTTAGATACTAGTTGACACACTTACATCCGCTTATAATTGTAGGGATAATTCTCAAATCATAATCGTACTTTATCAAGTTTGGAAGAATATTCATGAGCCGGATGATGGTGACACCTTCAAATATTCGATACTTGTTGATACGCATACATCCGCTTACAATTGTATGGATCATTCTCAAATCATAATCGTACATTATCAAGTTTGGAAGAATATTCATGAGCCGGATAATGGCGACATCTACAAAAATTAGATACTTGTTGACACACATACATCTGCTTCAATTGTAGGGATCAATCTCAAATAATAATCGTACTTTATTAAGTTTGGCAGAATATTCCTGAGCCGGATAATGGCGATATCTACAAAAATTAGATACTTGTTGACAGGCATACATCCGCTTACAATTGTAGGGATCATTCTCAAATCATAATCGTACTTGATGAAGAATATTACAAGTTTGGCAGAATATTCGAGTGCCGGATGAAGGTGACACCTTTAAAAATTAGATACTTTTTGACACACATGGATTCGCTTACAATTATACGGATCATTCTCAAACCATAATCGTACTTTATGAAGAAGATCGTAAGTTTGGCAGAGTATTGGCGAGCCGGATAATAGTGACACGTTTAAATTTTAGATACTAGTTGACACACTTACATCCGCTTATAATTGTAGGGATAATTCTCAAATCATAATCGTACTTTATTAAGTTTGGCAGAATATTCCTGAGCCGGATAATGGCGATATCTACAAAAATTAGATACTTGTTGACAGGCATACATCCGCTTACAATTGTAGGGATCATTCTCAAATCATAATCGTACTTTATCAAGTTTGGAAGAATATTCATGAGCCGGATAATGGTGACTTCAAATATTAGATACTTGTTGATACACATACATACGCTTACGATTGTAGGGATAATTCTCAAATCATAATCGTACTTGATGAAGAAGATTACAAGTTTGGCAGAATATTCGAGGGCCGGATAAAGGTGACACCTTCAATAATTAGATACTTTTTGACACACATGGATCCGCTTACAATTATACGGATGATTCTCAAACCATAATCGTACTTTATGAAGAAGATCGTAAGTTTGGCAGAGTATTCGCGAGCCGGATAATAGTGACACCTTCAAAAATAAGATACTTGTTGACACACTTACATCCGCCTGCAATAGTAGGGATCAATCTCAAATCATAATCGTACTTTATCAAGTTTGGCAGAATATTCATGAGCCGGATAATGGTGACACCTTCAAATATTCGATACTTGTTGACTCACATCGATCCGCCTTCAATAGTAGGGTTCGATTTCAAATCATAACTGTACTTTATTAAGTTTCGTATAATATTCGTGGGCCGGATATTGGTGACACCTTCAAAAATTAGATACTTGTTAACACGCATACATCCGCTTACAATTGTAGGGATCATTCTCAAATCATAATCGTACTTTATCAAGTTTGGAAGAATATTCATGAGCCCGATAATGGTGACACCTTCAAATATTCGATACTTGTTGACACACATATATCCGCCTGCAATAGTAGGGATCAATCTCAAATCATAATCGTACTTTATCAAGTTTGGCAGAATATTCATGAGCCGGATAATGGTGACACCTTCAAATATTCGATACTTGTTGACACACATACATTGGCTTACAATTGTAGGGATCATTCTCAAATCATAATCGTACTTTATCAAGTTTGGAAGAATATTCCTGAGCCGGATAATAGCGACATCTACAAAAATTAGATACTTGTTGACAGGCATACATCCGCTTACAATTGTAGGGATCATTCTCAAATCATAATCGTACTTGATGAAGAATATTACAAGTTTGGCAGAATATTCGAGGGCCGGATAAAGGTGACACCTTTAAAAATTAGATACTTTTTGACACACATGGATCCGCTTACAATTATACGGATCATTCTCAAACCATAATCGTACTTTATGAAGAAGATCGTAAGTTTGGCAGAGTATTCGCGAGCCGGATAATAGTGTCACCTTTAAATTTTAGATACTAGTTGACACACTTACATCCGCTTATAATTGTAGGGATAATTCTCAAATCATAATCGTACTTTATCAAGTTTGGAAGAATATTCATGAGCCGGATAATGGTGACACCTTCAAATATTCGATACTTGTTGACAAACATACATCCGCCTCCAATAGTAGGGACCAATCTCAAATCATAATCGTACTTTATCACGTTTGGAAGAATATTCATGAGCCGGATAATGGTGACACCTTCAAATATTAGATACTTGTTTACACGCATACACCCGCTTACAATTGTAGGGATCATTCTCAAACAATATTGTACTTTATCAAGAAGATCGTAAGTTTGGCAGAGTATTCGCGAGCCGGATAATAGTGTCACCTTAAAATATTCGACACTTGTTGACTTACATCGATCCGCCTCCAATAGTAGGGATCCATTTCAAATCATAACTGTACTTTATTAAGTTTCGTATAATATTCGTGGGCCGGATAATGGTGACACCTTCAAAAATTAGATACTTGTTGACACGCATACATCCGCATACAATTGTAGGGATCAATCTCAAATCATAATCGTACTTTATCAAGTTTGGAAGAATATTCATGAGCCGGATAATGGTGACTTCAAATATTAGATACTTGTTGATACACATACATACGCTTACGATTGTAGGGATAATTCTCAAATTATAATCGTACTTGATGAAGAAGATTACAAGTTTGGCAGAATATTCGAGGGCCGGATAAAGGTGACACCTTCAATAATTAGATACTTTTTGACACACATGGATCCGCTTACAATTATACGGATGATTCTCAAACCATAATCGTACTTTATGAAGAAGATCGTAAGTTTGGCAGAGTATTCGCGAGCCGGATAATAGTGACACCTTCAAAAATTAGATACTTGTTGACACACTTACATCCGCTTATAATTGTAGGGATAATTCTCAAATCATAATCGTACGTTATCAAGTTTGGAAGAATATTCCAGAGCCGGATAATGGCGACATCTACAAAAATTAGATACTTGTTGACACGCATACATCCGCTACAACTGTAGGGATCATTCTCAAATCATAATCGTACTTGATAAAGAAGATCACAAGTTTAGCAGAATATTCGAGGGCCGGATAAAGGTGACACCTTCAAAAATTAGATACTTTTTGACACACATGGATTCGCTTACCATTATACGGATCATTCTCAAACCATAATCGTACTTTATGAAGAAGATCGTAAGTTTGGCAGAATATTCCTGAGCCGGATAATGGCGACATCTACAAAAATTAGATACTTGATGACAGGCATACATCCGCTTACAATTGTAGGGATCATTCTCAAATCATAATCGTAGTTTATCAAGTTTGGCAGAATATTCCAGAGCCGGATAATGGCGACATCTACAAAAATTATATACTTGTTGACACGCATACATCTGCTACAACTGTAGGGATCATTCTCAAATCATAATCGTACTTGATAAAGAAGATCACAAGTTTAGCAGAATATTCGAGGGCCGGATAAAGGTGACACCTTCAAAAATTAGATACTTTTTGACACACATGGATTCGCTTACAATTATACGGATCATTCTCAAACCATAATCGTACTTTATGAAGAAGATCGTAAGTTTGGCAGAGTATTCGCGAGCCGGATAATAGTGACACCTTTAAATTTTAGATACTAGTTGACACACTTACATCCGCTTATAATTGTAGGGATAATTCTCAAATCATAATCGTACTTTATCAAGTTTGGAAGAATATTCATGAGCCAGATAATGGTGACACCTTCACATATTCGATACTTGTTGACACACATACATCCCCCTGCAATAGTAGGGATCAATCTCAAATCATAATCGTACTTTATCAAGTTTGGCAGAATATTCATGAGACGGATAATGGTGACACCTTCAAATATTAGATACTTGTTGACACACATACATCGGCTTACAATTGTAGGGATCATTCTCAAATCATAATCGTACTTTATCAAGTTTGGAAGAATATTCATGAGCCGGATGATGGTGACACCTTCAAATATTCGATACTTGTTGATACGCATACATCCGCTTACAATTGTATGGATCATTCTCAAATCATAATCGTACTTGATGAAGAATATTACAAGTTTGGCAGAATATTCGAGGGCCGGATAAAGGTGACACCTTTAAAAATTAGATACTTTTTGACACACATGGATCCGCTTACAATTATACGTATCATTCTCAAACCATAATCGTACTTTATGAAGAAGATCGTAAGATTGGCAGAGTATTCGCGAGCCGGATAATAGTGACACCTTTAAATTTTAGATACTAGTTGACACACTTACATCCGCTTATAATTGTAGGGATAATTCTCAAATCATAATCGTACTTTATCAAGTTTGGAAGAATATTCATGAGCCGGATGATGGTGACACCTTCAAATATTCGATACTGGTTGATACGCATACATCCGCTTACAATTGTATGGATCATTCTCAAATCATAATCGTACATTATCAAGTTTGGAAGAATATTCCTGAGCCGGATAATGGCGACATCTACAAAAATTAGATACTTGTTGACAGGCATACATCCGCTTCAATTGTAGGGATCATTTTCAAATCATAATTGTAGTTTATCAAGTTTCGTAGAATATTCGTGGGCCCGATATTGGCGACATCTACAAAAATTAGATACTTATTGACACGCATACATCCGCTTCAATTGTAGGGATCATTCTCAAATCATAATCGTACTTGATGAAGAATATTACAAGTTTGGCAGAATATGCGAGGGCCGGATAAAGGTGACACCTTTAAAAATTAGATACTTTTTGACACACATGGATCCGCTTGCAATTATACGTATCATTCTCAAACCATAATCGTACTTTATGAAGAAGATCGTAAGATTGGCAGAGTATTCGCAAGCCGGATAATAGTGACACCTTTAAATTTTAGATACTAGTTGACACACTTACATCCGCTTATAATTGTAGGGATAATTCTCAAATCATAATCGTACTTTATCAAGTTTGGAAGAATATTCATGAGCCAGATAATGGTGACACCTTCAAATATTCGATACTTGTTGACACACATACATCCGCCTGCAATAGTAGGTATCAATCTCAAATCATAATCGTACTTTATCAAGTTTGGCAGAATATTCATGAGCCGGATAATGGTGACACCTTCAAATATTCGATACTTGTTGACTCACATCGATCCGCCTTCAATAGTAGGGTTCGATTTCAAATCATAACTGTACTTTATTAAGTTTCGTATAATATTCGTGGGCCGGATATTGGTGACACCTTCAAAAATTAGATACTTGTTAACACGCATACATCCGCTTACAAATGTAGGGATCATTCTCAAATCATAATCGTACTTTATCAAATTTGGAAGAATATTCATGAGCCCGATAATGGTGACACCTTCAAATATTCGATACTTGTTGACACACATATATCCGCCTGCAATAGTAGGGATCAATCTCAAATCATAATCGTACTTTATCAAGTTTGGCAGAATATTCATGAGACGGATAATGGTGACACCTTCAAATATTCGATACTTGTTGACTCACATCGATCCGCCTCCAATAGTAGGGATCAATTTCAAATCATAATTGTACTTTATTAAGTTTCGTATAATGTTCGTGGGCCGGATATTGGTGGCACCTTCAAAAATTAGATACTTGTTGACACGCATACATCCGCTTACAATTTTAGGCATCATTCTCAAATCATAATCGTACTTGATGAAGAAGATCGTAAGTTTGGCAGAGTATTCGCGAGCCGGATAATAGTGACACCTTTAAATTTTAGATACTAGTTGACACACTTACATCCGCTTATAATTGTAGGGATAATTCTCAAATCATAATCGTACTTTATCAAGTTTGGAAGAATATTCCTGAGCCGGATAATGGCGACATCCACAAAAATTAGATACTTGTTGACACGAAAACATCCGCTTCAATTGTAGGGATCATTCTCAAATCATAATCGTACTTGATGAAGAAGATTACAAGTTTGGCAGAGTATTCAAGAGCCGGATAATGGTGACACCGTCAAATATTCGACACTTGTTGACTCACATCGATCCGCCTCCAATAGTAGGGATCAATTTCAAATCATAACTGTACTTTATTAAGTTTCGAATAATGTTCGTGGGCCGGATATTGGTAAAACCTTCAAAAATTAGATACTTGTTGACACGCATACATCCGCATACAATTGTAGGGATCATTCTCAAATCATAATCGTACTTGATGAAGAATATTACAAGTTTGGCAGAATATTCGAGGGCTGGATAAAGGTGACACCTTTAAAAATTAGATACTTTTTGATACACATGGATCCGCTTACAATTATAGGGATCATTCTCAAATCATAATCGTACTTTATGAAGAAGATAGTAAGATTGGCAGAGTATTCGCGAGCCGGATAATAGTGACACCTTCAAAAATTAGATACTAGTTGACACACTTACATCCGCTTATAATTGTAGGGATAATTCTCAAATCATAATCGTACGTTATCAAGTTTGGAAGAATATTCATGAGCCGGATAATGGTGACACCTTCAAATATTCGATACTTGTTGACACACATACATCCGCCTCCAATAGTAGGTATCAATCTCAAATCATAATCGTAGTTTATCAAGTTTGGCAGAATATTCCAGAGCCGGATAATGGCGACATCTACAAAAATTAGATACTTGTTGACACGCATACATCCGCTACAACTTTAGGGATCATTCTCAATTCATAATCGTACTTGATAAAGAAGATCACAAGTTTAGCAGAATATTCGAGGGCCGAATAAAGGTGACACCTTCAAAAATTAGATACTTTTTGACACACATGGATTCGCTTACAATTATACGGATCATTCTCAAACCATAATCGTACTTTATGAAGAAGATCGTAAGTTTGGCAGAGTATTGGCGAGCCGGATAATAGTGACACCTTTAAATTTTAGATACTAGTTGACACACTTACATCCGCTTATAATTGTAGGGATAATTCTCAAATCATAATCGTACTTTATCAAGTTTGGAAGAATATTCATGAGCCGGATGATGGTGACACCTTCAAATATTCGATACTTGTTGATACGCATACATCCGCTTACAATTGTATGGATCATTCTCAAATCATAATCGTACATTATCAAGTTTGGAAGAATATTCATGAGCCGGATAATGGCGACATCTACAAAAATTAGATACTTGTTGACACACATACATCTGCTTCAATTGTAGGGATCAATCTCAAATAATAATCGTACTTTATTAAGTTTGGCAGAATATTCCTGAGCCGGATAATGGCGATATCTACAAAAATTAGATACTTGTTGACAGGCATACATCCGCTTACAATTGTAGGGATCATTCTCAAATCATAATCGTACTTGATGAAGAATATTACAAGTTTGGCAGAATATTCGAGTGCCGGATGAAGGTGACACCTTTAAAAATTAGATACTTTTTGACACACATGGATTCGCTTACAATTATACGGATCATTCTCAAACCATAATCGTACTTTATGAAGAAGATCGTAAGTTTGGCAGAGTATTGGCGAGCCGGATAATAGTGACACCTTTAAATTTTAGATACTAGTTGACACACTTACATCCGCTTATAATTGTAGGGATAATTCTCAAATCATAATCGTACTTTATCAAGTTTGGAAGAATATTCATGAGCCGGATGATGGTGACACCTTCAAATATTCGATACTTGTTGATACGCATACATCCGCCTGCAATAGTAGGGATCAATCTCAAATCATAATCGTACTTTATCAAGTTTGGCAGAATATTCATGAAGCGGATAATGGTGACACCTTCAAATATTAGATACTTGTTGACACACATACATCGGCTTACAATTGTAGGGATCATTCTCAAATCATAATCGTACTTTATCAAGTTTGGAAGAATATTCCTGAGCCGGATAATAGCGACATCTACAAAAATTAGATACTTGTTGACAGGCATACATCCGCTTACAATTGTAGGGATCATTCTCAAATCATAATCGTACTTGATGAAGAATATTACAAGTTTGGCAGAATATTCGAGGGCCGGATAAAGGTGACACCTTTAAAAATTAGATACTTTTTGACACACATGGATCCGCTTACAATTATACGGATCATTCTCAAACCATAATCGTACTTTATGAAGAAGATCGTAAGTTTGGCAGAGTATTCGCGAGCCGGATAATAGTGTCACCTTAAAATATTCGACACTTGTTGACTTACATCGATCCGCCTCCAATAGTAGGGATCCATTTCAAATCATAACTGTACTTTATTAAGTTTCGTATAATATTCGTGGGCCGGATAATGGTGACACCTTCAAAAATTAGATACTTGTTGACACGCATACATCCGCATACAATTGTAGGGATCAATCTCAAATCATAATCGTACTTTATCAAGTTTGGAAGAATATTCATGAGCCGGATAATGGTGACTTCAAATATTAGATACTTGTTGATACACATACATACGCTTACGATTGTAGGGATAATTCTCAAATCATAATCGTACTTGATGAAGAAGATTACAAGTTTGGCAGAATATTCGAGGGCCGGATAAAGGTGACACCTTCAATAATTAGATACTTTTTGACACACATGGATCCGCTTACAATTATACGGATGATTCTCAAACCATAATCGTACTTTATGAAGAAGATCGTAAGTTTGGCAGAGTATTCGCGAGCCGGATAATAGTGACACCTTCAAAAATAAGATACTTGTTGACACACTTACATCCGCCTGCAATAGTAGGGATCAATCTCAAATCATAATCGTACTTTATCAAGTTTGGCAGAATATTCATGAGCCGGATAATGGTGACACCTTCAAATATTCGATACTTGTTGACTCACATCGATCCGCCTTCAATAGTAGGGTTCGATTTCAAATCATAACTGTACTTTATTAAGTTTCGTATAATATTCGTGGGCCGGATATTGGTGACACCTTCAAAAATTAGATACTTGTTAACACGCATACATCCGCTTACAATTGTAGGGATCATTCTCAAATCATAATCGTACTTTATCAAGTTTGGAAGAATATTCATGAGCCCGATAATGGTGACACCTTCAAATATTCGATACTTGTTGACACACATATATCCGCCTGCAATAGTAGGGATCAATCTCAAATAATAATCGTACTTTATTAAGTTTGGCAGAATATTCCTGAGCCGGATAATGGCGATATCTACAAAAATTAGATACTTGTTGACAGGCATACATCCGCTTACAATTGTAGGGATCATTCTCAAATCATAATCGTACTTTATCAAGTTTGGAAGAATATTCATGAGCCGGATAATGGTGACTTCAAATATTAGATACTTGTTGATACACATACATACGCTTACGATTGTAGGGATAATTCTCAAATCATAATCGTACTTGATGAAGAAGATTACAAGTTTGGCAGAATATTCGAGGGCCGGATAAAGGTGACACCTTCAATAATTAGATACTTTTTGACACACATGGATCCGCTTACAATTATACGGATGATTCTCAAACCATAATCGTACTTTATGAAGAAGATCGTAAGTTTGGCAGAGTATTCGCGAGCCGGATAATAGTGACACCTTCAAAAATAAGATACTTGTTGACACACTTACATCCGCCTGCAATAGTAGGGATCAATCTCAAATCATAATCGTACTTTATCAAGTTTGGCAGAATATTCATGAGCCGGATAATGGTGACACCTTCAAATATTCGATACTTGTTGACTCACATCGATCCGCCTTCAATAGTAGGGTTCGATTTCAAATCATAACTGTACTTTATTAAGTTTCGTATAATATTCGTGGGCCGGATATTGGTGACACCTTCAAAAATTAGATACTTGTTAACACGCATACATCCGCTTACAATTGTAGGGATCATTCTCAAATCATAATCGTACTTTATCAAGTTTGGAAGAATATTCATGAGCCCGATAATGGTGACACCTTCAAATATTCGATACTTGTTGACACACATATATCCGCCTGCAATAGTAGGGATCAATCTCAAATCATAATCGTACTTTATCAAGTTTGGCAGAATATTCATGAGCCGGATAATGGTGACACCTTCAAATATTCGATACTTGTTGACTCACATCGATCCGCCTCCAATAGTAGGGATCAATTTCAAATCATAATTGTACTTTATTAAGTTTCGTATAATGTTCGTGGGCCGGATATTGGTGGCACCTTCAAAAATTAGATACTTGTTGACACGCATACATCCGTTTACAATTTTAGGCATCATTCTCAAATCATAATCGTACTTGATGAAGAAGATTACAAGTTTGGCAGAATATTCGAGGGCCGGATAAAGGTGACACCTTCAAAAATTAGATACTTTTTGACACACATGGATCCGCTTACAATTAATCGGATCATTCTCAAACCATAATCGTACTTTATGAAGAAGATCGTAAGTTTGGCAGAGTATTCGCGAGCCGGATAATAGTGACACCTTTAAATTTTAGATACTAGTTGACACACTTACATCCGCTTATAATTGTAGGGATAATTCTCAAATCATAATCGTACTTTATCAAGTTTGGAAGAATATTCCTGAGCCGGATAATGGCGACATCCACAAAAATTAGATACTTGTTGACACGAAAACATCCGCTTCAATTGTAGGGATCATTCTCAAATCATAATCGTACTTGATGAAGAAGATTACAAGTTTGGCAGAGTATTCAAGAGCCGGATAATGGTGACACCGTCAAATATTCGACACTTGTTGACTCACATCGATCCGCCTCCAATAGTAGGGATCAATTTCAAATCATAACTGTACTTTATTAAGTTTCGAATAATGTTCGTGGGCCGGATATTGGTGAAACCTTCAAAAATTAGATACTTGTTGACACGCATACATCCGCATACAATTGTAGGGATCATTCTCAAATCATAATCGTACTTGATGAAGAATATTACAAGTTTGGCAGAATATTCGAGGGCTGGATAAAGGTGACACCTTTAAATATTAGATACTTTTTGATACACATGGATCCGCTTACAATTATAGGGATCATTCTCAAATCATAATCGTACTTTATGAAGAAGATAGTAAGATTGGCAGAGTATTCGCGAGCCGGATAATAGTGACACCTTCAAAAATTAGATACTAGTTGACACACTTACATCCGCTTATAATTGTAGGGATAATTCTCAAATCATAATCGTACGTTATCAAGTTTGGAAGAATATTCATGAGCCCGATAATGGTGACACCTTCAAATATTCGATACTTGTTGACACACATACATCCGCCTCCAATAGTAGGTATCAATCTCAAATCATAATCGTAGTTTATCAAGTTTGGCAGAATATTCCAGAGCCGGATAATGGCGACATCTACAAAAATTAGATACTTGTTGACACGCATACATCCGCTACAACTTTAGGGATCATTCTCAATTCATAATCGTACTTGATAAAGAAGATCACAAGTTTAGCAGAATATTCGAGGGCCGAATAAAGGTGACACCTTCAAAAATTAGATACTTTTTGACACACATGGATTCGCTTACAATTATACGGATCATTCTCAAACCATAATCGTACTTTATGAAGAAGATCGTAAGTTTGGCAGAGTATTGGCGAGCCGGATAATAGTGACACCTTTAAATTTTAGATACTAGTTGACACACTTACATCCGCTTATAATTGTAGGGATAATTCTCAAATCATAATCGTACTTTATCAAGTTTGGAAGAATATTCATGAGCCGGATGATGGTGACACCTTCAAATATTCGATACTTGTTGATACGCATACATCCGCTTACAATTGTATGGATCATTCTCAAATCATAATCGTACATTATCAAGTTTGGAAGAATATTCATGAGCCGGATAATGGCGACATCTACAAAAATTAGATACTTGTTGACACACATACATCTGCTTCAATTGTAGGGATCAATCTCAAATAATAATCGTACTTTATTAAGTTTGGCAGAATATTCCTGAGCCGGATAATGGCGATATCTACAAAAATTAGATACTTGTTGACAGGCATACATCCGCTTACAATTGTAGGGATCATTCTCAAATCATAATCGTACTTGATGAAGAATATTACAAGTTTGGCAGAATATTCGAGTGCCGGATGAAGGTGACACCTTTAAAAATTAGATACTTTTTGACACACATGGATTCGCTTACAATTATACGGATCATTCTCAAACCATAATCGTACTTTATGAAGAAGATCGTAAGTTTGGCAGAGTATTGGCGAGCCGGATAATAGTGACACGTTTAAATTTTAGATACTAGTTGACACACTTACATCCGCTTATAATTGTAGGGATAATTCTCAAATCATAATCGTACTTTATTAAGTTTGGCAGAATATTCCTGAGCCGGATAATGGCGATATCTACAAAAATTAGATACTTGTTGACAGGCATACATCCGCTTACAATTGTAGGGATCATTCTCAAATCATAATCGTACTTTATCAAGTTTGGAAGAATATTCATGAGCCGGATAATGGTGACTTCAAATATTAGATACTTGTTGATACACATACATACGCTTACGATTGTAGGGATAATTCTCAAATCATAATCGTACTTGATGAAGAAGATTACAAGTTTGGCAGAATATTCGAGGGCCGGATAAAGGTGACACCTTCAATAATTAGATACTTTTTGACACACATGGATCCGCTTACAATTATACGGATGATTCTCAAACCATAATCGTACTTTATGAAGAAGATCGTAAGTTTGGCAGAGTATTCGCGAGCCGGATAATAGTGACACCTTCAAAAATAAGATACTTGTTGACACACTTACATCCGCCTGCAATAGTAGGGATCAATCTCAAATCATAATCGTACTTTATCAAGTTTGGCAGAATATTCATGAGCCGGATAATGGTGACACCTTCAAATATTCGATACTTGTTGACTCACATCGATCCGCCTTCAATAGTAGGGTTCGATTTCAAATCATAACTGTACTTTATTAAGTTTCGTATAATATTCGTGGGCCGGATATTGGTGACACCTTCAAAAATTAGATACTTGTTAACACGCATACATCCGCTTACAATTGTAGGGATCATTCTCAAATCATAATCGTACTTTATCAAGTTTGGAAGAATATTCATGAGCCCGATAATGGTGACACCTTCAAATATTCGATACTTGTTGACACACATATATCCGCCTGCAATAGTAGGGATCAATCTCAAATCATAATCGTACTTTATCAAGTTTGGCAGAATATTCATGAGCCGGATAATGGTGACACCTTCAAATATTCGATACTTGTTGACTCACATCGATCCGCCTCCAATAGTAGGGATCAATTTCAAATCATAATTGTACTTTATTAAGTTTCGTATAATGTTCGTGGGCCGGATATTGGTGGCACCTTCAAAAATTAGATACTTGTTGACACGCATACATCCGCTTACAATTTTAGGCATCATTCTCAAATCATAATCGTACTTGATGAAGAAGATTACAAGTTTGGCAGAATATTCGAGGGCCGGATAAAGGTGACACCTTCAAAAATTAGATACTTTTTGACACACATGGATCCGCTTACAATTAATCGGATCATTCTCAAACCATAATCGTACTTTATGAAGAAGATCGTAAGTTTGGCAGAGTATTCGCGAGCCGGATAATAGTGACACCTTTAAATTTTAGATACTAGTTGACACACTTACATCCGCTTATAATTGTAGGGATAATTCTCAAATCATAATCGTACTTTATCAAGTTTGGAAGAATATTCCTGAGCCGGATAATGGCGACATCCACAAAAATTAGATACTTGTTGACACGAAAACATCCGCTTCAATTGTAGGGATCATTCTCAAATCATAATCGTACTTGATGAAGAAGATTACAAGTTTGGCAGAGTATTCAAGAGCCGGATAATGGTGACACCGTCAAATATTCGACACTTGTTGACTCACATCGATCCGCCTCCAATAGTAGGGATCAATTTCAAATCATAACTGTACTTTATTAAGTTTCGAATAATGTTCGTGGGCCGGATATTGGTGAAACCTTCAAAAATTAGATACTTGTTGACACGCATACATCCGCATACAATTGTAGGGATCATTCTCAAATCATAATCGTACTTGATGAAGAATATTACAAGTTTGGCAGAATATTCGAGGGCTGGATAAAGGTGACACCTTTAAATATTAGATACTTTTTGATACACATGGATCCGCTTACAATTATAGGGATCATTCTCAAATCATAATCGTACTTTATGAAGAAGATAGTAAGATTGGCAGAGTATTCGCGAGCCGGATAATAGTGACACCTTCAAAAATTAGATACTAGTTGACACACTTACATCCGCTTATAATTGTAGGGATAATTCTCAAATCATAATCGTACGTTATCAAGTTTGGAAGAATATTCATGAGCCCGATAATGGTGACACCTTCAAATATTCGATACTTGTTGACACACATACATCCGCCTCCAATAGTAGGTATCAATCTCAAATCATAATCGTAGTTTATCAAGTTTGGCAGAATATTCCAGAGCCGGATAATGGCGACATCTACAAAAATTAGATACTTGTTGACACGCATACATCCGCTACAACTTTAGGGATCATTCTCAATTCATAATCGTACTTGATAAAGAAGATCACAAGTTTAGCAGAATATTCGAGGGCCGAATAAAGGTGACACCTTCAAAAATTAGATACTTTTTGACACACATGGATTCGCTTACAATTATACGGATCATTCTCAAACCATAATCGTACTTTATGAAGAAGATCGTAAGTTTGGCAGAGTATTGGCGAGCCGGATAATAGTGACACCTTTAAATTTTAGATACTAGTTGACACACTTACATCCGCTTATAATTGTAGGGATAATTCTCAAATCATAATCGTACTTTATCAAGTTTGGAAGAATATTCATGAGCCGGATGATGGTGACACCTTCAAATATTCGATACTTGTTGATACGCATACATCCGCTTACAATTGTATGGATCATTCTCAAATCATAATCGTACATTATCAAGTTTGGAAGAATATTCATGAGCCGGATAATGGCGACATCTACAAAAATTAGATACTTGTTGACACACATACATCTGCTTCAATTGTAGGGATCAATCTCAAATAATAATCGTACTTTATTAAGTTTGGCAGAATATTCCTGAGCCGGATAATGGCGATATCTACAAAAATTAGATACTTGTTGACAGGCATACATCCGCTTACAATTGTAGGGATCATTCTCAAATCATAATCGTACTTGATGAAGAATATTACAAGTTTGGCAGAATATTCGAGTGCCGGATGAAGGTGACACCTTTAAAAATTAGATACTTTTTGACACACATGGATTCGCTTACAATTATACGGATCATTCTCAAACCATAATCGTACTTTATGAAGAAGATCGTAAGTTTGGCAGAGTATTGGCGAGCCGGATAATAGTGACACGTTTAAATTTTAGATACTAGTTGACACACTTACATCCGCTTATAATTGTAGGGATAATTCTCAAATCATAATCGTACTTTATTAAGTTTGGCAGAATATTCCTGAGCCGGATAATGGCGATATCTACAAAAATTAGATACTTGTTGACAGGCATACATCCGCTTACAATTGTAGGGATCATTCTCAAATCATAATCGTACTTTATCAAGTTTGGAAGAATATTCATGAGCCGGATAATGGTGACTTCAAATATTAGATACTTGTTGATACACATACATACGCTTACGATTGTAGGGATAATTCTCAAATCATAATCGTACTTGATGAAGAAGATTACAAGTTTGGCAGAATATTCGAGGGCCGGATAAAGGTGACACCTTCAATAATTAGATACTTTTTGACACACATGGATCCGCTTACAATTATACGGATGATTCTCAAACCATAATCGTACTTTATGAAGAAGATCGTAAGTTTGGCAGAGTATTCGCGAGCCGGATAATAGTGACACCTTCAAAAATAAGATACTTGTTGACACACTTACATCCGCCTGCAATAGTAGGGATCAATCTCAAATCATAATCGTACTTTATCAAGTTTGGCAGAATATTCATGAGCCGGATAATGGTGACACCTTCAAATATTCGATACTTGTTGACTCACATCGATCCGCCTTCAATAGTAGGGTTCGATTTCAAATCATAACTGTACTTTATTAAGTTTCGTATAATATTCGTGGGCCGGATAATAGTGACACCTTTAAATTTTAGATACTAGTTGACACACTTACATCCGCTTACAATTGTAGGGATCATTTTCAAATCATAATCGTACTTTATCAAGTTTGGAAGAATATTCATGAGCCCGATAATGGTGACACCTTCAAATATTCGATACTTGTTGACACACATATATCCGCCTGCAATAGTAGGGATCAATCTCAAATCATAATCGTACTTTATCAAGTTTGGCAGAATATTCATGAGCCGGATAATGGTGACACCTTCAAATATTCGATACTTGTTGACTCACATCGATCCGCCTCCAATAGTAGGGATCAATTTCAAATCATAATTGTACTTTATTAAGTTTCGTATAATATTCGTGGGCCGGATATTGGTGGCACCTTCAAAAATTAGATACTTGTTGACACGCATACATCCGCTTACAATTTTAGGCATCATTCTCAAATCATAATCGTACTTGATGAAGAAGATTACAAGTTTGGCAGAATATTCGAGGGCCGGATAAAGGTGACACCTTCAAAAATTAGATACTTTTTGACACACATGGATCCGCTTACAATTAATCGGATCATTCTCAAACCATAATCGTACTTTATGAAGAAGATCGTAAGTTTGGCAGAGTATTCGCGAGCCGGATAATAGTGACACCTTTAAATTTTAGATACTAGTTGACACACTTACATTCGCTTATAATTGTAGGGATAATTCTCAAATCATAATCGTACTTTATCAAGTTTGGAAGAATATTCCTGAGCCGGATAATGGCGACATCCACAAAAATTAGATACTTGTTGACACGAAAACATCCGCTTCAATTGTAGGGATCATTCTCAAATCATAATCGTACTTGATGAAGAAGATTACAAGTTTGGCAGAGTATTCAAGAGCCGGATAATGGTGACACCGTCAAATATTCGACACTTGTTGACTCACATCGATCCGCCTCCAATAGTAGGGATCAATTTCAAATCATAACTGTACTTTATTAAGTTTCGAATAATGTTCGTGGGCCGGATATTGGTGAAACCTTCAAAAATTAGATACTTGTTGACACGCATACATCCGCATACA
Organism: Muscidifurax raptorellus; assembly: GCA_020010945.3. Lineage (NCBI taxonomy): Eukaryota > Metazoa > Arthropoda > Insecta > Hymenoptera > Pteromalidae > Muscidifurax > Muscidifurax raptorellus. The sequence continues at coordinate 1,695,362 of JAHUUD020000021.1, read as the reverse complement.
ATTGTAGGGATCATTCTCAAATCATAATCGTACTTGATGAAGAATATTACAAGTTTGGCAGAATATTCGAGGGCTGGATAAAGGTGACACCTTTAAAAATTAGATACTTTTTGATACACATGGATCCGCTTACAATTATAGGGATCATTCTCAAATCATAATCGTACTTTATGAAGAAGATAGTAAGATTGGCAGAGTATTCGCGAGCCGGATAATAGTGACACCTTCAAAAATTAGATACTAGTTGACACACTTACATCCGCTTATAATGGTAGGGATAATTCTCAAATCATAATCGTACGTTATCAAGTTTGGAAGAATATTCATGAGCCGGATAATGGTGACACCTTCAAATATTCGATACTTGTTGACACACATACATCCGCCTCCAATAGTAGGTATCAATCTCAAATCATAATCGTAGTTTATCAAGTTTGGCAGAATATTCCAGAGCCGGATAATGGCGACATCTACAAAAATTAGATACTTGTTGACACGCATACATCCGCTACAACTTTAGGGATCATTCTCAATTCATAATCGTACTTGATAAAGAAGATCACAAGTTTAGCAGAATATTCGAGGGCCGAATAAAGGTGACACCTTCAAAAATTAGATACTTTTTGACACACATGGATTCGCTTACAATTATACGGATCATTCTGAAACCATAATCGTACTTTATGAAGAAGATCGTAAGTTTGGCAGAATATTCCTGAGCCGGATAATGGCGACATCTACAAAAATTAGATACTTGTTGACACGCATACATCCGCTACAATGTAGGGATCATTCTCAAATCATAATCGTACTTGATGAAGAATATTACAAGTTTGGCAGAATATTCGAGGGCCGGATAAAGGTGACACCTTTAAAAATTAGATACTTTTTGACACACATGGATCCGCTTACAATTATACGGATCATTCTCAAACCATAATCGTACTTTATGAAGAAGATCGTAAGTTTGGCAGAGTATTCGCGAGCCGGATAATAGTGTCACCTTAAAATATTCGACACTTGTTGACTTACATCGATCCGCCTCCAATAGTAGGGATCCATTTCAAATCATAACTGTACTTTATTAAGTTTCGTATAATATTCGTGGGCCGGATAATGGTGACACCTTCAAAAATTAGATACTTTTTGACACGCATACATCCGCATACAATTGTAGGGATCAATCTCAAATCATAATCGTACTTTATCAAGTTTGGAAGAATATTCATGAGCCGGATAATGGTGACTTCAAATATTAGATACTTGTTGATACACATACATACGCTTACGATTGTAGGGATAATTCTCAAATCATAATCGTACTTGATGAAGAAGATTACAAGTTTGGCAGAATATTCGAGGGCCGGATAAAGGTGACACCTTCAATAATTAGATACTTTTTGACACACATGGATCCGCTTACAATTATACGGATGATTCTCAAACCATAATCGTACTTTATGAAGAAGATCGTAAGTTTGGCAGAGTATTCGCGAGCCGGATAATAGTGACACCTTCAAAAATAAGATACTTGTTGACACACTTACATCCGCTTATAATTGTAGGGATAATTCTCAAATCATAATCGTACGTTATCAAGTTTGGAAGAATATTCATGAGCCGGATAATGGTGACACCTTCAAATATTCGATACTTGTTGACACACATACATCCGCCTCCAATAGTAGGGATCAATCTCAAATCATAATCGTAGTTTATCAAGTTTGGCAGAATATTCCAGAGCCGGATAATGGCGACATCTACAAAAATTAGATACTTGTTGACACGCATACATCCGCTACAACTGTAGGGATCATTCTCAAATCATAATCGTACTTGATAAAGAAGATCACAAGTTTAGCAGAATATTCGAGGGCCGGATAAAGGTGACACCTTCAAAAATTAGATACTTTTTGACACACATGGATTCGCTTACAATTATACGGATCATTCTCAAACCATAATCGTACTTTATGAAGAAGATCGTAAGTTTGGCAGAATATTCCTGAGCCGGATAATGGCGACATCTACAAAAATTAGATACTTGATGACAGGCATACATCCGCTTACAATTGTAGGGATCATTCTCAAATCATAATCGTAGTTTATCAAGTTTGGCAGAATATTCCAGAGCCGGATAATGGCGACATCTACAAAAATTATATACTTGTTGACACGCATACATCTGCTACAACTGTAGGGATCATTCTCAAATCATAATCGTACTTGATAAAGAAGATCACAAGTTTAGCAGAATATTCGAGGGCCGGATAAAGGTGACACCTTCAAAAATTAGATACTTTTTGACACACATGGATTCGCTTACAATTATACGGATCATTCTCAAACCATAATCGTACTTTATGAAGAAGATCGTAAGTTTGGCAGAGTATTCGCGAGCCGGATAATAGTGACACCTTTAAATTTTAGATACTAGTTGACACACTTACATCCGCTTATAATTGTAGGGATAATTCTCAAATCATAATCGTACTTTATCAAGTTTGGAAGAATATTCATGAGCCGGATAATGGTGACACCTTCAAATATTCGATACTTGTTGACAAACATACATCCGCCTCCAATAGTAGGGACCAATCTCAAATCATAATCGTACTTTATCACGTTTGGAAGAATATTCATGAGCCGGATAATGGTGACACCTTCAAATATTAGATACTTGTTTACACGCATACACCCGCTTACAATTGTAGGGATCATTCTCAAACAATATTGTACTTTATCAAGAAGATCACAAGTTTGGCAGAGTATTCAAGAGCCGGATAATGGTGACACCTTCAAATATTCGATACTTGTTGACTCACATCGATCCGCCTCCAATAGTAGTGATCAATTTCAAATCATAACTGTACTTTATTAAGTTTCGTAGAATATTCGTGGGCCGGATATTGGTGACACCTTCAAAAATTAGATACTTGTTGATACGCATACATCCGCTTACAATTGTAGGGATCATTCTCAAATCATAATCGTACATTATCAAGTTTGGAAGAATATTCATGAGCCGGATAATGGCGACATCTACAAAAATTAGATACTTGTTGACACACATACATCTGCTTCAATTGTAGGGATCAATCTCAAATAATAATCGTACTTTATTAAGTTTGGCAGAATATTCCTGAGCCGGATAATGGCGACATCTACAAAAATTAGATACTTGTTGACAGGCATACATCCGCTTAAGATTGTAGGGATAATTCTCAAATCATAATCGTACTTGATGAAGAAGATTACAAGTTTGGCAGAATATTCGAGGGCCGGATAAAGGTGACACCTTCAATAATAAGATACTTTTTGACACACATGGATCCGCTTACAATTATACGGATGATTCTCAAACCATAATCGTACTTTATGAAGAAGATCGTAAGTTTGGCAGAGTATTCGCGAGCCGGATAATAGTGACACCTTCAAAAATTAGATACTTGTTGACACACTTACATCCGCTTATAATTGTAGGGATAATTCTCAAATCATAATCGTACGTTATCAAGGTTGGAAGAATATTCATGAGCCGGATAATGGTGACACCTTCAAATATTCGATACTTGTTGACACACATACATCCGCCTCCAATAGTAGGGATCAATCTCAAATCATAATCGTAGTTTATCAAGATTGGCAGAATATTCCTGAGCCGGATAATGGCGACATCTACAAAAATTAGATACTTGTTGACAGGCATACATCCGCTTACGATTGTAGGGATAATTCTCAAATCATAATCGTACTTGATGAAGAAGATTACAAGTTTAGCAGAATATTCGAGGGCCGGATAAAGGTGACACCTTCAAAAATTAGATACTTTTTGACACACATGGATTCGCTTACAATTATACGGATCATTCTCAAACCATAATCGTACTTTATGAAGAAGATCGTAAGTTTGGCAGAGTATTCGCGAGCCGGATAATGGCGACATCTACAAAAATTAGATACTTGTTGACAGGCATACATCCGCTTACGATTGTAGGGATAATTCTCAAATCATAATCGTACTTGATGAAGAAGATTACAAGTTTGGCAGAATATTCGAGAGCCGGATAAAGGTGACACCTTCAATAATAAGATACTTTTTGACACACATGGATCCGCTTACAATTATACGGATGATTCTCAAACCATAATCGTACTTTATGAAGAAGATCGTAAGTTTGGCAGAGTATTCGCGAGCCGGATAATAGTGACACCTTCAAAAATTAGATACTTGTTGACACACTTACATCCGCTTATAATTGTAGGGATAATTCTCAAATCATAATCGTACGTTATCAAGGTTGGAAGAATATTCATGAGCCGGATAATGGTGACACCTTCAAATATTCGATACTTGTTGACACACATACATCCGCCTCCAATAGTAGGGATCAATCTCAAATCATAATCGTAGTTTATCAAGATTGGCAGAATATTCCTGAGCCGGATAATGGCGACATCTACAAAAATTAGATACTTGTTGACAGGCATACATCCGCTTACGATTGTAGGGATAATTCTCAAATCATAATCGTACTTGATGAAGAAGATTACAAGTTTAGCAGAATATTCGAGGGCCGGATAAAGGTGACACCTTCAAAAATTAGATACTTTTTGACACACATGGATTCGCTTACAATTATACGGATCATTCTCAAACCATAATCGTACTTTATGAAGAAGATCGTAAGTTTGGCAGAGTATTCGCGAGCCGGATAATGGCGACATCTACAAAAATTAGATACTTGTTGACAGGCATACATCCGCTTACGATTGTAGGGATAATTCTCAAATCATAATCGTACTTGATGAAGAAGATTACAAGTTTGGCAGAATATTCGAGGGCCGGATAAAGGTGACACCTTCAATAATAAGATACTTTTTGACACACATGGATTCGCTTACAATTATACGGATCATTCTCAAACCATAATCGTACTTTATGAAGAAGATCGTAAGTTTGGCAGAGTATTCGCGAGCCGGATAATGGCGACATCTACAAAAATTAGATACTTGATGACAGGCATACATCCGCTTACAATTGTAGGGATCATTCTCAAATCATAATCGTACTTGATGAAGAAGATCGTAAGTTTGGCAGAATATTCCTGAGCCGGATAATGGCGACATCTACAAAAATTAGATACTTGTTGACACGCATACATCCGCTACAACTGTAGGGATCATTCTCAAATCATAATCGTACTTGATAAAGAAGATCACAAGTTTAGCAGAATATTCGAGGGCCGGATAAAGGTGACACCTTCAAAAATTAGATACTTTTTGACACACATGGATTCGCTTACAATTATACGGATCATTCTCAAACCATAATCGTACTTTATGAAGAAGATCGTAAGTTTGGCAGAATATTCCTGAGCCGGATAATGGCGACATCTATAAAAATTAGATACTTGTTGACACGCATACATCCGCATACAATTGTAGGGATCAATCTCAAATCATAATCGTACTTTATCAAGTTTGGAAGAATATTCATGAGCCGGATAATGGTGACTTCAAATATTAGATACTTGTTGATACACATACATACGCTTACGATTGTAGGGATAATTCTCAAATTATAATCGTACTTGATGAAGAATATTAAAAGTTTGGCAGAATATTCGAGGGCCGGATAAAGGTGACACCTTCAATAATTAGATACTTTTTGACACACATGGATCCGCTTACAATTATACGGATGATTCTCAAACCATAATCGTACTTTATGAAGAAGATAGTAAGTTTGGCAGAGTAATCGCGAGCCGGATAATAGTGACACCTTTAAATTTTAGATACTAGTTGACACACTTACATCCGCTTATAATTGTAGGGATAATTCTCAAATCATAATCGTACTATATCAAGTTTGGAAGAATATTCATGAGCCGGATGATGGTGACACCTTCAAATATTCGATACTTGTTGATACGCATACATCCGCTTACAATTGTATGGATCATTCTCAAATCATAATCGTACATTATCAAGTTTGGAAGAATATTCATGAGCCGGATAATGGCGACATCTACAAAAATTAGATACTTGTTGACACACATACATCTGCTTCAATTGTAGGGATCAATCTCAAATAATAATCGTACTTTATTAAGTTTGGCAGAATATTCCTGAGCCGGATAATGGCGACATCTACAAAAATTAGATACTTGTTGACAGGCATACATCCGCTTACAATTGTAGGGATCATTCTCAAATCATAATCGTACTTGATGAAGAATATTACAAGTTTGGCAGAATATTCGAGGGCCGGATAAAGGTGACACCTTTAAAAATTAGATACTTTTTGACACACATGGATCCGCTTACAATTATACGTATCATTCTCAAACCATAATCGTACTTTATGAAGAAGATCGTAAGATTGGCAGAGTATTCGCGAGCCGGATAATAGTGACACCTTTAAATTTTAGATACTAGTTGACACACTTACATCCGCTTATAATTGTAGGGATAATTCTCAAATCATAATCGTACTTTATCAAGTTTGGAAGAATATTCATGAGCCAGATAATGGTGACACCTTCAAATATTCGATACTTGTTGACACACATACATCCCCCTGCAATAGTAGGGATCAATCTCAAATCATAATCGTACTTTATCAAGTTTGGCAGAATATTCATGAGACGGATAATGGTGACACCTTCAAATATTAGATACTTGTTGACACACATACATCGGCTTACAATTGTAGGGATCATTCTCAAATCATAATCGTACTTTATCAAGTTTGGAAGAATATTCATGAGCCGGATGATGGTGACACCTTCAAATATTAGATACTTGTTGATACGCATACATCCGCTTACAATTGTATGGATCATTCTCAAATCATAATCGTACTTGATGAAGAATATTACAAGTTTGGCAGAATATTCGAGGGCCGGATAAAGGTGACACCTTTAAAAATTAGATACTTTTTGACACACATGGATCCGCTTACAATTATACGTATCATTCTCAAACCATAATCGTACTTTATGAAGAAGATCGTAAGATTGGCAGAGTATTCGCGAGCCGGATAATAGTGACACCTTTAAATTTTAGATACTAGTTGACACACTTACATCCGCTTATAATTGTAGGGATAATTCTCAAATCATAATCGTACTTTATCAAGTTTGGAAGAATATTCATGAGCCGGATAATGGTGACACCTTCAAATATTCGATACTTGTTGAAACGCATACATCCGCTTACAATTGTAGGGATCATTCTCAAATCATAATCGTACATTATCAAGTTTGGAAGAATATTCCTGAGCCGGATAATGGCGACATCTACAAAAATTAGATACTTGTTGACACGCATACATCCGCTTCAATTGTAGGGATCATTCTCAAATCATAATCGTACTTGATGAAGAATATTACAAGTTTGGCAGAATATTCGAGGGCCGGATAAAGGTGACACCTTTAAAAATTAGATACTTTTTGACACACATGGATCCGCTTGCAATTATACGGATCATTCTCAAACCATAATCGTACTTTATGAAGAAGATCGTAAGATTGGCAGAGTATTCGCAAGCCGGATAATAGTGACACCTTTAAATTTTAGATACTAGTTGACACACTTACATCCGCTTATAATTGTAGGGATAATTCTCAAATCATAATCGTACTTTATCAAGTTTGGAAGAATATTCATGAGCCGGATAATGGTGACACCTTCAAATATTCGATACTTGTTGACACACATACATCCGCCTGCAATAGTAGGGATCAATCTCAAATCATAATCGTACTTTATCAAGTTTGGCAGAATATTCATGAGCCGGATAATGGTGACACCTTCAAATATTCGATACTTGTTGACTCACATCGATCCGCCTTCAATAGTAGGGTTCGATTTCAAATCATAACTGTACTTTATTAAGTTTCGTATAATATTCGTGGGCCGGATATTGGTGACACCTTCAAAAATTAGATACTTGTTAACACGCATACATCCGCTTACAATTGTAGGGATCATTCTCAAATCATAATCGTACTTTATCAAGTTTGGAAGAATATTCATGAGCCCGATAATGGTGACACCTTCAAATATTCGATACTTGTTGACACACATATATCCGCCTGCAATAGTAGGGATCAATCTCAAATCATAATCGTACTTTATCAAGTTTGGCAGAATATTCATGAGCCGGATAATGGTGACACCTTCAAATATTCGATACTTGTTGACTCACAACGATCCGCCTCCAATAGTAGGGATCAATTTCAAATCATAATTGTACTTTATTAAGTTTCGTATAATGTTCGTGGGCCGGATATTGGTGACACCTTCAAAAATTAGATACTTGTTGACACGCATACATCCGCTTACAATTTTAGGCATCATTCTCAAATCATAATCGTACTTGATGAAGAAGATTACAAGTTTGGCAGAATATTCGAGGGCCGGATAAAGGTGACACCTTCAAAAATTAGATACTTTTTGACACACATGGATCCGCTTACAATTAATCGGATCATTCTCAAACCATAATCGTACTTTATCAAGTTTGGCAGAATATTCATGAGACGGATAATGGTGACACCTTCAAATATTAGATACTTGTTGACACACATACATCGGCTTACAATTGTAGGGATCATTCTCAAATCATAATCGTACTTTATCAAGTTTGGAAGAATATTCATGAGCCGGATGATGGTGACACCTTCAAATATTCGATACTTGTTGATACGCATACATCCGCTTACAATTGTATGGATCATTCTCAAATCATAATCGTACTTGATGAAGAATATTACAAGTTTGGCAGAATATTCGAGGGCCGGATAAAGGTGACACCTTTAAAAATTAGATACTTTTTGACACACATGGATCCGCTTACAATTATACGTATCATTCTCAAACCATAATCGTACTTTATGAAGAAGATCGTAAGATTGGCAGAGTATTCGCGAGCCGGATAATAGTGACACCTTTAAATTTTAGATACTAGTTGACACACTTACATCCGCTTATAATTGTAGGGATAATTCTCAAATCATAATCGTACTTTATCAAGTTTGGAAGAATATTCATGAGCCGGATGATGGTGACACCTTCAAATATTCGATACTTGTTGAAACGCATACATCCGCTTACAATTGTATGGATCATTCTCAAATCATAATCGTACATTATCAAGTTTGGAAGAATATTCCTGAGCCGGATAATGGCGACATCTACAAAAATTAGATACTTGTTGACACGCATACATCCGCTTCAATTGTAGGGATCATTCTCAAATCATAATCGTACTTGATGAAGAATATTACAAGTTTGGCAGAATATTCGAGGGCCGGATAAAGGTGACACCTTTAAAAATTAGATACTTTTTGACACACATGGATCCGCTTACAATTATACGGATCATTCTCAAACCATAATCGTACTTTATGAAGAAGATCGTAAGATTGGCAGAGTATTCGCAAGCCGGATAATAGTGACACCTTTAAATTTTAGATACTAGTTGACACACTTACATCCGCTTATAATTGTAGGGATAATTCTCAAATCATAATCGTACTTTATCAAGTTTGGAAGAATATTCATGAGCCGGATAATGGTGACACCTTCAAATATTCGATACTTGTTGACACACATACATCCGCCTGCAATAGTAGGGATCAATCTCAAATCATAATCGTACTTTATCAAGTTTGGCAGAATATTCATGAGCCGGATAATGGTGACACCTTCAAATATTCGATACTTGTTGACTCACATCGATCCGCCTTCAATAGTAGGGTTCGATTTCAAATCATAACTGTACTTTATTAAGTTTCGTATAATATTCGTGGGCCGGATATTGGTGACACCTTCAAAAATTAGATACTCGTTAACACGCATACATCCGCTTACAATTGTAGGGATCATTCTCAAATCATAATCGTACTTTATCAAGTTTGGAAGAATATTCATGAGCCGATAATGGTGACACCTTCAAATATTCGATACTTGTTGACACACATATATCCGCCTGCAATAGTAGGGATCAATCTCAAATCATAATCGTACTTTATCAAGTTTGGCAGAATATTCATGAGCCGGATAATGGTGACACCTTCAAATATTCGATACTTGTTGACTCACAACGATCCGCCTCCAATAGTAGGGATCAATTTCAAATCATAATTGTACTTTATTAAGTTTCGTATAATATTCGTGGGCCGGATAATGGTGACACCTTCAAAAATTAGATACTTGTTGACACGCATACATCCGCTTACAATTTTAGGCATCATTCTCAAATCATAATCGTACTTGATGAAGAAGATTACAAGTTTGGCAGAATATTCGAGGGCCGGATAAAGGTGACACCTTCAAAAATTAGATACTTTTTGACACACATGGATCCGCTTACAATTAATCGGATCATTCTCAAACCATAATCGTACTTTATCAAGTTTGGCAGAATATTCATGAGCGGATAATGGTGACACCTTCAAATATTAGATACTTGTTGACACACATACATCGCTTACAATTGTAGGGATCATTCTCAAATCATAATCGTACTTTATCAAGTTTGGAAGAATATTCATGAGCCGGATAATGGTGACACCTTCAAATATTCGATACTTGTTGACACGCATACATCCGCTTACAATTGTATGGATCATTCTCAAATCATAATCGTACTTGATGAAGAATATTACAAGTTTGGCAGAATATTCGAGGGCCGGATAAAGGTGACACCTTTAAAAATTAGATACTTTTTGACACACATGGATCCGCTTACAATTATACGTATCATTCTCAAACCATAATCGTACTTTATGAAGAAGATCGTAAGATTGGCAGAGTATTCGCGAGCCGGATAATAGTGACACCTTTAAATTTTAGATACTAGTTGACACACTTACATCCGCTTATAATTGTAGGGATAATTCTCAAATCATAATCGTACTTTATCAAGTTTGGAAGAATATTCATGAGCCGGATAATGGTGACACCTTCAAATATTCGATACTTGTTGACACGCATACATCCGCTTACAATTGTATGGATCATTCTCAAATCATAATCGTACATTATCAAGTTTGGAAGAATATTCCTGAGCCGGATAATGGCGACATCTACAAAAATTAGATACTTGTTGACACGCATACATCCGCTTCAATTGTAGGGATCATTCTCAAATCATAATCGTACTTGATGAAGAATATTACAAGTTTGGCAGAATATTCGAGGGCCGGATAAAGGTGACACCTTTAAAAATTAGATACTTTTTGACACACATGGATCCGCTTACAATTATACGGATCATTCTCAAACCATAATCGTACTTTATGAAGAAGATCGTAAGATTGGCAGAGTATTCGCAAGCCGGATAATAGTGACACCTTTAAATTTTAGATACTAGTTGACACACTTACATCCGCTTATAATTGTAGGGATAATTCTCAAATCATAATCGTACTTTATCAAGTTTGGAAGAATATTCATGAGCCGGATAATGGTGACACCTTCAAATATTCGATACTTGTTGACACACATACATCCGCCTGCAATAGTAGGGATCAATCTCAAATCATAATCGTACTTTATCAAGTTTGGCAGAATATTCATGAGCCGGATAATGGTGACACCTTCAAATATTCGATACTTGTTGACTCACATCGATCCGCCTTCAATAGTAGGGTTCGATTTCAAATCATAACTGTACTTTATTAAGTTTCGTATAATATTCGTGGGCCGGATATTGGTGACACCTTCAAAAATTAGATACTTGTTGACACACATACATCCGCTTACAATTGTAGGGATCATTCTCAAATCATAATCGTACTTTATCAAGTTTGGAAGAATATTCATGAGCCCGATAATGGTGACACCTTCAAATATTCGATACTTGTTGACACACATATATCCGCCTGCAATAGTAGGGATCAATCTCAAATCATAATCGTACTTTATCAAGTTTGGCAGAATATTCATGAGCCGGATAATGGTGACACCTTCAAATATTAGATACTTGTTGACACACATACATCCGCTTACAATTGTAGGGATCAATTCTCAAATCATAATCGTACTTTATCAAGTTTGGAAGAATATTCCTGAGCCGGATAATGGCGACATCCACAAAAATTAGATACTTGTTGACACGAAAACATCCGCTTCAATTGTAGGGATCATTCTCAAATCATAATCGTACTTGATGAAGAAGATTACAAGTTTGGCAGAATATTCGAGGGCCGGATAAAGGTGACACCTTCAAAAATTAGATACTTTTTGACACACATGGATCCGCTTACAATTAATCGGATCATTCTCAAACCATAATCGTACTTTATGAAGAAGATCGTAAGTTTGGCAGAGTATTCGCGAGCCGGATAATAGTGACACCTTTAAATTTTAGATACTAGTTGACACACTTACATTCGCTTATAATTGTAGGGATAATTCTCAAATCATAATCGTACTTTATCAAGTTTGGAAGAATATTCCTGAGCCGGATAATGGCGACATCCACAAAAATTAGATACTTGTTGACACGAAAACATCCGCTTCAATTGTAGGGATCATTCTCAAATCATAATCGTACTTGATGAAGAAGATTACAAGTTTGGCAGAGTATTCAAGAGCCGGATAATGGTGACACCGTCAAATATTCGACACTTGTTGACTCACATCGATCCGCCTCCAATAGTAGGGATCAATTTCAAATCATAACTGTACTTTATTAAGTTTCGAATAATGTTCGTGGGCCGGATATTGGTGAAACCTTCAAAAATTAGATACTTGTTGACACGCATACATCCGCATACAATTGTAGGGATCATTCTCAAATCATAATCGTACTTGATGAAGAATATTACAAGTTTGGCAGAATATTCGAGGGCTGGATAAAGGTGACACCTTTAAAAATTAGATACTTTTTGATACACATGGATCCGCTTACAATTATAGGGATCATTCTCAAATCATAATCGTACTTTATGAAGAAGATAGTAAGATTGGCAGAGTATTCGCGAGCCGGATAATAGTGACACCTTCAAAAATTAGATACTAGTTGACACACTTACATCCGCTTATAATGGTAGGGATAATTCTCAAATCATAATCGTACGTTATCAAGTTTGGAAGAATATTCATGAGCCGGATAATGGTGACACCTTCAAATATTCGATACTTGTTGACACACATACATCCGCCTCCAATAGTAGGTATCAATCTCAAATCATAATCGTAGTTTATCAAGTTTGGCAGAATATTCCAGAGCCGGATAATGGCGACATCTACAAAAATTAGATACTTGTTGACACGCATACATCCGCTACAACTTTAGGGATCATTCTCAATTCATAATCGTACTTGATAAAGAAGATCACAAGTTTAGCAGAATATTCGAGGGCCGAATAAAGGTGACACCTTCAAAAATTAGATACTTTTTGACACACATGGATTCGCTTACAATTATACGGATCATTCTGAAACCATAATCGTACTTTATGAAGAAGATCGTAAGTTTGGCAGAATATTCCTGAGCCGGATAATGGCGACATCTACAAAAATTAGATACTTGTTGACACGCATACATCCGCTACAACTGTAGGGATCATTCTCAAATCATAATCGTACTTGATGAAGAATATTACAAGTTTGGCAGAATATTCGAGGGCCGGATAAAGGTGACACCTTTAAAAATTAGATACTTTTTGACACACATGGATCCGCTTACAATTATACGGATCATTCTCAAACCATAATCGTACTTTATGAAGAAGATCGTAAGTTTGGCAGAGTATTCGCGAGCCGGATAATAGTGTCACCTTAAAATATTCGACACTTGTTGACTTACATCGATCCGCCTCCAATAGTAGGGATCCATTTCAAATCATAACTGTACTTTATTAAGTTTCGTATAATATTCGTGGGCCGGATAATGGTGACACCTTCAAAAATTAGATACTTTTTGACACGCATACATCCGCATACAATTGTAGGGATCAATCTCAAATCATAATCGTACTTTATCAAGTTTGGAAGAATATTCATGAGCCGGATAATGGTGACTTCAAATATTAGATACTTGTTGATACACATACATACGCTTACGATTGTAGGGATAATTCTCAAATCATAATCGTACTTGATGAAGAAGATTACAAGTTTGGCAGAATATTCGAGGGCCGGATAAAGGTGACACCTTCAATAATTAGATACTTTTTGACACACATGGATCCGCTTACAATTATACGGATGATTCTCAAACCATAATCGTACTTTATGAAGAAGATCGTAAGTTTGGCAGAGTATTCGCGAGCCGGATAATAGTGACACCTTCAAAAATAAGATACTTGTTGACACACTTACATCCGCTTATAATTGTAGGGATAATTCTCAAATCATAATCGTACGTTATCAAGTTTGGAAGAATATTCATGAGCCGGATAATGGTGACACCTTCAAATATTCGATACTTGTTGACACACATACATCCGCCTCCAATAGTAGGGATCAATCTCAAATCATAATCGTAGTTTATCAAGTTTGGCAGAATATTCCAGAGCCGGATAATGGCGACATCTACAAAAATTAGATACTTGTTGACACGCATACATCCGCTACAACTGTAGGGATCATTCTCAAATCATAATCGTACTTGATAAAGAAGATCACAAGTTTAGCAGAATATTCGAGGGCCGGATAAAGGTGACACCTTCAAAAATTAGATACTTTTTGACACACATGGATTCGCTTACAATTATACGGATCATTCTCAAACCATAATCGTACTTTATGAAGAAGATCGTAAGTTTGGCAGAATATTCCTGAGCCGGATAATGGCGACATCTACAAAAATTAGATACTTGATGACAGGCATACATCCGCTTACAATTGTAGGGATCATTCTCAAATCATAATCGTAGTTTATCAAGTTTGGCAGAATATTCCAGAGCCGGATAATGGCGACATCTACAAAAATTATATACTTGTTGACACGCATACATCTGCTACAACTGTAGGGATCATTCTCAAATCATAATCGTACTTGATAAAGAAGATCACAAGTTTAGCAGAATATTCGAGGGCCGGATAAAGGTGACACCTTCAAAAATTAGATACTTTTTGACACACATGGATTCGCTTACAATTATACGGATCATTCTCAAACCATAATCGTACTTTATGAAGAAGATCGTAAGTTTGGCAGAGTATTCGCGAGCCGGATAATAGTGACACCTTTAAATTTTAGATACTAGTTGACACACTTACATCCGCTTATAATTGTAGGGATAATTCTCAAATCATAATCGTACTTTATCAAGTTTGGAAGAATATTCATGAGCCGGATAATGGTGACACCTTCAAATATTCGATACTTGTTGACAAACATACATCCGCCTCCAATAGTAGGGACCAATCTCAAATCATAATCGTACTTTATCACGTTTGGAAGAATATTCATGAGCCGGATAATGGTGACACCTTCAAATATTAGATACTTGTTTACACGCATACACCCGCTTACAATTGTAGGGATCATTCTCAAACAATATTGTACTTTATCAAGAAGATCACAAGTTTGGCAGAGTATTCAAGAGCCGGATAATGGTGACACCTTCAAATATTCGATACTTGTTGACTCACATCGATCCGCCTCCAATAGTAGTGATCAATTTCAAATCATAACTGTACTTTATTAAGTTTCGTAGAATATTCGTGGGCCGGATATTGGTGACACCTTCAAAAATTAGATACTTGTTGATACGCATACATCCGCTTACAATTGTAGGGATCATTCTCAAATCATAATCGTACATTATCAAGTTTGGAAGAATATTCATGAGCCGGATAATGGCGACATCTACAAAAATTAGATACTTGTTGACACACATACATCTGCTTCAATTGTAGGGATCAATCTCAAATAATAATCGTACTTTATTAAGTTTGGCAGAATATTCCTGAGCCGGATAATGGCGACATCTACAAAAATTAGATACTTGTTGACAGGCATACATCCGCTTAAGATTGTAGGGATAATTCTCAAATCATAATCGTACTTGATGAAGAAGATTACAAGTTTGGCAGAATATTCGAGGGCCGGATAAAGGTGACACCTTCAATAATAAGATACTTTTTGACACACATGGATCCGCTTACAATTATACGGATGATTCTCAAACCATAATCGTACTTTATGAAGAAGATCGTAAGTTTGGCAGAGTATTCGCGAGCCGGATAATAGTGACACCTTCAAAAATTAGATACTTGTTGACACACTTACATCCGCTTATAATTGTAGGGATAATTCTCAAATCATAATCGTACGTTATCAAGGTTGGAAGAATATTCATGAGCCGGATAATGGTGACACCTTCAAATATTCGATACTTGTTGACACACATACATCCGCCTCCAATAGTAGGGATCAATCTCAAATCATAATCGTAGTTTATCAAGATTGGCAGAATATTCCTGAGCCGGATAATGGCGACATCTACAAAAATTAGATACTTGTTGACAGGCATACATCCGCTTACGATTGTAGGGATAATTCTCAAATCATAATCGTACTTGATGAAGAAGATTACAAGTTTAGCAGAATATTCGAGGGCCGGATAAAGGTGACACCTTCAAAAATTAGATACTTTTTGACACACATGGATTCGCTTACAATTATACGGATCATTCTCAAACCATAATCGTACTTTATGAAGAAGATCGTAAGTTTGGCAGAGTATTCGCGAGCCGGATAATGGCGACATCTACAAAAATTAGATACTTGTTGACAGGCATACATCCGCTTACGATTGTAGGGATAATTCTCAAATCATAATCGTACTTGATGAAGAAGATTACAAGTTTGGCAGAATATTCGAGGGCCGGATAAAGGTGACACCTTCAATAATAAGATACTTTTTGACACACATGGATCCGCTTACAATTATACGGATGATTCTCAAACCATAATCGTACTTTATGAAGAAGATCGTAAGTTTGGCAGAGTATTCGCGAGCCGGATAATAGTGACACCTTCAAAAATTAGATACTTGTTGACACACTTACATCCGCTTATAATTGTAGGGATAATTCTCAAATCATAATCGTACGTTATCAAGGTTGGAAGAATATTCATGAGCCGGATAATGGTGACACCTTCAAATATTCGATACTTGTTGACACACATACATCCGCCTCCAATAGTAGGGATCAATCTCAAATCATAATCGTAGTTTATCAAGATTGGCAGAATATTCCTGAGCCGGATAATGGCGACATCTACAAAAATTAGATACTTGTTGACAGGCATACATCCGCTTACGATTGTAGGGATAATTCTCAAATCATAATCGTACTTGATGAAGAAGATTACAAGTTTAGCAGAATATTCGAGGGCCGGATAAAGGTGACACCTTCAAAAATTAGATACTTTTTGACACACATGGATTCGCTTACAATTATACGGATCATTCTCAAACCATAATCGTACTTTATGAAGAAGATCGTAAGTTTGGCAGAGTATTCGCGAGCCGGATAATGGCGACATCTACAAAAATTAGATACTTGTTGACAGGCATACATCCGCTTACGATTGTAGGGATAATTCTCAAATCATAATCGTACTTGATGAAGAAGATTACAAGTTTGGCAGAATATTCGAGGGCCGGATAAAGGTGACACCTTCAATAATAAGATACTTTTTGACACACATGGATTCGCTTACAATTATACGGATCATTCTCAAACCATAATCGTACTTTATGAAGAAGATCGTAAGTTTGGCAGAGTATTCGCGAGCCGGATAATGGCGACATCTACAAAAATTAGATACTTGATGACAGGCATACATCCGCTTACAATTGTAGGGATCATTCTCAAATCATAATCGTACTTGATGAAGAAGATCGTAAGTTTGGCAGAATATTCCTGAGCCGGATAATGGCGACATCTACAAAAATTAGATACTTGTTGACACGCATACATCCGCTACAACTGTAGGGATCATTCTCAAATCATAATCGTACTTGATAAAGAAGATCACAAGTTTAGCAGAATATTCGAGGGCCGGATAAAGGTGACACCTTCAAAAATTAGATACTTTTTGCCACACATGGATTCGCTTACAATTATACGGATCATTCTGAAACCATAATCGTACTTTATGAAGAAGATCGTAAGTTTGGCAGAATATTCCTGAGCCGGATAATGGCGACATCTATAAAAATTAGATACTTGTTGACACGCATACATCCGCATACAATTGTAGGGATCAATCTCAAATCATAATCGTACTTTATCAAGTTTGGAAGAATATTCATGAGCCGGATGATGGTGACTTCAAATATTAGATACTTGTTGATACACATACATACGCTTACGATTGTAGGGATAATTCGCAAATTATAATCGTACTTGATGAAGAATATTAAAAGTTTGGCAGAATATTCGAGGGCCGGATAAAGGTGACACCTTCAATAATTAGATACTTTTTGACACACATGGATCCGCTTACAATTATACGGATGATTCTCAAACCATAATCGTACTTTATGAAGAAGATAGTAAGTTTGGCAGAGTAATCGCGAGCCGGATAATAGTGACACCTTTAAATTTTAGATACTAGTTGACACACTTACATCCGCTTATAATTGTAGGGATAATTCTCAAATCGTAATCGTACTATATCAAGTTTGGAAGAATATTCATGAGCCGGATGATGGTGACACCTTCAAATATTCGATACTTGTTGATACGCATACATCCGCTTACAATTGTATGGATCATTCTCAAATCATAATCGTACATTATCAAGTTTGGAAGAATATTCATGAGCCGGATAATGGCGACATCTACAAAAATTAGATACTTGTTGACACACATACATCTGCTTCAATTGTAGGGATCAATCTCAAATAATAATCGTACTTTATTAAGTTTGGCAGAATATTCCTGAGCCGGATAATGGCGACATCTACAAAAATTAGATACTTGTTGACAGGCATACATCCGCTTACAATTGTAGGGATCATTCTCAAATCATAATCGTACTTGATGAAGAATATTACAAGTTTGGCAGAATATTCGAGGGCCGGATAAAGGTGACACCTTTAAAAATTAGATACTTTTTGACACACATGGATCCGCTTACAATTATACGTATCATTCTCAAACCATAATCGTACTTTATGAAGAAGATCGTAAGATTGGCAGAGTATTCGCGAGCCGGATAATAGTGACACCTTTAAATTTTAGATACTAGTTGACACACTTACATCCGCTTATAATTGTAGGGATAATTCTCAAATCATAATCGTACTTTATCAAGTTTGGAAGAATATTCATGAGCCAGATAATGGTGACACCTTCAAATATTCGATACTTGTTGACACACATACATCCCCCTGCAATAGTAGGGATCAATCTCAAATCATAATCGTACTTTATCAAGTTTGGCAGAATATTCATGAGACGGATAATGGTGACACCTTCAAATATTAGATACTTGTTGACACACATACATCGGCTTACAATTGTAGGGATCATTCTCAAATCATAATCGTACTTTATCAAGTTTGGAAGAATATTCATGAGCCGGATGATGGTGACACCTTCAAATATTCGATACTTGTTGATACGCATACATCCGCTTACAATTGTATGGATCATTCTCAAATCATAATCGTACTTGATGAAGAATATTACAAGTTTGGCAGAATATTCGAGGGCCGGATAAAGGTGACACCTTTAAAAATTAGATACTTTTTGACACACATGGATCCGCTTACAATTATACGTATCATTCTCAAACCATAATCGTACTTTATGAAGAAGATCGTAAGATTGGCAGAGTATTCGCGAGCCGGATAATAGTGACACCTTTAAATTTTAGATACTAGTTGACACACTTACATCCGCTTATAATTGTAGGGATAATTCTCAAATCATAATCGTACTTTATCAAGTTTGGAAGAATATTCATGAGCCGGATGATGGTGACACCTTCAAATATTCGATACTTGTTGAAACGCATACATCCGCTTACAATTGTATGGATCATTCTCAAATCATAATCGTACATTATCAAGTTTGGAAGAATATTCCTGAGCCGGATAATGGCGACATCTACAAAAATTAGATACTTGTTGACACGCATACATCCGCTTCAATTGTAGGGATCATTCTCAAATCATAATCGTACTTGATGAAGAATATTACAAGTTTGGCAGAATATTCGAGGGCCGGATAAAGGTGACACCTTTAAAAATTAGATACTTTTTGACACACATGGATCCGCTTGCAATTATACGGATCATTCTCAAACCATAATCGTACTTTATGAAGAAGATCGTAAGATTGGCAGAGTATTCGCAAGCCGGATAATAGTGACACCTTTAAATTTTAGATACTAGTTGACACACTTACATCCGCTTATAATTGTAGGGATAATTCTCAAATCATAATCGTACTTTATCAAGTTTGGAAGAATATTCATGAGCCAGATAATGGTGACACCTTCAAATATTCGATACTTGTTGACACACATACATCCGCCTGCAATAGTAGGGATCAATCTCAAATCATAATCGTACTTTATCAAGTTTGGCAGAATATTCATGAGCCGGATAATGGTGACACCTTCAAATATTCGATACTTGTTGACTCACATCGATCCGCCTTCAATAGTAGGGTTCGATTTCAAATCATAACTGTACTTTATTAAGTTTCGTATAATATTCGTGGGCCGGATATTGGTGACACCTTCAAAAATTAGATACTCGTTAACACGCATACATCCGCTTACAATTGTAGGGATCATTCTCAAATCATAATCGTACTTTATCAAGTTTGGAAGAATATTCATGAGCCCGATAATGGTGACACCTTCAAATATTCGATACTTGTTGACACACATATATCCGCCTGCAATAGTAGGGATCAATCTCAAATCATAATCGTACTTTATCAAGTTTGGCAGAATATTCATGAGCCGGATAATGGTGACACCTTCAAATATTCGATACTTGTTGACTCACAACGATCCGCCTCCAATAGTAGGGATCAATTTCAAATCATAATTGTACTTTATTAAGTTTCGTATAATGTTCGTGGGCCGGATATTGGTGGCACCTTCAAAAATTAGATACTTGTTGACACGCATACATCCGCTTACAATTTTAGGCATCATTCTCAAATCATAATCGTACTTGATGAAGAAGATTACAAGTTTGGCAGAATATTCGAGGGCCGGATAAAGGTGACACCTTCAAAAATTAGATACTTTTTGACACACATGGATCCGCTTACAATTAATCGGATCATTCTCAAACCATAATCGTACTTTATCAAGTTTGGCAGAATATTCATGAGACGGATAATGGTGACACCTTCAAATATTAGATACTTGTTGACACACATACATCGGCTTACAATTGTAGGGATCATTCTCAAATCATAATCGTACTTTATCAAGTTTGGAAGAATATTCATGAGCCGGATGATGGTGACACCTTCAAATATTCGATACTTGTTGATACGCATACATCCGCTTACAATTGTATGGATCATTCTCAAATCATAATCGTACTTGATGAAGAATATTACAAGTTTGGCAGAATATTCGAGGGCCGGATAAAGGTGACACCTTTAAAAATTAGATACTTTTTGACACACATGGATCCGCTTACAATTATACGTATCATTCTCAAACCATAATCGTACTTTATGAAGAAGATCGTAAGATTGGCAGAGTATTCGCGAGCCGGATAATAGTGACACCTTTAAATTTTAGATACTAGTTGACACACTTACATCCGCTTATAATTGTAGGGATAATTCTCAAATCATAATCGTACTTTATCAAGTTTGGAAGAATATTCATGAGCCGGATGATGGTGACACCTTCAAATATTCGATACTTGTTGAAACGCATACATCCGCTTACAATTGTATGGATCATTCTCAAATCATAATCGTACATTATCAAGTTTGGAAGAATATTCCTGAGCCGGATAATGGCGACATCTACAAAAATTAGATACTTGTTGACACGCATACATCCGCTTCAATTGTAGGGATCATTCTCAAATCATAATCGTACTTGATGAAGAATATTACAAGTTTGGCAGAATATTCGAGGGCCGGATAAAGGTGACACCTTTAAAAATTAGATACTTTTTGACACACATGGATCCGCTTGCAATTATACGGATCATTCTCAAACCATAATCGTACTTTATGAAGAAGATCGTAAGATTGGCAGAGTATTCGCAAGCCGGATAATAGTGACACCTTTAAATTTTAGATACTAGTTGACACACTTACATCCGCTTATAATTGTAGGGATAATTCTCAAATCATAATCGTACTTTATCAAGTTTGGAAGAATATTCATGAGCCAGATAATGGTGACACCTTCAAATATTCGATACTTGTTGACACACATACATCCGCCTGCAATAGTAGGGATCAATCTCAAATCATAATCGTACTTTATCAAGTTTGGCAGAATATTCATGAGCCGGATAATGGTGACACCTTCAAATATTCGATACTTGTTGACTCACATCGATCCGCCTTCAATAGTAGGGTTCGATTTCAAATCATAACTGTACTTTATTAAGTTTCGTATAATATTCGTGGGCCGGATATTGGTGACACCTTCAAAAATTAGATACTCGTTAACACGCATACATCCGCTTACAATTGTAGGGATCATTCTCAAATCATAATCGTACTTTATCAAGTTTGGAAGAATATTCATGAGCCCGATAATGGTGACACCTTCAAATATTCGATACTTGTTGACACACATATATCCGCCTGCAATAGTAGGGATCAATCTCAAATCATAATCGTACTTTATCAAGTTTGGCAGAATATTCATGAGCCGGATAATGGTGACACCTTCAAATATTCGATACTTGTTGACTCACAACGATCCGCCTCCAATAGTAGGGATCAATTTCAAATCATAATTGTACTTTATTAAGTTTCGTATAATGTTCGTGGGCCGGATATTGGTGGCACCTTCAAAAATTAGATACTTGTTGACACGCATACATCCGCTTACAATTTTAGGCATCATTCTCAAATCATAATCGTACTTGATGAAGAAGATTACAAGTTTGGCAGAATATTCGAGGGCCGGATAAAGGTGACACCTTCAAAAATTAGATACTTTTTGACACACATGGATCCGCTTACAATTAATCGGATCATTCTCAAACCATAATCGTACTTTATGAAGAAGATCGTAAGTTTGGCAGAGTATTCGCGAGCCGGATAATAGTGACACCTTTAAATTTTAGATACTAGTTGACACACTTACATCCGCTTATAATTGTAGGGATAATTCTCAAATCATAATCGTACTTTAGCAAGTTTGGAAGAATATTCCTGAGCCGGATAATGGCGACATCCACAAAAATTAGATACTTGTTGACACGAAAACATCCGCTTCAATTGTAGGGATCATTCTCAAATCATAATCGTACTTGATGAAGAAGATTACAAGTTTGGCAGAGTATTCAAGAGCCGGATAATGGTGACACCGTCAAATATTCGACACTTGTTGACTCACATCGATCCGCCTCCAATAGTAGGGATCAATTTCAAATCATAACTGTACTTTATTAAGTTTCGAATAATGTTCGTGGGCCGGATATTGGTGAAACCTTCAAAAATTAGATACTTGTTGACACGCATACATCCGCATACAATTGTAGGGATCATTCTCAAATCATAATCGTACTTGATGAAGAATATTACAAGTTTGGCAGAATATTCGAGGGCTGGATAAAGGTGACACCTTTAAAAATTAGATACTTTTTGATACACATGGATCCGCTTACAATTATAGGGATCATTCTCAAATCATAATCGTACTTTATGAAGAAGATAGTAAGATTGGCAGAGTATTCGCGAGCCGGATAATAGTGACACCTTCAAAAATTAGATACTAGTTGACACACTTACATCCGCTTATAATTGTAGGGATAATTCTCAAATCATAATCGTACGTTATCAAGTTTGGAAGAATATTCATGAGCCGGATAATGGTGACACCTTCAAATATTCGATACTTGTTGACACACATACATCCGCCTCCAATAGTAGGTATCAATCTCAAATCATAATCGTAGTTTATCAAGTTTGGCAGAATATTCCAGAGCCGGATAATGGCGACATCTACAAAAATTAGATACTTGATGACAGGCATACATCCGCTTACAATTGTAGGGATCATTCTCAAATCATAATCGTACTTGATGAAGAAGATCGTAAGTTTGGCAGAATATTCCTGAGCCGGATAATGGCGACATCTACAAAAATTAGATACTTGTTGACAGGCATACATCCGCTTAAAATTGTAGGGATCATTCTCAAATCATAATCGTACTTGATGAAGAATATTACAAGTTTGGCAGAATATTCGAGGGCCGGATAAAGGTGACACCTTTAAAAATTAGATACTTTTTGACACACATGGATCCGCTTACAATTATACGGATCATTCTCAAACCATAATCGTACTTTATGAAGAAGATCGTAAGTTTGGCAGAGTATTCGCGAGCCGGATAATAGTGACACCTTCAAATATTCGACACTTGTTGACTTACATCGATCCGCCTCCAATAGTAGGGATCCATTTCAAATCATAACTGTACTTTATTAAGTTTCGTATAATATTCGTGGGCCGGATAATGGTGGCACCTTCAAAAATTAGATACTTGTTGACACGCATACATCCGCATACAATTGTAGGGATCAATCTCAAATCATAATCGTACTTTATCAAGTTTGGAAGAATATTCATGAGCCGGATAATGGTGACTTCAAATATTAGATACTTGTTGATACACATACATACGCTTACGATTGTAGGGATAATTCTCAAATCATAATCGTACTTGATGAAGAAGATTACAAGTTTGGCAGAATATTCGAGGACCGGATAAAGGTGACACCTTCAATAATTAGATACTTTTTGACACACATGGATCCGCTTACAATTATACGGATGATTCTCAAACCATAATCGTACTTTATGAAGAAGATAGTAAGTTTGGCAGAGTAATCGCGAGCCGGATAATAGTGACACCTTTAAATTTTAGATACTAGTTGACACACTTACATCCGCTTATAATTGTAGGGATAATTATCAAATCATAATCGTACTTTATCAAGTTTGGAAGAATATTCATGAGACGGATGATGGTGACACCTTCAAATATTCGATACTTGTTGATACGCATACATCCGCTTACAATTGTATGGATCATTCTCAAAACATAATCGTACATTATCAAGTTTGGAAGAATGTTCATGAGCCGGATAATGGCGACATCTACAAAAATTAGATACTTGTTGACACACATACATCTGCTTCAATTGTAGGGATCAATCTCAAATAATAATCGTACTTTATTAAGTTTGGCAGAATATTCCTGAGCCGGATAATGGCGACATCTACAAAAATTAGATACTTGTTGACAGGCATACATCCGCTTACAATTGTAGGGATCATTCTCAAATCATAATCGTACTTGATGAAGAATATTACAAGTTTGGCAGAATATTCGAGGGCCGGATAAAGGTGACACCTTTAAAAATTAGATACTTTTTGACACACATGGATCCGCTTACAATTATACGGATCATTCTCAAACCATAATCGTACTTTATGAAGAAGATCGTAAGATTGGCAGAGTATTCGCGAGCCGGATAATAGTGACACCTTTAAATTTTAGATACTAGTTGACACACTTACATCCGCTTATAATTGTAGCGATAATTCTCAAATCATAATCGTACTTTATCAAGTTTGGAAGAATATTCATTAGCCAGATAATGGTGACACCTTCAAATATTCGATACTTGTTGACACACATACATCCCCCTGCAATAGTAGGGATCAATCTCAAATCATAATCGTACTTTATCAAGTTTGGCAGAATATTCATGAGACGGATAATGGTGACACCTTCAAATATTAGATACTTGTTGACACACATACATCGGCTTACAATTGTAGGGATCATTCTCAAATCATAATCGTACTTTATCAAGTTTGGAAGAATATTCCTGAGCCGGATAATGGCGACATCTACAAAAATTAGATACTTGTTGACAGGCATACATCCGCTTACAATTGTAGGGATCATTTTCAAATCATAATTGTACTTGATGAAGAATATTACAAGTTTGGCAGAATATTCGAGGGCCGGATAAAGGTGACACCTTTAAAAATTAGATACTTTTTGACACACATGGATCCGCTTACAATTATACGGATCATTCTCAAACCATAATCGTACTTTATGAAGAAGATCGTAAGTTTGGCAGAGTATTCGCGAGCCGGATAATAGTGACACCTTCAAATATTCGACACTTGTTGAATTACATCGATCCGCCTCCAATAGTAGGGATCCATTTCAAATCATAACTGTACTTTATTAAGTTTCGTATAATATTCGTGGGCCGGATAATAATGACACCTTCAAAAATTAGATACTTGTTGACACGCATACATCCACATACAATTGTAGGGATCAATCTCAAATCATAATCGTACTTTATCAAGTTTGGCAGAATATTCCAGAGCCGGATAATGGCGACATCTACAAAAATTAGATACTTGATGACAGGCATACATCCGCTTACAATTGTAGGGATCATTCTCAAATCATAATCGTACTTGATGAAGAAGATCGTAAGTTTGGCAGAATATTCCTGAGCCGGATAATGGCGACATCTACAAAAATTAGATACTTGTTGACACGCATACATCCGCTACAACTGTAGGGATCATTCTCAAATCATAATCGTACTTGATAAAGAAGATCACAAGTTTAGCAGAATATTCGAGGGCCGGATAAAGGTGACACCTTCAAAAATTAGATACTTTTTGACACACATGGATTCGCTTACAATTATACGGATCATTCTGAAACCATAATCGTACTTTATGAAGAAGATCGTAAGTTTGGCAGAATATTCCTGAGCCGGATAATGGCGACATCTACAAAAATTAGATACCTGTTGACACGCATACATCCGCTACAACTGTAGGGATCATTCTCAAATCATAATCGTACTTGATGAAGAAGATCACAAGTTTAGCAGAATATTCGAGGGCCGGATATTGGTGACACCTTCAAAAATTCGATACTTGTTGACACGCATATATCCGCTTACAATTGTAGGGATCATTCTCAAATCATAATCGTACTTTATCAAGTTTGGAAGAATATTCATGAGCCGGATAATGGTGACACCTTCAAATATTCGATACTTGTTGACTCACATCGATCCGCCTCCAATAGTAGGGATCAATTTCAAATCATAACTGTACTTTATTAAGTTTCGTATAATGTTCGTGGGCCGGATAATGGTGGCACCTTCAAAAATTAGATACTTGTTGACACGCATACATCCGCATACAATTGTAGGGATCAATCTCAAATCATAATCGTACTTTATCAAGTTTGGAAGAATATTCATGAGCCGGATAATGGTGACTTCAAATATTAGATACTTGTTGATACACATACATACGCTTACGATTGTAGGGATAATTCTCAAATCATAATCGTACTTGATGAAGAAGATTACAAGTTTGGCAGAATATTCGAGGACCGGATAAAGGTGACACCTTCAATAATTAGATACTTTTTGACACACATGGATCCGCTTACAATTATACGGATGATTCTCAAACCATAATCGTACTTTATGAAGAAGATAGTAAGTTTGGCAGAGTAATCGCGAGCCGGATAATAGTGACACCTTTAAATTTTAGATACTAGTTGACACACTTACATCCGCTTATAATTGTAGGGATAATTCTCAAATCATAATCGTACTTTATCAAGTTTGGAAGAATATTCATGAGACGGATGATGGTGACACCTTCAAATATTCGATACTTGTTGATACGCATACATCCGCTTACAATTGTATGGATCATTCTCAAATCATAATCGTACATTATCAGGTTTGGAAGAATATTCATGAGCCGGATAATGGCGACATCTACAAAAATTTGATACTTGTTGACACACATACATCTGCTTCAATTGTAGGGATCAATCTCAAATAATAATCGTACTTTATTAAGTTTGGCAGAATATTCATGAGCCGGATAATGGCGACATCTACAAAAATTAGATACTTGTTGACAGGCATACATCCGCTTACAATTGTAGGGATCATTCTCAAATCATAATCGTACTTGATGAAGAATATTACAAGTTTGGCAGAATATTCGAGGGCCGGATAAAGGTGACACCTTTAAAAATTAGATACTTTTTGACACACATGGATCCGCTTACAATTATACGGATCATTCTCAAACCATAATCGTACTTTATGAAGAAGATCGTAAGATTGGCAGAGTATTCGCGAGCCGGATAATAGTGACACCTTTAAATTTTAGATACTAGTTGACACACTTACATCCGCTTATAATTGTAGGGATAATTCTCAAATCATAATCGTACTTTATCAAGTTTGGAAGAATATTCATGAGCCAGATAATGGTGACACCTTCAAATATTCGATACTTGTTGACACACATACATCCCCCTGCAATAGTAGGGATCAATCTCAAATCATAATCGTACTTTATCAAGTTTGGCAGAATATTCATGAGACGGATAATGGTGACACCTTCAAATATTAGATACTTGTTGACACACATACATCGGCTTACAATTGTAGGGATCATTCTCAAATCATAATCGTACTTGATAAAGGAGATCACAAGTTTGGCAGAATATTCGAGGGCCGGATAAAGGTGACACCTTTAAAAATGAGATTCTTTTTGACACACATGGATCCGCTTACAATTATACGGATCATTCTTAAACCATAATCGTAATTTATGAAGAAGATAGTCAGATTGGCAGAGTATTCGCGAGCCGGATAATAGTGACACCTTTAAATTTTAGATACTTGTTGACACACATACATCCGCCTCCAATAGTAGGGATCAATCTCAAATAATAATTGTACTTTATCAAGTCTGGCAGAATATTCATAAGCCGGATAATAGTGACACCTTTAAATTTTAGATACTAGTTGACACACTTACATCCGCTTATAATTGTAGGGATAATTCTCCAATCATAATCGTACTTTATCAAGTTTGG
Source organism: Muscidifurax raptorellus (assembly GCA_020010945.3). Taxonomy (NCBI): domain Eukaryota; kingdom Metazoa; phylum Arthropoda; class Insecta; order Hymenoptera; family Pteromalidae; genus Muscidifurax; species Muscidifurax raptorellus. The sequence goes on along the minus strand of JAHUUD020000021.1, from coordinate 1,666,233 downwards.
AAGAATATTCATGAGCCGGATAATGGTGACACCTTCAAATATTAGATACTTGTTGACACGCATACATCCGATTACAATTGTAGGGATCATTCTCAAATCATAATCGTACTTGATAATGGAGATCACAAGTTTGGCAGAATATTCATAAGCCGGATAATGGCGACAACTACATAAATTAGATACTTGTTGACAGGAATACATCCGCTTCAATTGTAGGGATCATTCTCAAATCATAATCGTACTTGATGAAGAAGCTTACAAGTTTGGAAGAATATTCGTCGGCCGGATAATGGTGACACCTTCAAATATTAGATAGTTGTTGACACACATACATCCGCTTACAATTGTATGGATCATTCTCAAATCATAAACGTACTTTATCAAGTTTGGAAGAATATTCATGAGCCGGATAATGGCGACATCTACAAAAATTAGGTACTTGTTGACACGCATACATCCGCTTCAATTGTAGGGATCAATCTCAAATCATAATCGTACTTTATCAAGTTTAGAAGAATATTCCTGAGCAGGATAATGGCGACATCTACAAAAATTAGATACTTGTTGACAGGAATACATCCGCTTCAATTGTAGGGATCATTCTCAAATCATAATCGTACTTTATCAAGTTTGGAAGAATATTCGTGAGCCGGATAATGGTGACATCTACAAAAATTAGATACTTGTTGACAGGAATACATCCGCTTCAATTGTAGGGATCATTCTCAAATCATAATCGTACTTTATCAAGTTTGGAAGAATATTCGTGAGCCGGATAATGGTGACACCTTAAAAAATTAGATAGTTGTTGGCACACATACATCCGCTTACAATTGTATGGATCATTCTCAAATCATAAACGTACTTTATCAAGTTTGGAAGAATATTCATGAGCCGGATAATGGCGACATCTACAAAAATTAGGTACTTGTTGACACGCGTACATCCGCTTCAATTGTAGGGATCATTCTCAAATCATAATCGTACTTGATAAAGGAGATCACAAGTTTGGCAGAATATTCATGTGCCGGATAATGGCGACAACTACATAAATTAGATACTTGTTGACAGGAATACATCCGCTTCAATTGTAGGGATCATTCTCAAAACATAATCGTACTTTATGAAGAAGATCACAAGTTTGGTAGAGTATTCTGGAGCAGGATAATTGTGACACCTTAAAAAATTAGATGCATATTGGCACACATGGATCTGCTTACAGTTGTAGGGATTATTTTCAAATCATAATCGTACTTCATAAAGAAGATCACAAGTTTGGCAGAATGTTCGTGAGCCGGATAATGGTAAAACCTTAAAAAATTAGATACTTGGTGACACGCATACATCCGCTTTAATTGTATGGATCATTCTCAAATCATAATCGCACTTGATGAAGAATATTACAAGTTTGGCGGAATATTCGAGGGCCGGATAAAGGTGACACCATTAAAAATTAGGTACTTTTTGACACACATGGATCCGCTTACAATTATACGGATCATTCTTAAACCATAATCGTACTTTATGAAGAAGATCGTAAGATTGGCAGAGTATTCGCGAGCCGGATAATAGTGACACCTTTAAATTTTAGATACTAGTTGACACACTTTCATCCGCTTATAATTGTAGGGATAATTCTCAAATCATAATCGTACTTTATCAAGTTTGGAAGAATATTCATGAGCCGGATAATGGTGACACCTTCAAATATTCGATAATTGTTGACACACATACGTCCGCCTGCAATAGTAGGGATCAATCTCAAATCATAATCGTACTTTATCAAGTTTGGAGGAATATTCATGAGCCGGATAATGGTGACACCTTCAAATATTAGATACATGTTGATACACAAACATCCGCTTATAATTGTAGTGATAATTCTCAAATCATAATCGTACTTTATCAAGTTTGGAAGACTATTCCTGAGCCAGATAATGGCGACATCTACAACAATTAGATACTTGTTGACACACATACATCCGCTTCAATTGTAGGGATAATTCTCAAATCATAATCGTACTTTATCAAGTTTGGAAGAATATTCATGAGCCGGATAATGGTGACACCTTCAAATATTCGATACTTGTTGACACACTTACATCCGCTTATAATTGTAGTGATAATTCTCAAATCATAATCGTACTTTATCAAGTTTGGAAGAATATTCATGAGCCGGATAATGGTGACACCTTCAAATATTCGATACTTGTTGACACGCATACATCCGCTTTAATTGTAGGGATCATTCTCAAATCATAATCGCACTTGATGAAGAATATTACAAGTTTGGCAGAATATTCGAGGGCCGGATAAAGGTGACACCTTTAAAAATTAGATACTTTTTGACACACATGGATCCGCTTACAATTATACGGATCATTCTTAAACCATAATCGTAATTTATGAAGAAGATAGTAAGATTGGCAGAATATTCATAAGCCGGATAATGGCGACAACTACATAAATTAGATACTTGTTGACAGAAATACATCCGCTTCAATTGTAGGGATCATTCTCAAAACATAATCGTACTTTATGAAGAAGATCACAAGTTTGGTAGAGTATTCTGGAGCAGGATAATTGTGACACCTTAAAAAATTAGATGCATATTGGCACACATGGATCTGCTTACAATTGTAGGGATTATTTTCAAATCATAATCGTACTTCATAAAGAAGATTACAAGTTTGGCAGAATGTTCGTGAGCCGGATAATGGTGAAACCTTAAAAAATTAGATACTTGGTGACACGCATACATCCGCTTTAATTGTAGGGATCATTCTCAAATCATAATCGCACTTGATGAAGAATATTACAAGTTTGGCAGAATATTCGAGGGCCGGATATAGGTGACACCTTCAAAAATTAGATACTTTTTGACACACATGGATCCGCTTACAATTATACGGATCATTCTTAAACCATAATCGTACTTTATGAAGAAGATCGTAAGATTGGCAGAGTATTCGCGAGCCGGATAATAGTGACACCTTTAAATTTTAGATACTAGTTGACACACTTACATCCGCTTATAATTGTAGGGATCATTCTCAAATCATAATCGTACTTTATCAAGTTTGGAAGAATATTCATGAGCCGGATAATGGTGACTTCAAATATTAGATACTTGTTGACACGAATACATCCGATTACAATTGTAGGGATCATTCTTAACTCATAATCGTACTTGATGAAGAAGTTTACAAGTTTGGCAGAATATTCGAGGGCCGGATATAGGTGACACCTTCAAAAATTAGATACTTTTTGACACACATGGATCCGCTTACATTTATTCCGATCATTCTCAAACCATAATCGTACTTTATGAAGAAGATCGTAAGTTTGGCAGAGTATTCGCGAGCCGGATAATAGTGACACCTTTGAATTTTAGATACAAGTTGACACGCATACATCCGCTTACAATTGTAGGGATCATTCTCAAATCATAATCGTACTTGATGAAGAAGTTTACAAGTTTGGAAGAATATTCGTCGGCCGGATAATGGTGACACCTTCAAATATTAGATAGTTGTTGACACACATACATCCGCTTACAATTGTAGGGAACATTCTCAAATCACAAACGTACTTTATCAAGTTTGGAAGAATATTCATGAGCCGGATAATGGCGACATCTACAAAAATTAGATACTTGTTGACAGGAATACATCCGCTTCAATTGTAGGGATCATTCTCAAATCATAATCGTACTTTATCAAGTTTGGAAGAATATTCGTGAGCCGGATAATGGTGACACCTTAAAAAATTAGATACTTGTTGACACGCATATATCCGCTTCAATTGTAGGGATCATTCTCAAATCATAATCGTACTTGATAAAGGAGATCACAAGTTTGGCAGAATATTCATGAGCCGGATAATGGCGACAACTACATAAATTAGATACTTGTTGACAGGAATACATCCGCTTCAATTGTAGGGATCATTCTCAAATCATAATCGTACTTTATCAAGTTTGGAAGACTATTCCTGAGCCAGATAATGGCGACATCTACAACAATTAGATACTTGTTGACACACATACATCCGCTTCAATTGTAGGGATCATTCTCAAATCATAATCGTACTTTATCAAGTATGGCAGAGTATTCGAGAGCCGGATAATGGTGACAACTTTAAATTTTAGATACTTGTTGACACACATACATCCGCCTCCAATAGTAGGGATCAATCTCCAATAATAATTGTACTTTATCAAGTTTGGCAGAATATTCATAAGCCGGATAATGTTGACACCTTCAAATATTAGATACTTGTTGACTCACATCGATCCGCCTCCAATAGTAGGGATCAATTTCAAATCATAAATGTACTTTATTAAGTTTAGTAGAATATTCGTGGGCCGGATATTGGTGACACCTTCAAAAATTAGATACTTGTTGACACGCATACATCCGATTACAATTGTAGGGATCATTCTCAAATCATAATCGTACTTGATGAAGATGTTTACAAGTTTGGCAGAATATTCGAGGGCCGGATATAGGTGACACCTTCAAAAATTAGATACTTTTTGACACACATGGATCCGCTTACATTTATTCGGATCATTCTCAAACCATAATCGTACTTTATGAAGAAGATCACAAGTTTGGCAGAATGTTCGTGAGCCGGATAATGGTGACACCTTAAAAAATTAGATACTTGGTGACACGCATACATCCGCTTTAATTGTAGGGATCATTCTCAAATCATAATCGTACTTGATGAAGATGTTTACAAGTTTGGCAGAATATTCGAGGGCCGGATATAGGTGACACCTTCAAAAATTAGATACTTTTTGACACACATGGATCCGCTTACATTTATTCGGATCATTCTCAAATCATAATCGCACTTCATAAAAAAGATCACAAGATTGGCAGAATATTCGTGAGCCGGATAATGGTGACACCTTCAAATATTAGATACTTGTTGTCACACAACAATCCGCTTAAAATTGTACGGATTGTTCTCAAATCATAATAGTACTTGATAAAGAAGATCACAAGTTTGGCAGAATATTTAACAGTCGGATAAAGGTGACACGTTCAAAAATTAGATACTTTTTGACACACACGGATCCGCTTACAATTGTAGTGATCATTCTCAAATCATAATTGTACTTTCTTAAGGAGATCCCAAGTTTATTAGAATATTCGTAAGCCGGATAATGGTGACACCTAAAATATAAGATGCATATTGGTACACATGGATCCGCTTACAAATGTAGGGAATATTCTCCAATATTAATTGTACTGTATCAAAAAGATCACAAGTTTGGCAGAATATTCGTGAGACGGATAATAGTGACATCTTCAAATATTAGATACTTTTTGACAAACGGATCCGATAACAATTGTAGGGATCAAACCATAATCTTACTTTATCGAGAAGATCATAAGGTTGGAAAAATATTCGCGCTCCGAATTATAGTGACACCTTAAAAAATTGGATACATATTGGCACAAATTTATGTACGATAATTATCAACTTTGTTCTCTCCATTAAAACCTTTAAATAATAAAGACAATTTAGTATTTAGATTAAATAAATTTGATAGAAAAGTGTATGTATTGCTTCTGAATTGTTATTAACTGGGTTATGACGAAAATCTAAGAATAATTAGATCAAACTTGCTTTATACTGATTTCCAACCGCGCCAATATGATAATAAGTAGCGTTGTCTCAATTCTTTACTTCAGAAATGAAATTTGTAAACAATATGAATAAATTTATTTCTCACAAACCGGATATTTGCGACATGAAGTACTGACCCAGAAAAATATGATCTTCATTTATCTATAACAATTGTCGACTTTGTATACTCCATTCAAAACTGTCAACACTACAGACAATTTAGTAAGGAGATTTAAAAAATTTCAGTGTAAGTGTATTTCGTGCTTCTGAATAGTTGTTAAACGTATTCTGACGACAATCCCTTGAAAATTGGATAAGAACTGGTTTATACTAATATCATCACTATGCCAATATGATAATCAGTAGCGTCTGCTTAATTTTCTGCTTCAAATACAATATAAGCGAACAATATGAATAAATTTATTTCTCACGAACCGGATATTTGCGACATGAAGTACTGACCCAGAAAAATTGGATCTTCATTTTTTCTATAACAATTATCGAGTTTGTATACTCCATTCAAAACTGTCAATACTACAGACAATTTAGTAAGGAGATTTAAAAAATTTATGTGTAAGTGTATTTCGTGCTTCTGAATAGTTATTAAACGTATTCTGACGACAATCCCTTGAAAATCCGATAAGAACTGGTTTATACTAATATCATCACTACGCCAATATGATGATCAGTAGCGTCTGCTTAATTTTCTGCTTTAAAGACGGTATAAAAGAGCAACATCAATAACTGTGTTTCTCACAAACCGGATATTTGCGACATGAAGTACTGACCCTAAAAAATTTGATCTTCATTTATCTATAACAATTATCGACTTTGTATACTCCATACAAAACTGTCAATACTACAGACAATTTAGTAAGGAGATTTAAAAAATTTAATTGTAAGTGTATTTCGTGCTTCTGAATAGTTATTAAACGTATTCTGACGACAATCCCTTGAAAATTGGATAAGAACTGGTTTATACTAATATCATCACTACGCCAATATGATGACAGGAGCGTCTGCTTAATTTTCTGCTTCAAATACAATATAACCGAACAATATCAATAAATTTATTTCTCACAAACCGGATATTTGCGACATGAAGTACTGACCCAGAAAAATATGATCTTCATTTATCTATAACAATTATCGACTTTGTATACTCCATTCAAAACTGTCAATACTACAGACAATTTAGTAAGGAGATTTAAAAAATTTAGGTGTAAATGTATTTCGTGCTTCTGGATAGTTATTAAACGTATTCTGACGATAATCCCTTGAAAATTCGATAAGAACTGGTTTATACTAATATCGTCACTACGCCAATATGATAATCAGTAGCGTCTGCTTAATTTTCTGCTTTAAAGACGGTATAAAAGAGCAATATCAATAAATGTTTTTCTCACAAACCGGATGTTTGCGACATAAAGTACTGACCCAGAAAAATATGATCTTCATTTATCTATAACAATTATCGACTTTGTATACTCCATTCAAAACTGTCAATACTACAGACAATTTAGTAAGGAGATTTAATAAATTTAAGGGTAAGTGTATTTTGTGCTTCTGAATAGTTAATAACAGTATTCTGACGAGAATCCCGTAAAAATTGGATAAGAATTAATTCGTACTGATATCACCACTACGCCAATATGATGATCAGTAGCGTCTGCTTAATTTCCTGCTTTAAAGACGGTATTAAAGAGCAATATCAATAAATTTATTTCTCACAAACCGGATATTTGCGACATAAAGTACTGACCCAGAAAAATATGATCTTCATTTATCTATAACAATTATCGACTTTGTATACTCCATTCAAAACTGTCAATACTACAGACAATTTAGTAAGGAGATTTAAAAAATTTAGGTGTAAATGTATTTCGTGCTTCTGAATAGTTATTAAACGTATTCTGACGACAATCCCTTGAAAATTCGATAAGAACTGGTTTATACTAATATCATCACTACGCCAATATGATAATTAGTAGCGTCTGCTTAATTTTCTGCTTTAAAGACGGTATAAAAGAGCAATATCAATAAATGTTTTTCTCACAAACCGGATATTTGCAACATGAAGTACTGACCCTAAAAAATTTGATCTTTATTTATCTATAACAATTATCGACTTTGTACACTCCATTCAAAACTGTCAATACTACAGACAATTTAGTAAGGAGATTTAAAAAATTTAAGTGTAAATGTATTTCGTGCTTCTGAATAGTTATTAAACGTATTCTGACGACAATCCCTTGAAAATTCGATAAGAACTGGTTTATACTAATATCATCACTACGCCAATATAATGATCAGTAGCGTCTGCTTAATTTTCTGCTTTAAAGACGGTATAAAAGAGCAATATCAATAAATGTTTTTCTCACAAACCGGATATTTGCGACATGAAGTACTGATCCTAAAAAATTTGATCTTTATTTATCTACAACAATTATCGACTTTGTATACTCCATTCAAAACTGTCAATACTACAGACAATTTAGTAAGGAGATTTAAAAAATTTAAGCGTAAGTGTATTTCGTGCATCTGAATAGTTAATAACCGTATTCTGACGACAATCCCTTGAAAATTCGATAAGAACTGGTCTATACTAATATCATCACTACGCCAATATGATAATCAGTAGCGTCTGCTTAATTTTCTGCTTTAAAGACGGAATAAAAGAGCAATATCAATAAATGTTTTTCTCACAAACCGGATGTTTGCGACATAAAGTACTGACCCAGAAAAATATGATCTTCATTTATCTATAACAATTATCGACTTTGTATACTCCATTCAAAACTGTCAATACTACAGACAATTTAGTAAGGAGATTTAATAAATTTAAGCGTAAGTGTATTTCGTGCTTCTGAATAGTAAATAACAGTATTCTGACGAGAATCCCGTAAAAATTGGATAAGAATTAATTCGTACTTATATCACCACTACGCCAATATGATGATCAGTAGCGTCTGCTTAATTTCCTGCTTTAAAGACGGTATTAAAGAGCAATATCAATAAATTTATTTCTCACAAACCGGATATTTGCGACATAAAGTACTGACCCAGAAAAATATGATCTTCATTTATCTATAACAATTATCGACTTTGTACACTCCATTCAAAACTGTCAATACTACAGACAATTTAGTAAGGAGATTTAAAAAATTTAAGTGTAAATGTATTTCGTGCTTCTGAATAGTTATTAGACGTATTCTGACGACAATCCCTTGAAAATTAGATAAGAACTGGTTTATACTAATATCATCACTACGCCAATATGATGATCAGTAGCGTCTGCTTAATTTTCTGCTTCAAATACAATATAAGCGAACAATATCAATAAATTTATTTCTCACAAACCGGATATTTGCGACATGAAGTACTGACCCAGAAAAATATGATCTTTTTTTATCTATAACAATTATCGACTTTGTATACTCCATTCAAAACTGTCAATACTACAGACAAATTAGTAAGGAGATATAAAAAATTTAAGTGTAAGTGTATTTCGTACTTCTGAATAGTTATTAAACGTATTCTGACGACAATCCCTTGAAAATTCGATAAGAACTGGTTTATACTAATATCACCACTACGCCAATATGATGATCAGTAGCATCTTCTTAATTTTCTGCTTTAAAGACGGTATAAAAGAGCAATATCAATAAATGTTTTTCTCACAAACCGGATGTTTGCGACATAAAGTACTGACCCAGAAAAATATGATCTTCATTTATCTATAACAATTATCGACTTTGTATACTCCATTCAAAACTGTCAATACTACAGACAATTTAGTAAGGAGATTTAATAAATTTAAGGGTAAGTGTATTTTGTGCTTCTGAATAGTTAATAACAGTATTCTGACGAGAATCCCGTAAAAATTGGATAAGAATTAATTCGTACTGATATCACCACTACGCCAATATGATGATCAGTAGCGTCTGCTTAATTTCCTGCTTTAAAGACGGTATTAAAGAGCAATATCAATAAATTTATTTCTCACAAACCGGATATTTGCGACATAAAGTACTGACCCAGAAAAATATGATCTTCATTTATCTATAACAATTATCGACTTTGTATACTCCATTCAAAACTGTCAATACTACAGACAATTTAGTAAGGAGATTTAAAAAATTTAGGTGTAAATGTATTTCGTGCTTCTGAATAGTTATTAAACGTATTCTGACGACAATCCCTTGAAAATTCGATAAGAACTGGTTTATACTAATATCATCACTACGCCAATATGATAATTAGTAGCGTCTGCTTAATTTTCTGCTTTAAAGACGGTATAAAAGAGCAATATCAATAAATGTTTTTCTCACAAACCGGATATTTGCAACATGAAGTACTGACCCTAAAAAATTTGATCTTTATTTATCTATAACAATTATCGACTTTGTACACTCCATTCAAAACTGTCAATACTACAGACAATTTAGTAAGGAGATTTAAAAAATTTAAGTGTAAATGTATTTCGTGCTTCTGAATAGTTATTAAACGTATTCTGACGACAATCCCTTGAAAATTCGATAAGAACTGGTTTATACTAATATCATCACTACGCCAATATAATGATCAGTAGCGTCTGCTTAATTTTCTGCTTTAAAGACGGTATAAAAGAGCAATATCAATAAATGTTTTTCTCACAAACCGGATATTTGCGACATGAAGTACTGATCCTAAAAAATTTGATCTTTATTTATCTACAACAATTATCGACTTTGTATACTCCATTCAAAACTGTCAATACTACAGACAATTTAGTAAGGAGATTTAAAAAATTTAAGCGTAAGTGTATTTCGTGCATCTGAATAGTTAATAACCGTATTCTGACGACAATCCCTTGAAAATTCGATAAGAACTGGTCTATACTAATATCATCACTACGCCAATATGATAATCAGTAGCGTCTGCTTAATTTTCTGCTTTAAAGACGGAATAAAAGAGCAATATCAATAAATGTTTTTCTCACAAACCGGATGTTTGCGACATAAAGTACTGACCCAGAAAAATATGATCTTCATTTATCTATAACAATTATCGACTTTGTATACTTCATTCAAAACTGTCAATACTACAGACAATTTAGTAAGGAGATTTAATAAATTTAAGCGTAAGTGTATTTCGTGCTTCTGAATAGTAAATAACAGTATTCTGACGAGAATCCCGTAAAAATTGGATAAGAATTAATTCGTACTTATATCACCACTACGCCAATATGATGATCAGTAGCGTCTGCTTAATTTCCTGCTTTAAAGACGGTATTAAAGAGCAATATCAATAAATTTATTTCTCACAAACCGGATATTTGCGACATAAAGTACTGACCCAGAAAAATATGATCTTCATTTATCTATAACAATTATCGACTTTGTACACTCCATTCAAAACTGTCAATACTACAGACAATTTAGTAAGGAGATTTAAAAAATTTAAGTGTAAATGTATTTCGTGCTTCTGAATAGTTATTAGACGTATTCTGACGACAATCCCTTGAAAATTAGATAAGAACTGGTTTATACTAATATCATCACTACGCCAATATGATGATCAGTAGCGTCTGCTTAATTTTCTGCTTCAAATACAATATAAGCGAACAATATCAATAAATTTATTTCTCACAAACCGGATATTTGCGACATGAAGTACTGACCCAGAAAAATATGATCTTTTTTTATCTATAACAATTATCGACTTTGTATACTCCATTCAAAACTGTCAATACTACAGACAAATTAGTAAGGAGATATAAAAAATTTAAGTGTAAGTGTATTTCGTACTTCTGAATAGTTATTAAACGTATTCTGACGACAATCCCTTGAAAATTCGATAAGAACTGGTTTATACTAATATCACCACTACGCCAATATGATGATCAGTAGCATCTTCTTAATTTTCTGCTTTAAAGACCGTATAAAAGAGCAATATCAACAAATGTTTTTCTGACAAACCGGATATTTGCGACATGAAGTACTGACCCCAAAAAATTTGATCTTTATTTATCCATAACAATTATCGACTTTGTATACTCTATTCAAAACTGTCAATACTACAGACAATTTAGTAAGGAGATTTAAAAAATTTAAGTGTAAATGTATTTCGTGCTTCTGAATAGTTATTAAACGTATTCTGACGACAATCCCTTGAAAATTAGATAAGAACTGGTTTATACTAATATCATCACTACGCCAATATGATGATCAGTAGCGTCTGCTTAATTTTCTGCTTCAAATACAATATAAGCGAACAATATCAATAAATGTTTTTGTCACAAACCGGATATTTGCGACATGAAGTACTGACCCTAAAAAATTTGATCTTCATTTATCTATAACAATTATCGACTTTGTATACTCCATTCAAAACTGTCAATACTACAGACAAATTAGTAAGGAGATTTAAAAAATTTAAGTGTAAGTGTATTTCGTACTTCTGAATAGTTATTAAACGTATTCTGACGACAATCCCTTGAAAATTCGATAAGAACTGGTTTATACTAATATCATCACTACGCCAATATGATGATCAGTAGCGTCTTCTTAATTTTCTGCTTTAAAGACCGTATAAAAGAGCAATATCAACAAATGTTTTTCTGACAAACCGGATATTTGCGACATGAAGTACTGACCCCAAAAAATTTGATCTTTATTTATCTATAACAATTATCGACTTTGTATACTCCATTCAAAACTGTCAATACTACAGACAATTTAGTAAGGAGATTTAAAAAATTTAAGTGTAAGTACATTTCGTGCTTCTGAATAGTTATTAAACGTATTCTGACGACAATCCCTTGAAAATTCGATAAGAACTGGTCTATACAAATATCATCACTACGCCAATATGATAATCAGTAGCGTCTGCTTAATTTTCTGGTTTAAAGATGGTATAAAAGAGCAATATCAATAAATGTTTTTCTCACAAACCGGATGTTTACGACATAAAGTACTGACCCAGAAAAATATGATCTTCATTTATCTATAACAATTATCGACTTTGTATACTCCATTCAAAACTGTCAATACTACAGACAATGTAGTAAGGAGATTTAAAAAATTTAAGCGTAAGTGTATTTCGTGCTTCTGAATAGTTAATAACCGTATTCTGACGACAATCCCGTAAAAATTGGATAAGAATTAATTCGTACTGATATCACCACTACGCCAATATGATGATCAGTAGCGTCTGCTTAATTTCTTGCTTTAAAGGCGGTATTAAAGAGCAATATCAATAAATGTTTTTCTCACAAACCGGATATTTGCGACATGAAGTACTGACCCTAAAAAATTTGATCTTTATTTATCTATAACAATTATCGACTATGTACACTCCATTCAAAACTGTCAATACTACAGACAATTTAGTAAGGAGATTTAAAAAATTTAAGTGTAAGTGTATTTCGTGCTTCTGAATAGTTATTAGACGTATTCTGACGACAATCCCTTGAAAATGCGATAAGAACTGGTTTATACTAATATCATCACTACGCCAATATGATGATCAGTAGCGTCTGCTTAATTTTCTGCTTTAAAGACGGTATAAAAGAGCAATATCAATAAATGTTTTTCTCACAAACCGGATGTTTGCGACATAAAGTACTGACCCAGAAAAATATGATCTTTATTTATCTATAACAATTATCGACTTTGTATACTCCATTCAAAACTGTCAATACTACAGACAATTTAGTAAGGAGATTTAAAAAATTTAAGTGTAAGTGTATTTCGTGCTTCTGAATAGTTATTAGACGTATTCTGACGACAATCCCTTGAAAATTCGATAAGAACTGGTTTATACTAATATCATCACTACGCCAATATGATGATCAGTAGCGTCTGCTTAATTTTCTGCTTTAAAGACGGTATAAAAGAGCAATATCAATAAATGTTTTTCTCACAAACCGGATGTTTGCGACATAAAGTACTGACCCAGAAAAATATGATCTTTATTTATCTATAACAATTATCGACTTTGTATACTCCATTCAAAACTGTCAATACTACAGACAATTTAGTAAGGAGATTTAAAAAATTTAAGTGTAAGTGTATTTCGTGCTTATGAATAGTTAATAACCGTATTCTGACGACAATCCCGTAAAAATTGGATAAGAATTAATTCGTACTAATATCACCACTAGGCCAATATGATGATCAGTAGCGTCTGCTTAATTTCCTGCTTTAAAGACGGTATTAAAGAGCAATATCAATAAATTTATTTCTCACAAACCGGATATTTGCGACATAAAGTACTGACCCAGAAAAATATGATCTTCATTTATCTATAACAATTATCGACTTTGTACACTCCATTCAAAACTGTCAATACTACAGACAATTTAGTAAGGAGATTTAAAAAATTTAAGTGTAAATGTATTTCGTGCTTCTGAATAGTTATTAGACGTATTCTGACGACAATCCCTTGAAAATTAGATAAGAACTGGTTTATACTAATATCATCACTACGCCAATATGATGATCAGTAGCGTCTGCTTAATTTTCTGCTTCAAATACAATATAAGCGAACAATATCAATAAATTTATTTCTCACAAACCGGATATTTGCGACATGAAGTACTGACCCAGAAAAATATGATCTTTTTTTATCTATAACAATTATCGACTTTGTATACTCCATTCAAAACTGTCAATACTACAGACAAATTAGTAAGGAGATATAAAAAATTTAAGTGTAAGTGTATTTCGTACTTCTGAATAGTTATTAAACGTATTCTGACGACAATCCCTTGAAAATTCGATAAGAACTGGTTTATACTAATATCACCACTACGCCAATATGATGATCAGTAGCATCTTCTTAATTTTCTGCTTTAAAGACCGTATAAAAGAGCAATATCAACAAATGTTTTTCTGACAAACCGGATATTTGCGACATGAAGTACTGACCCCAAAAAATTTGATCTTTATTTATCCATAACAATTATCGACTTTGTATACTCTATTCAAAACTGTCAATACTACAGACAATTTAGTAAGGAGATTTAAAAAATTTAAGTGTAAATGTATTTCGTGCTTCTGAATAGTTATTAAACGTATTCTGACGACAATCCCTTGAAAATTAGATAAGAACTGGTTTATACTAATATCATCACTACGCCAATATGATGATCAGTAGCGTCTGCTTAATTTTCTGCTTCAAATACAATATAAGCGAACAATATCAATAAATGTTTTTGTCACAAACCGGATATTTGCGACATGAAGTACTGACCCTAAAAAATTTGATCTTCATTTATCTATAACAATTATCGACTTTGTATACTCCATTCAAAACTGTCAATACTACAGACAAATTAGTAAGGAGATTTAAAAAATTTAAGTGTAAGTGTATTTCGTACTTCTGAATAGTTATTAAACGTATTCTGACGACAATCCCTTGAAAATTCGATAAGAACTGGTTTATACTAATATCATCACTACGCCAATATGATGATCAGTAGCGTCTTCTTAATTTTCTGCTTTAAAGACCGTATAAAAGAGCAATATCAACAAATGTTTTTCTGACAAACCGGATATTTGCGACATGAAGTACTGACCCCAAAAAATTTGATCTTTATTTATCTATAACAATTATCGACTTTGTATACTCCATTCAAAACTGTCAATACTACAGACAATTTAGTAAGGAGATTTAAAAAATTTAAGTGTAAGTACATTTCGTGCTTCTGAATAGTTATTAAACGTATTCTGACGACAATCCCTTGAAAATTCGATAAGAACTGGTCTATACAAATATCATCACTACGCCAATATGATAATCAGTAGCGTCTGCTTAATTTTCTGGTTTAAAGATGGTATAAAAGAGCAATATCAATAAATGTTTTTCTCACAAACCGGATGTTTACGACATAAAGTACTGACCCAGAAAAATATGATCTTCATTTATCTATAACAATTATCGACTTTGTATACTCCATTCAAAACTGTCAATACTACAGACAATTTAGTAAGGAGATTTAAAAAATTTAAGCGTAAGTGTATTTCGTGCTTCTGAATAGTTAATAACCGTATTCTGACGACAATCCCGTAAAAATTGGATAAGAATTAATTCGTACTGATATCACCACTACGCCAATATGATGATCAGTAGCGTCTGCTTAATTTCTTGCTTTAAAGGCGGTATTAAAGAGCAATATCAATAAATTTATTTCTCACAAACCGGATATTTGCGACATGAAGTACTGACCCTAAAAAATTTGATCTTTATTTATCTATAACAATTATCGACTTTGTACACTCCATTCAAAACTGTCAATACTACAGACAATTTAGTAAGGAGATTTAAAAAATTTAAGTGTAAGTGTATTTCGTGCTTCTGAATAGTTATTAGACGTATTCTGACGACAATCCCTTGAAAATGCGATAAGAACTGGTTTATACTAATATCATCACTACGCCAATATGATGATCAGTAGCGTCTGCTTAATTTTCTGCTTTAAAGACGGTATAAAAGAGCAATATCAATAAATGTTTTTCTCACAAACCGGATGTTTGCGACATAAAGTACTGACCCAGAAAAATATGATCTTTATTTATCTATAACAATTATCGACTTTGTATACTCCATTCAAAACTGTCAATACTACAGACAATTTAGTAAGGAGATTTAAAAAATTTAAGTGTAAGTGTATTTCGTGCTTCTGAATAGTTATTAGACGTATTCTGACGACAATCCCTTGAAAATTCGATAAGAACTGGTTTATACTAATATCATCACTACGCCAATATGATGATTAGTAGCGTCTGCTTAATTTTCTGCTTTAAAGACGGTATAAAAGAGCAATATCAATAAATGTTTTTCTCACAAACCGGATGTTTGCGACATAAAGTACTGACCCAGAAAAATATGATCTTTATTTATCTATAACAATTATCGACTTTGTATACTCCATTCAAAACTGTCAATACTACAGACAATTTAGTAAGGAGATTTAAAAAATTTAAGTGTAAGTGTATTTCGTGCTTATGAATAGTTAATAACCGTATTCTGACGACAATCCCGTAAAAATTGGATAAGAATTAATTCGTACTAATATCACCACTAGGCCAATATGATGATCAGTAGCGTCTGCTTAATTTCCTGCTTTAAAGACGGTATTAAAGAGCAATATCAATAAATTTATTTCTCACAAACCGGATATTTGCGACATAAAGTACTGACCCAGAAAAATATGATCTTCATTTATCTATAACAATTATCGACTTTGTATACTCCATTCAAAACTGTCAATACTACAGACAATTTAGTAGGGAGATTTAAAAAATTTAAGTGTAAGTGTATTTCGTGCTTATGAATAGTTAATAACCGTATTCTGACGACAATCCCGTAAAAATTGGATAAGAATTAATTCGTACTAATATCACCACTAGGCCAATATGATGATCAGTAGCGTCTGCTTAATTTTCTGCTTTAAAGACGGTATTAAAGAGCAATATCAATAAATTTATTTCTCACAAACCGGATATTTGCGACATAAAGTACTGACCCAGAAAAATATGATCTTCATTTATCTATAACAATTATCGACTTTGTATACTCCATTCAAAACTGTCAATACTACAGACAATTTAGTAAGGAGATTTAAAAAATTTAAGTGTAAATGTATTCGTGCTTCTGAATAGTTAATAACCGTATTCTGACGACAATCCCGTAAAAATTGGATAAGAATTAATTCGTGCTGATATCACCACTAGGCCAATATGATGATCAGTAGCGTCTGCTTAATTTTCTGCTTTGAAGACGGTATAAAAGAGCAATATCAATAAATGTTTTTCTCACAAACCGGATATTTGCGACATGAAGTACTGACCCTAAAAAATTTGATCTTTATTTATCTATAACAATTATCGACTTTGTATACTCCATTCAAAACTGTCAATACTACAGACAATTTAGTAAGGAGATTTAAAAAATTTAAGTGTAAGTGTATTTCGTGCTTCTGAATAGTTATTAAACGTATTCTGACGACAATCCCTTGAAAATTCGATATGAACTGGTTTATACTAATATCATCACTACGCCAATATGATAATCAGTAGCGTCTGCTTAATTTTCTGCTTTAAAGACGGTATAAAAGAGCAATATCAATAAATTTATTTCTCACAAACCGGATATTTGCGACATGAAGTACTGACCCTAAAAAATTTGATCTTTATTTATCTATAACAATTATCGACTTTGTATACTCCATTCAAAACTGTCAATACTACAGACAATTTAGTAAGGATATTTAGAAAATTTAAGTGTAAGTGTATTTCGTGCTTCTGAATAGTTAATACCGTATTCTGACGACAATCCCGTAAAAATTGGATAAGAATTAGATTATAATTATATCATGGCTATGTTAATATGATGATCAGTAGTTACTGCTAAATTCTCTACTTCAAAAAAAGTATTGGTGAATGATACGATTAAATTTATTTCTCACGCCCCGGATATGCGCGACAGCAATTACTGACCTTAAAAAATTCAATTGTTATTTATCTATAATAATTATCGTCTACTCCATTAAAGCCTTGCAATAATAATGGTTATTTATAAGTAGATTTAATAAATTTGGTAGAAAAGTTTATCTTGTGCTTTTAAATCGTTTTTAACCGGATAATGACGAAAAATTAAGAAAAATTAGTTTGAAATTAGTTTATACTAATTTTATAACCGCGTCATTATGATGATTAGTAGCGTCTGCTCAATTCTTTACTTCAACAGTAGTATTGATGAACAATTAGAATAAATTTATATTCATAAACCGGACATTTGCGACAGCAAGTACTGAACTAAATTTTTAATTATAAATGACTTTATACTGTGTAACCGGTTTTTTTACAATCAAATTAATAGCAGACTTCTGAAATCTCCGTCAATTCGTTTGAATGCCTTGGAATTTCGGCTTGATCTTTATAGAGAGAGTCCTTTAGACTCCCTCTATGAATACTAACCTTAAATATACGTTGTTGTTGGTCTGCTGGAAAGGGCTGGGTAGAAATGTAAAACTAGACACGATCAAATCGTTAGTGAAAATCGAGGTTTATTTAATCTATTCCTTCGCTTGGTCCCTTGCTTTTCAAATAATATTTAATATGGAGAAACCCTTGCTATCTAAGTAATATTCAATTCGGAGAAATTATATGCAAACGTATCTCGGTTTAGGATAACCTCTTCCTTGAAAACTTTCTAGAAAATGGATGCTTTTACCATTCAAATTACTTGTTGTTTTTTAGTGTGTTCGCGTAGGGTCGCTATAGTCGCTATGGTCGCCATGGTCGCTATGGTCGCTAGGAGGCGCTAACTTTTACGAATTTTAGCTATAATCTATAACAAAAGTGCAACTTTAACAACTCCTTGCTCCGCTTTACAGAAAAACAACTAGTTTAACTTTAACACTCTCCGCTTCGCTATTAAAGAAACAACAAGTACAACTGTAACACACCCACTCTCCGCTCTATCATAAAAACAAGTACATCTTTAACACACCCACTCTCCGCGCTATCAAAAAATCAACAAGCACAACTTTAACACACCCACTCTCCGCTCTTAAAAAAACTAACACATACAACTTTAACGCACTTACTCTCCGCGCATAGTCAATAACAATTTTAGCTTTAACACTCCTGTACTCTAATCCGCAATTTTGTCGCTAGTTCCTGTCTTGCCAAGGCACCGCTTGCAACGCCGACAGGAGAATCGCTGCCTTGTACCGCGGGTCCATGTCGCCTAGCATTTCCGCTAGGCGGATGGCTTTGTCCACCCTATCTTCGCAAAGAGGGGGTTGGTCACGAACCGGACAAGGAGCATCAAAATCATCGGCGACTGGTTGCGGCACCTGGTCCGGTTTGGGCGTTGGTTCCGGTGGCTGCTTCCTGGGCTCCTCTTCCTCGTCGGTCTGCATTGACTCGTCCTGTGGCTGCTTTTCGAATCGATTAGGTTCGTCGACCTGCTCTGAGTTGGCTGGAACGAAATTCCAGTCCTCTGTTCGGTCTGAGCATATCGACGCTCGGTATAACCGATTTCTTGGCATAGTACAGAGGCGGGCCTGAGGAACGTTGGTCGAAACTCGACCTCTTCGGTTCATCCCAAACCGGTTTTTGCCGTACTTCCGCTCTGTATATTTTATATGCTCTTCACTGCAGCGAGGACAGTCCCATATTGTTGTATTCCATCGGCCGCAGTTGTTACAAATTTTGTAAAGGGATGGATTAGGGCAAGCCTGTCGCTTATGCCCCCTCTCCCAGCAAGTGAAGCATGATCCGGGTGGTGGGTCAAGTTCTGCGTTAAACGGAACGGGTTTTAGCCCACCGAACATGACCCCAGCTTTGACTACGTATCCTTTCGGCACGGTCGACTTTTGACTGCGGAAACCATCACTTGGATTTTCAAGGGAAATCGGGCGCGGTGAGGTATCGGGTGCTCCATTGGCCCGAGGATTGGCGTCCTGAATACCACCTCCCGCGGCCCCCGCCAAGTTCTGGCCCCACCAGTCTGGTTTCGCCGTGCCTAAGGAGCCGCATCCATCGCCGAGACCCGTCCGCCCCAGCTCTCGCAGAAGCTCTTCCTCCCAGCTCTTTTGGGCTTTCGCTTCGCATTCCTTTACCGTGCTCGGCCCTTCTAAATCCCTCCACTCGGGTCTCCCTTCGTGAACGGGTGCCTGCAGCGTCTCCAAGTCTGGAGGGGTGGCCGGCTCCAGTGGCGTCAAGTTGCCGCTTTCGTCCTGCTCGGACAAGGGAGCAAGCAATTGAGCCAGGGCATCGACGTCCCTCTCCGGACGCGGCTGGTACGGCACGTCCGTTCGGAAACGGTTTGGATCATTTAGATTCAGCTCGGCCCTCGGGAAACAGAATCCCTGTTGCTTCTGGCCCCGCAGCATGTTGTCAATACGGTTTTCCATATCCCTCTGGATTTGCCGTTTAACAAAATATTCGAGCTGCTCGTCAGTCATGATGGGCTCCTCCAGGACGCTTGAGTTGTCCTGGGTTGAGGGAACAGCCTGGGGCTCCGCTGTTGAGGTCCGTAGGCCCTCGTCGCCGAATGCGTCGCTCCTCCGATGAATGGAACCTCCACGCCGACCCATCCAGTGACTTCCTCTGCGCTGCATATCTTCTCTCTGCACACACATACAATCACACATGTTAATGACTCTCTCACACACATTTCTTTCGCAGGGGCAAATATTGCTTGAGCTCAGTGACGGAAACCTTAGTAATGCGCCGACTATCCCCCCCTTTGAGAACATAAACTAAGGGTGATTTAACTTTTACTGTTTTGAAGGGACCTTTAAGTTTTAAAGCTAATTTTGAAGATATAACCTCGACCCATCGGGTGAATAATTTCTGGAACACCACGAGATATTTATAATTGTTCTTACTATGCGGGAACTCCATTAAGTCTGGCTTAATAAAGCCCCCCCCCCCAATTTCTCTTGCTCTCCGTCTTCCTCGTACATCTTGGAAAGAGCGTCGGAGACGTGGTGTAACGCTCCCTAGCGTCGAACAATCTCCACATCCCATTGCTGAAGTTGAAGTGTCTAGCGTGCCAATCGCCCACTGATATTTGTGTGAAATATTTTTAATTTCACACCAATAAGCTCAATTAATATGAAATTTTTCATACTGACGTAACACAACATTTTTTTCAACTCAAATTTTTTTTTGCCTTATAGTGCTGTTGCGCTCTAATGAAAAATCAAACAAATCAAACACTGAAAATCACTGTCCACACGATGCCAAGACAATGTGCGGATCAATCAGGCTAAACATTTATTAACATACTCTCAAAAGCAGTAGTTTTGGTATGAGTTGAGGAAATTTTATTTAAATAAGTAGAAAACTTTTCAAAAATGAAACAGTTTGAAAGTAATGAAAAAAAAAACGAAATTTTCGATTTGTTTCATTATTAAAAAGTTTTCTACTTATTTAAATGAAATTTTCTTAACTCATACCAAAACTAGTGTTTTCAAGAGCATGTTAAAAATTTTTCAGCCTGATTCGCACATTTCAAAAAAATTTTGAATTAAAGTTGTGTTACGTCAGTATGAAAAATTTCATATTAATCGAACTTGTCGGTGTGAAATTAAAAATAATTATTTTTTTGAGTTTTAAAGGTGCTTTACCTCCTTAAGCTCAGTAGCTAACTTAGAAATTTCTTGATAGCTCATATGAGCGCAAGCACTCTTTTTTTGTCGTGTTGTAATTCTTCTCTGCCGCCGTCAAAACACTGCTTACGTGAAGAATTGAGTGTTCCCTGTCGTCGTCCGTGTGGCCAGCACGGAGGCCTCGGTTAGACTTTTATTCAAGCTCTCAAAAGCTTTCTGCTGCTCCCGCTCCCAGCTCCATTTCTGACCCTTCCGCAGCAGTTTCACCAGTGAGAATTTTGCCAGGGAGTCGTCCTTAATGTTTTAGGGGTACCATCCGACCATACGTAAAAATCTCAATCCCTTTACGTTCTTGGGCGCTGGATACTCCAATACCGGCGAAACCTTCTCTATATTGAGACGCAACCCCTTCTTGTCTAAAAGAAACCCCTAATACGCTACTTGGTGTCAGCAAAACTCGCACTTCGCGCGATTCAGTTGTAGAGCTGCCTCGTTTAACTTTCTCAGTACTAGTTCCAGCCAATACAGATGCTCTTCATACGTCTCCGTTAGAATGATTGAATCGTCCAGGTACGTGAACACGTACGGTTTGCATAGTCCGAAGATTACGTCTATCAGTCGTTGCAGCGTCGTCGGTGCGTTGTTTAAGCCAAAAAGCATCCATATGAATTGCGAGAGGTCTGATCCCGGGACCGAAAAGGACGTATACTTCTTACTTTCTGGAACCATCGCGATTTGATAATAAGCCTGCTTTAAGTCAATATTCGAGAAATATTTCGCATTCCTAAGCAGCTGAAGGAGCGCATCCATGGACTCAATCAAGGATGATATATCTATCCTTGATTGAGACGTTGTTGATTGTCTGCAGGACAATGCAGAACCCCTTCTTACCATCCCCTGTGTCCACTAGAACCGGGTGGCTCCTGAACGAACTTGCCGACCTTTAGATAATACCTGCCTTGAACCACTTCACTATTTCCCGTTGAATGATTACGATCTTCTTGGGGGATTCCCTCCTCGGCTTCGCCTTGATGGGGTGGGATCCGTCAAGCGTATGTGGTACTCAACCAGGTTGGTTAACCTAAGATTTTCTCTAGGCGGCAGTAACTATTCCTGGACGATCTTTTACACCTAGTTTCGTTGCTCATCACTAACCTCTACTATTCTCACGTACTCCGTAAACGCTATTGCAGTGTTGGGTTTTTTCTCTTCATCTCAAGATGGATGCCAGTCCTCCTGAACTCGCTACATCCTCCTTCCTTGACGGGTATCTACATCCCACTGAGCGCAAAAATCTTGACCAAAGACTACGTCGTTTTCACACTTCTCTGTTGCTTTTGCCACAAGTTTTCCTGTATAACCACCCACTTCTACTGTTAAATCTAGGCAGCCCATCACCCTTATACTATTTCCAAATACGCTCTCGATTTCTGCTCCCTCACTTCTGAACAACTTCTCTTGGGCACTCGCGAATTGTTTTGACGGTCTACTGAAGTTGCTTTTGCCATGGATTGAAGATTCGTCGATATCCGTGGAGATTTTTTAGGAATCTCTCTGGTTTTCCGGCTCTTCTTCTCTTCTATAGCTCCGTCCTAAACAGTTCTTTTTCGCTCTCGTGCGTTCAAACTGTACTGTCGGTTCAGTCTTCTGTCCTCCTGCTAGAGGATTATCTCCCTACGAGATTTCCTTTAATTTCACCTCTTTACCCTGTTTAGAATTCTTCTTTTCATTCCTTTAAGTTGTCAGTCTGACATCTGTGACTCTTACCGATTCATGATTCCCAGGCTACTGGTGGTAATAATCCTCATCGATACTATTCTCACTCGTTGAGAAAAATGTACGATCTCTTAGAAACCCATGGATTCTCCAATATCAGGTTTATTTGCCGACATAGTTATGGACGATTTAAAGAGTGAATGTTTACAAAGCTTGTCATACAAACCATTATTCTTTTACAGATACGCTGATGACATTATTACATGCATCCCACGTGATAAACCCGATGAAGTATTGCAACAGTTCAATTCTTACATAAGCAGACTTCAGTTCACACATGAAATCGAAAATGATAAATCCATAAGCTTTCTTGATGTTCTGTTAATTAATGACAATGGAAAAATTATTACTGACTGGTATACTAAATCCACACTCTCTAGCAGATTTCTTAATTATACTTTTTAACACTCATTGTGACAAAAGATTGCCATGGTATACAACTTATTCAACAGAGCAACGAAGCTTACCGATGAGCGGTTTCATTCGAAAAACATCTACATCATTAACAATCTTTTGTTGGATAATTCATATCCGAAATTGTTCATCGAGAGATACATAAAGAAAGGAATATCTGCGCCACCGCGTGTCTAATGTAACAACAGTACCGACAATTGTAATTTGTTATGCCTACCGTATGTGGAAAAGTTCTTCGAACAAACATCCTACACTCTAATTAAAAACAATATAACCTGATAATACCTAAGATACAGAATGTAATGAGCGGAGTAATTGTCAAGGGCAAGGATCGCAATGATCCACAATTAGAGGTTTATGGGGATTTCCACAGAACTTTTAAACTACAGTGTAAGTGGATAAAAATCTTATTTACAATTACAATATTACGTCGAATAAACCTTAAGTTCATGTAATAGTATGAAATATAGATGTCTATAAAGTTGCTACCTCGTAGGGGCTAATTTAAAGTGATTCTCAATAGCTAAATAGACTGAAATCTGTACATTTGTTGTGTAAGTTGAGTAAACTTGTCTATTTTTAACAGGTTTTCTCGGACGCCGTGACAGATATCGATTTTCTTTCACGTTAAATAGTGAGCTTTTATTATTATACAACTTCACCTAAAAGGAAATTCGTGTGCGATTCTTGAACAAAAAATGGTCTAGCGCTGTATGTGTGTAAGTGCATTTTTGCGTTTTTTTTATTTTCAAAAAGTTATCTTATAAAAATGCGCGCCATCTTTTTAAATCTTAAAATAACTCGGTAGGTTCATGGTTCATATCAAAATGAACATTTGTACCGAAGGTAGATTCATGTGCTATAAATACCCTTGATATGGGAGCAATTGAAAGATTAATTTTTGAAACGTAACTCGTGTAAAAAAAACAGTTTTTTAAGTAGCACACGAACAATATCATACTTGGAGGTCTAATTATGGTTGTAATCGTTTTCTTGGCTGTTTTAACTTACGAAAAATATATTCGCGTTAATAAGGAATCTATATTTTAAGTTTTAGAGCCTTAACTTCATTCGAAATTCAAAGTGTATTTTTTGCTATTAATAGAATTAAAGGGTTTTCCAGCAATATCTCAAGACTGACTTACGCGATCAATCTGAAACTTGGATGATGCATTGATTTAGTCTCATCAATATTAAATAGCCCAATTATAATATATTTATGTAATAATATATTCATAGAATAGATTGATATGTCACAATTTTTGTTAATTAATAATTTTTCGTGAACGGCAACAGATTAAGATGGCACTTACAATGTACCTTCTACTATTTTACGAAAACCTATTTCGAATTCAAAAATAGTTAGACATTTCTTGATTTATTAATAATACTAAAAAATACAAAAAAAATGAAAAAAAAACAAAAAATACGTTAAAAAAATGAAATTTTCTAGCGATTTAGAAAATGATAAATAAATATCTGAGAGCACTAAAAATGTGTTCAAGAATATAAATTTCAAATTTTATGAAGATCACAAATATATCAATTCTACGTATACTGAGCAAAATTATAAACAAAACATCGAGTTCGTAAACTGCGGGAGTATAATGACTATTTACTTAAATTAAACTATTATTTATTTAAAATATTTATTTAAAATAACTATTTATTTAACTATTTAAATTAACTATTTATTTAAAATAAGCAAATTCTTACTCCAAATTCATTGAGATACATTCGTAAGATTATTTCAAAAACAACAGCTTACGAAAAGTATAGGTATCAGATATCATACAACAATACAGGCACATGTGCGCAGACCGTTCGACAGTCAACACAGCGTGTCCTTCATCTAGGTATTTACGCGGAACGCGCAAAGGTCTTTCATGCTTTTTTATTGTTAACCCTCTCACCTTTGCGCCGTTGACTATAAATGAATTACGCGGCTGGATTAGCATTGTTTGTGGGTACATGAACATATGTACCGAAGGATAATAATGTGCTCGCAAATTAAAAAAAAAAAACTTATTTTGACTAACATTAAAACTTCTGTGGAAATCCCCTTATAAGATTATAAGTGTTGAGGTACATAAAAAAATCAAAAGATTCTGTAATTCTTAACCACAGTTTAAAATTTAACCATAACCTCAATTTCAATAATTTCCATCTACTTGACAAAAAAACAAATGAAAATAAACGTCTAATATCGGAAATGCTACACATCCGTCTACAAAATATTCCGGTCAATAAGATAAAGGACACAGAACCTCAATAATGTATACACACACTTGCTGTACGATTTAGAAAGAAAATGAAAACAAACATTCACGTCAGAACGGCAAAAGATACTTTATAACAATAACACTTGACACCGGCGCGAAGGTATATAAGAAAGAGGTAGCACGTCTAGCGACATAGACTTGTCGAAACGCTGTAAGTAAAAACATCTACATAGGAAAGAGTTTCCCGTTGCGCCTGATAATACAATGCAACGAACCGTATAAACATCTGTAAATTTATCAAATTCTTATCAAAATCTACACAAATTATAACAACCTTTTGAATAAACATCCACAGTTTCTGATGAGGACGACAGTGATCGTCGAAACGTCGAAGGAAAAAACGTTTTAATTTTTTCCTCCTGAAGACCTGCCTTGGGAAGATCGATAACGTCGAAAAGTTTCAGTACGCTCTCTTATTTTAATCTTCTGTTCCTTATTACTCTCACTTTCACTCTCACTCGTCTTTAATATATTGATCATTGTATCGCTTCGAAACGCGACCGAGTGCTCCTCGTCGCTGGATTTTAACACGCATCAAGACGCATTAACTGTCTTTTGTCTGTTGATCTCTTCACACACACCTCGTAACGCGTTCAGGTTGTCTTGTTCGCAGTTTGCTCAAGTTGGCTCCACCCTGGACACATAAACTTTTTTTTTACTCCTTTTTGTGTCCATCTGTGGCTGGGAGAGTAGTGGACCGCTCATCTCTCCCTGAGTGTCGTTTCCCGACTAAACTGTTGGTTGCGACCTCATCAGCAAGTTGAGTGGTATGTTTGTGCATTGATTGGCATAATGCCCCTTCCCACTTCACCTGTAACATGTTCTCTCCGGGCATTCGCTCGCTCGATGATCTACTCCGTGGCAACAGTAACTCGCTCCGTATTTTTCTCCTTCTCTCTGCGGCCTCTGAACAGGTTGTCTTCCGGCGGGGGGGGGGGAGGCAACCTGTTCAGAGGCCGCAGAGAGAGAGAGAGAGAGAGAGGCCCCCCTGCCGGGTTACCTGAATTCTGTTGAACACAGTTTCCTGGTCTCCTGCCTGGCAGACGAGTGGAGTTCTACCCATAACCGAGCCAGTTCCAATTGGAATTCCATGGCACTGGTTGATTTGGAAATCGCTGTGGTTGTCAAATAGGTGGATAAGACTGACACGTGGAATTCTGCTTTGGAACACTCGCTGACACTTCCGCCACCTGCGATGTTGGGTTCGGTTTCGATTCTCCCGCGCTCGGTTTCTTCTCCTTTGTAGCCGCTACCGTTGGAGACTTTCCCTTTTTCTGCTTCTTGCTTTTCTTCTTCTAGTTTTTTCCTTTTTTTAATTTCCGTTCTTCCTTTTTCGTGCCTCCATAATTCGACTCGCTCTCCGTTTCTTAAGTTTCTTTTACAGATGCGATCTTCGGTTCCATCTAAGAGGTAAAAGCTGACACCGGGAGACTCATTGTCTCCTTCGACGGAGGTGGGGAATACGTCTCGTCCAGCCTCTTGTCTCTCTCCCAAATCTCGCTTAAGACTTTCCAAGTGACGATAGTCGTTCCGTAGTCCTCTATACGCTAACTTTACCAGATACTTTTGTAATGGTGGAGATTTAAGGTATCTGACAATCATTTTCAAGCAAGTGATGTACTAAGGGATTCGCTCTTTCTTCCTTTGTATCATTTGTCGTTGATCATCCCACGTATCCGGCTCATCCCTCATCGTTGTGTAGAATCTCTTAAAAGCCTTTTTAAATGACCGCCAGTCTCGCAGCTCCGCTCTTAATAACTCAAATAATTCGCTAACATCCTTAAAAAGAAAGAAGCCCATAGCTCCCCTCAAGTAACCTAAAAAATTCAAACTCCAGCTCTGTAAAGCGTTGACATTCTTTGATCCGGTATCTTTGTGGTAAAACTTCTTCTTCGATTTGAACTTTCACCAGTATACTAATCGCTGTCCCTGCTATTATCTTAACTGGACAAAGAATCTTCTGATTCACTTGAGTCCGAACTGCTCGAGACTTTCGTTTCCGAATCTTTCCTCTTTTTATCTCTCCACTTCTCAGTGTTTCTCTTCGCTATGGTAGTTGTGATTCTGACCTTGTTCTTTTCTTCATCTCCTCTCGAAGGAACTTCCTTCTGTGTGTCTTCGCTCGCGGTAAAGCCTAGACCTAATCTTAGGGGTCTTGGCTTGTTGGAGGCACGCTGCTTTTTACAACAAGAATTCTGCATACTCTTGGTTTGCTCGAAGTGTGGTTTCCGTGTTTTTATCTAACGCGGTTCCCGCAGCCGCAGTCTGCTGATTTCGTTTCGGTAACGTTTGCCAGGCCTTGTTCCAGCTCTCTAAATGTTTTCTCAACGCTTCATTCTGTGTTGCCTTTTCTACTCTACTCTCTTCATCCTGTCTAGTTGGGTCCGCACTCTACGTTAAATCTTCCACTGCTTCCATACTTTTCTCTCCGTTTGTTGTTTTCTTAGCTCCCTTTATCCGCCCTATACCTCTCTTCTTCTCCGCTTTCCCTCTGTGTGGTGTGGTCCTGAGGTCTGGGTCTGGTATCTCTTCTTCGCTGGATGACTCTCTTTTAACAAGGTCTTCTTAAGCAACTCCTCTAATCCGTCCGCCATCGCCTACGAACATAACTGCTGGTTGTCTGGAAGTCTGGATATGGGAGTCAACGAGCTCAAATCTGGCTATGCTAGTAGTGACTGTTGTAGTGCTGACTTGAGCTGTGTATTGTAGTCCTTAAGTACCCTCATGAAAAATCAAATACTAAAAAGCACTGTCCACGCGATTTAAGCATAACGTACCGACGAATCAATCTGGAAATTTTTTAACATACTCTCTAAAGCACTAATTCCCATATTGCATGGCAAGGGTGTTTTGCCCCCTTAATTGACTCTGTAATGGTCGTTGCTGTCGCCGCACTTGTTGTCGTCACTACTTTCACCGCTATTTCGTTAGATGATAGCTCCAATCCTCGACAATTACTGGTCTCTCTGTGGGGTACTGGATATTGTTTACCTTGCCCTGAATTCTGTTTCTTTAGTGTAAAGGGTAATTTGAGTAGCCATTCGTCGACCTCCGATTCCGATAAAGCCGAGAATATCGCTAAAATTAAACCAGATGGTGTGTAGCAGTCTGTTTCACAACTTGCTTGCTGATCCTCGATAACCAGCGCCTTCCGTCTTCGTCAGTAATACCATCTGTTGCTTTAAGTATTTCCAAGCCACTCTTGTTAGGTCGACAAAAAAAGGAAAAGCCCACCCAAGCCCTGCGATTATCACAACGGCGGGAACTCAGCTGTACCTGATTCTCGTCACTGACTCTTATAAAGAGAATTTGGGGAAAACGCCGTGCTGCGGTGCCACGCAGTATTAAATAATACAATATTACAATCAAATTCATAAATAAATATATAATAAGTTACTCTACCGATTAACTTCCTTTTTTCAATACGGGCATGAAAAAGACCCTTTTACATGCATCAAAAATAAATGGTCAATCAAGTATTTATTGTTAGCCGGAGAAAAAGTACTTTTCTTCCCACTCCTAAAAATCTTAAAACTTTAAAAAAATCTAATTTAAAAAATGTTAAACATCGATGCATACAATACAAGTCCTCAATTTCCCATTAATTTTTCGTGAATAAGAAAAGCGCCTATAGATGACCTTATTACAAAAAAATACAAGTGTGTAACAAAGGGGAAATTAGATTTTTCAGATTAGTGCTCAAATACCATCCTCGATAAAAAAACCCAACTTCCCCCCCCCTTGTTGCACAATGTACTATTGTTTGCTATAAAATATGGGAAAAACCTTATTGTAAAACAAGGATGAAAAATAATTTATATTTTTGACTAGCAGGCCTTTTGGTCGGCTTATGTTTATGTAAATGCTATTACAAACAAAGTAAATTAATTATATACAATACTTTTTACGATATAAATTGACACCGCGACCGCGAAACAACGCAAAACACGTATATTTGCTCGTCCTCTCGCTCTATTCACTCTATTAATAATAAAAAAAATTCTAAGGACCACACCAATACCAAGTAAGCCAAAAAAGAACTGTGATAATTTCGCAAAAATACGACAACTTTCCGGTAAAAAAAAAAAAAAAAAAAAAATTGGGTAGATCGAAAACAAAAGGTAATGCTTCTACATTGCACTGAACCTCACGATCTGCGCTCAAAATCGGCAGCAAGATCACTTAAATCTCAGGAAAGATTCCGCCTATAATTATATTACTATGTATTAATTCCAATAAATTAAATAAATAAAAAAACAATATTGCACCAGGCTAAGAAATTGCAACATTCCAAAAAAAAATTAGATAAAAATTAATTTATACTGATTTCAAAACCCTGCTGATCACATGACCTTTAACGTCTGCTCAATTTCTTAGTTGAAAATAATATTAGACATTACATGAAAAAAAAAGGGAAAATAACTTTATTCTGATTTAAAACCCGTGCTATTCCCATGACCGATAGCGGCAGCCCAATTCCTTACTTTAAAAATGGTATCAGTATCCAATTTAACTAAATTCATATCTCTCGTACCGGATACTAGCGACAGCACGAATCATAACTTATTATAATTAAACACGTAATTTAAGTATCAATTCTGCCCACTTGATTAGAAACTGCTATTGATAGTGACCCTTTTGTGAGTAGACAAACCGAATTTCGCAGAAGGGTCTACCTTGTGCTTTTAAACTGTCATGAACCGGCTAATGATGACATTTCATGAAAAAAAAGGGAACATAACTTTATTCTGATTTAAAAACCATGCTAATCCCATGATTGATAACGTGATCTCAATTCCTTACTTTTAATATGGTATCAGTATCCAATTTAACTAAATTCATATCTCTCGCACCGGATACTGGCGACAGCAAAAACCATAGCTTATTATAATTAAACACGTAATTTAATTATCATTTCTGCCCACTCTATTAGAAACTGCTATTGATAGAGGCACTTTTGTGAGTAGTCAAACTGAATTTCGCAGAAGGGTCTACCTTGTTTTACTAAACTGTCATGAACCGGATAATGATGACATTTCATGAAAAAAAAGGGAAAATAACTTTATTCTGATTTAAAAACTATGCTAATCCCATGATTGATAGCGTCATCTCAATTCCTTACTTTTAATATGGTATCAGTATCCAATTTAACTAAATTCATATCTCTCGCACCAGATACTAACAACAGCAAGAACCATAACTTATTATAATTAAACACGTGATTCAATTATCAATTCTGCCTACTTGATTAGAAACTGCTATTGATAGTGACCCTTTAGTGAGTAGACAAACCGAATTTCGCAGAAGGGTCTACCTTGTGCTTTTAAACTGTCATGAACCGGATTATGATGACACTTCATGGAGAATAAGTTAAAAATAACTTTATTCTGATTTAAAAACCGTACTAATCTCATGACCAGTAGCGTCAGCAAAATTCCTGACTTTAACAATGGTATCAATACACAATTTCACTAAATTCATATCTCTCGCACCGGATACAGGCGACAGCAAGAACCATAACCTATTATAATTAAACACGGAATTCAATTATCAATTTTGCTTACTTGATTAGAAACTGTTATTGATCGAGACCCTTTTGTGAGTAGACAAACCGAATTTTGCAGAAGGGTTTACCTCGTGTTACTAAACTGTCATGAACCGGCTAATGATGACATTTCATGAAAAAAAAAGGGAAAATAACTTTATTCTGATTTAAAAGCCATGCTAATCCCATGATTGATAACGTAATCTCAATTCCTTACTTTAAAAATGGTATCAGTATCTAATTTAACTAAATACATAACTCTCGCACCGGATACTGGCGACAGCAAGAACCATAACCTATTATAATTAAACACGTAATTCAATTATCATTTCTGCCCACTTGAATAGAAACTGTTATTGATTGAGACCCTTTTGTGAGTAGACAAACCGAATTTTGCAGAAGGGTCTACCTCGTGTTACTAAACTGTCATGAACCGGCCAATGATGACATTTCGTGAAAAAAAAAGGGAAAATAACTTTATTCTGATCTAAAACCCGTGCTATTCCCATGACCGATAGCGGCGACCCAATTCCTTACTTTAAAAATGGTATCAGTATCCAATTTAACTAAATTCATAACTCTCGCACCGGATACTGGCGACAGCAAGAACCATAACTTATTATAATTAAACACGTGATTCAATTATCAATTCTGCCCACTTGATTAGAAACTGCTATTGATAGTGTCCCTTTTGTGAGTAGACAAACTGAATTTCGCAGAAGGGTCTACCTTGTGTTACTAAATTGTTATCAACCGGATTATGATGACATTTCATGAAAAAAAGGGAAAATAACTTTATTCTGATTTAAAACCCGTGCTATTCCCATGACCGATAGCGGCAGCCCAATTCCTTACTTTAAAAATGGTATCAGTATCCAATTTAGCTAAATTCATAACTGTCGCACCGGATACAGGCTACAGCAAGAACCATAACCTATTATAATTAAACACGTAATTCAATTATAAATTTTGCTTACTTGATTAGAAACTGTTATTGATCGAGACCCTTTTGTAAGTAGACAAACCGAATTTTGCAGAAGGGTCTACCTCGTGTTACTAAACTGTCATGAACCGGCTAATGATGACATTTCATGAAAAAAAAGGGAAAATAACTTTATTCTGATTTAAAAACCATGCTAATCCCATGATTGATAACGTAATCTCAATTCCTTACTTTAAAAATGGTATCAGTATCTAATTTAACTAAATACATAACTCTCGCACCGGATACTGGCGACAGCAAGAACCATAACCTATTATAATTAAACACGTAATTCAATTATCATTTCTGCCCACTTGAATAGAAACTGTTATTGATTGAGACCCTTTTGTGAGTAGACAAACCGAATTTTGCAGAAGGGTCTACCTTGTGTTACTAAACTGTCATGAACCGGCCAATGATGACATTTCGTGAAAAAAAAAGGGAAAATAACTTTATTCTGATCTAAAACCCGTGCTATTCCCATGACCGATAGCGGCGACCCAATTCCTTACTTTAAAAATGGTATCAGTATCCAATTTAACTAAATTCATAACTGTCGCACCGGATACAGGCTACAGCAAGAACCATAACCTATTATAATTAAACACGTAATTCAATTATAAATTTTGCTTACTTGATTAGAAACTGTTATTGATCGAGACCCTTTTGTAAGTAGACAAACCGAATTTTGCAGAAGGGTCTACCTCGTGTTACTAAACTGTCATGAACCGGCTAATGATGACATTTCATGAAAAAAAAGGGAAAATAACTTTATTCTGATTTAAAAACCATGCTAATCCCATGATTGATAACCTAATCTCAATTCCTTACTTTTAATATAGTATCAGTATCCAATTTAACTAAATTCATAACTCACGCACCGGATGCAGGCGACAGCAAGAACCATAACCTATTATAATTAAACACGTAATTCAATTATCCATTTTGCTTACTTGATTAGAAACTGTTATTGATCGAGACCCCTTTGTGAGTAGACAAACCGAATTTTGCAGAAGGGTCTGCCTTGTGTTACTAAATTGTCATCCACCGGATTATGATGACATTTCATGAAAAGAAGGAAAAATAACTTTATTCTGATTTAATAACCATGCTAATCCCATGATTGATAACGTAATCTCAATGCCTTATTTTAAAAATGGTATCAGTATCCAATTTAGCTAAATTCATAACTCTCGCACCGGATACAGGCGACAGCAAGAACCATAACCTATTATAATTAAACACGGAATTCAATTATCAATTTTGCTTACTTGATTAGAAACTGTTATTGATCGAGACCCTTTTGTGAGTAGACAAACCGAATTTTGCAGAAGGGTTTACCTCGTGTTACTAAACTGTCATGAACCGGCTAATGATGACATTTCATGAAAAAAAAAGGAAAAATAACTTTATTCTGATTTAATAACCATGCTAATCCCATGATTGATAACGTAATCTCAATGCCTTATTTTAAAAATGGTATCAGTATCAAATTTAGCTAAATTCATAACTCTCGCACCGGATACAGGCGACAGCAAGAACCATAACCTATTATAATTAAACACGGAATTCAATTATCAATTTTGCTTACTTGATTAGAAACTGTTATTGATCGAGACCCTTTTGTGAGTAGACAAACCGAATTTTGCAGAAGGGTTTACCTCGTGTTACTAAACTGTCATGAACCGGCTAATGATGACATTTCATGAAAAAAAAAGGGAAAATAACTTTATTCTGATTTAAAAGCCATGCTAATCCCATGATTGATAACGTAATCTCAATTCCTTACTTTAAAAATGGTATCAGTATCTAATTTAACTAAATACATAACTCTCGCACCGGATACTGGCGACAGCAAGAACCATAACCTATTATAATTAAACACGTAATTCAATTATCATTTCTGCCCACTTGAATAGAAACTGTTATTGATTGAGACCCTTTTGTGAGTAGACAAACCGAATTTTGCAGAAGGGTCTACTTCGTGTTACTAAACTGTCATGAACCGGCCAATGATGACATTTCGTGAAAAAAAAAGGGAAAATAACTTTATTCTCATTTAAAACCCGTGCTATTCCCATGACCGATAGCGGCGACCCAATTCCTTACTTTAAAAATGGTATCAGTATCCAATTTAACTAAATTCATAACTCTCGCACCGGATACTGGCGACAGCAAGAACCATAACTTATTATAATTAAACACGTGATTCAATTATCAATTCTGCCCACTTGATTAGAAACTGCTATTGATAGTGTCCCTTTTGTGAGTAGACAAACCGAATTTCGCAGAAGGGTCTACCTTGTGCTTTTAAACTGTCATGAACCGGATTATGATGACGCTTCTTGAAGAATAAGTTGAAAATAACTTTATTCTGAATTAAAAACCGTACTAATCTCATGACCAGTAGCGTCAGCACAATTCCTGACTTTAACAATGGTATCAATACACAATTTCACTAAATTCATAACTCTCGCACCGGATACTGGCGACAGCAAGAATCATAGCTTATTATAATTAAACACATAATTTAATTATCATTTCTGCCCACTTGATTAGAAACTGCTATTGATAGAGGCAGTTTTGTGAGTAGTCAAACTGAATTTCGCAGAAGGGTCTACCTTGTTTTACTAAACTGCCATGAACCGGCTAATGATGACATTTCATGAAAAAAAAGGGAAAATAACTTTATTCTAATTTAAAACCCCTGCTATTCCCATGACCGATAGCGGCAGCCCAATTCCTTACTTTAAAAATGGTATCAGTATCCAATTTAACTAAATTCATATCTCTCGCACCGGATACTAGCGACAACACGAATCATAACTTATTATAATTAAACACGTAATTTAAGTATCAATTCTGCCCACTTGTTTAAAAACTGCTATTGATAGTGACCCTTTTATGAGTAGTCAAACTGAATTTCGCAGAAGGGTCTACCTTGTTTTACTAAACTGTCATGAACCGGCTAATGATGACATTTCATGAAAAAAAAGGGAAAATAACTTTATTCTGATTTAAAAACCATGCTAATCCCATGATTGATAACCTAATCTCAATTCCTTACTTTTAATATAGTATCAGTATCCAATTTAACTAAATTCATAACTCACGCACCGGATGCAGGCGACAGCAAGAACCATAACCTATTATAATTAAACACGTAATACAATTATCCATTTTGCTTACTTGATTAGAAACTGTTATTGATCGAGACCCCTTTGTGAGTAGACAAACCGAATTTTGCAGAATGGTCTGCCTTGTGTTACTAAATTGTCATCCACGGGATTATGATGACATTTCATGAAAAGAAGGAAAAATAACTTTATTCTGATTTAAAAACCATGCTAATCCCATGATTGATAACGTAATCTCAATGCCTTATTTTAAAAATGGTATCAGTATCCAATTTAGCTAAATTCATAACTCTCGCACCGGATACTAGCGACAGCACGAATCATAACTTATTATAATTAAACACGTAATTTAAGTATCAATTCTGCCCACTTGTTTAAAAACTGCTATTGATAGCGACCCTTTTATGAGTAGTCAAACTGAATTTCGCAGAAGGGTCTACCTTGTGTTACTAAATTGTCATCAACCGGATTATGATGACATTACATGAAAAAAAGGAAAAATAACTTTATTCTGATTTAAAAACTATGCTAATCCCATGATTGATAGCGTCATCTCAATTCCTTACTTTTAATATGGTATCAGTATCCAATTTAACTAAATTCATATCTCTCGCACCAGATACTAACGACAGCAAGAACCATAACTTATTATAATTAAACACGTGATTCAATTATCAATTCTGCCCACTTGATTAGAAACTGCTATTGATAGTGACCCTTTTGAGAGTAGTCAAACTGAATTTCGCAGAAGTGTCTACCTTGTTTTACTAAACCGTCATGAACCGGCTAATGATGACATTTCATGAAAAAAAAGGGAAAATAACTTTATTCTAATTTAAAAACCGTGCTTATCTTATGATTAATAGCGTTAGCTCAATTCCTTACTTTAAAAATGGTATCAGTACACAATTTAACTAATTTCATTTCTCTCGCACCGGATACAGGCGACAGCAAGAACCATAACCTATTATAATTAAACACGGAATTCAATTATCAATTTTGCTTACTTGATTAGAAACTGTTATTGATCGAGACCCTTTTGTGAGTAGACAAACCGAATTTTGCAGAAGGGTTTACCTCGTGTTACTAAACTGTCATGAACCGGCTAATGATGACATTTCATGAAAAAAAAAGGGAAAATAACTTTATTCTGATTTAAAAGCCATGCTAATCCCATGATTGATAACGTAATCTCAATTCCTTACTTTAAAAATGGTATCAGTATCTAATTTAACTAAATACATAACTCTCGCACCGGATACTGGCGACAGCAAGAACCATAACCTATTATAATTAAACACGTAATTCAATTATCATTTCTGCCCACTTGAATAGAAACTGTTATTGATTGAGACCCTTTTGTGAGTAGACAAACCGAATTTTGCAGAAGGGTCTACCTCGTGTTACTAAACTGTCATGAACCGGCTAATGATGACATTTCATGAAAAAAAAGGGAAAATAACTTTATTCTAATTTAAAACCCCTGCTATTCCCATGACCGATAGCGGCAGCCCAATTCCTTACTTTAAAAATGGTATCAGTATCCAATTTAACTAAATTCATATCTCTCGCACCGGATACTAGCGACAACACGAATCATAACTTATTATAATTAAACACGTAATTTAAGTATCAATTCTGCCCACTTGTTTAAAAACTGCTATTGATAGTGACCCTTTTATGAGTAGTCAAACTGAATTTCGCAGAAGGGTCTACCTTGTTTTACTAAACTGTCATGAACCGGCTAATGATGACATTTCATGAAAAAAAAGGGAAAATAACTTTATTCTGATTTAAAAACCATGCTAATCCCATGATTGATAACCTAATCTCAATTCCTTACTTTTAATATAGTATCAGTATCCAATTTAACTAAATTCATAACTCACGCACCGGATGCAGGCGACAGCAAGAACCATAACCTATTATAATTAAACACGTAATTCAATTATCCATTTTGCTTACTTGATTAGAAACTGTTATTGATCGAGACCCCTTTGTGAGTAGACAAACCGAATTTTGCAGAAGGGTCTGCCTTGTGTTACTAAATTGTCATCCACGGGATTATGATGACATTTCATGAAAAGAAGGAAAAATAACTTTATTCTGATTTAAAAACCATGCTAATCCCATGATTGATAACGTAATCTCAATGCCTTATTTTAAAAATGGTATCAGTATCCAATTTAGCTAAATTCATAACTCTCGCACCGGATACTAGCGACAGCACGAATCATAACTTATTATAATTAAACACGTAATTTAAGTATCAATTCTGCCCACTTGTTTAAAAACTGCTATTGATAGCGACCCTTTTATGAGTAGTCAAACTGAATTTCGCAGAAGGGTCTACCTTGTTTTACTAAACTGCCATGAACCGGCTAATGATGACATTTCATGAAAAAAAAGGGAAAATAACTTTATTCTAATTTAAAACCCCTGCTATTCCCATGACCGATAGCGGCAGCCCAATTCCTTACTTTAAAAATGGTATCAGTATCCAATTTAACTAAATTCATATCTCTCGCACCGGATACTAGCGACAACACGAATCATAACTTATTATAATTAAACACGTAATTTAAGTATCAATTCTGCCCACTTGTTTAAAAACTGCTATTGATAGTGACCCTTTTATGAGTAGTCAAACTGAATTTCGCAGAAGGGTCTACCTTGTTTTACTAAACTGTCATGAACCGGCTAATGATGACATTTCATGAAAAAAAAAAGGGAAAATAACTTTATTCTGATTTAAAAACCATGCGAATCCAATGATTGATAACGTAATCTCAATTCCAAACTTTTAATATGGTATCAGTATCCAATTTAACTAAATTCATATCTCTCGCACCGGATACAGGCGACAGCAAGAACCATAACCTATTGTAATTAAACACGGAATTCCATTATCAATTTTGCTTACTTGATTAAAAACTGTAATTGATTGAGACCCTTTTGTGAGTAGACAAACCGAATTTTGCAGAAGGGTCTACCTCGTGTTACTAAACTGTCATGAACCGGCCAATGATGATATTTCGTGAAAAAAAAAGGGAAAATAACTTTATTCTGATTTAAAACCCGTGCTCTTCCCATGACCGATAGCGGCGACCCAATTCCTTACTTTAAAAATGGTATCAGTATCCAATTTAACTAAATTCATAACTCTCGCACCGGATACTGGCGACAGCAAGAACCATAACTTATTATAATTAAACACGTGATTCAATTATCAATTCTGCCCCCTTGATTAGAAACTGCTATTGATAGTGTCCCTTTTGTGAGTAGACCAACCGAATTTCGCAGAAGGGTCTACCTTGTGCTTTTAAACTGTCATGAACCGGATTATGATGACGCTTCTTGAAGAATAAGTTGAAAATAACTTTATTCTGAATTAAAAACCGTACTAATGTCATGACCAGTAGCGTCAGCACAATTCCTGACTTTAACAATGGTATCAATACACAATTTCACTAAATTCATATCTCTTGCACCGGATACTGCCGACAGCAAGAATCATAGCTTATTATAATTAAACACGTAATTTAATTATCATTTCTGCCCACTTGATTAGAAACTGCTATTGATAGAGGCAGTTTTGTGAGTAGTCAAACTGAATTTCGCAGAAGGGTCTACCTTGTTTTACTAAACTGCCATGAACCGGCTAATGATGACATTTCATGAAAAAAAAGGGAAAATAACTTTATTCTAATTTAAAACCCCTGCTATTCCCATGACCGATAGCGGCAGCCCAATTCCTTACTTCAAAAATGGTATCAGTATCCAATTTAACTAAATTCATAACTCTCGCACCGGATACAAGCGACAGCAAGAATCATAACTTATTATAATTAAACACGTAATTCAATTATCAATTCTGCCTACTTGATTAGAAACTGCTATTGATAGTGACCCTTTAGTGAGTAGACAAACCGAATTTCGCAGAAGGGTCTACCTTGTGCTTTTAAACTGTCATGAACCGGATTATGATGACGCTTCATGGAGAATAAGTTAAAAATAACATTATTCTGAATTAAAAACCGTACTAATCTCATGACCAGTAGCGTCAGCAAAATTCCTTACTTTAAAAATGGTATCAGTATCCAATTTAAATAGATTCATAACTCACGCACCGGATACAGGCGACAGCAAGAACCATAACCTATTATAATTAAACGCGTAATTCAATTATCAATTTTGCTTACTTGATTAGAAACTGTTATTGATCGAGACCCCTTTGTGAGTAGACAAACCGAATTTTGCAGAAGGGTCTACCTTTTGTTACTAAATTGTCATCCACCGGATTATGATGACATTTCATGAAAAGAAGGAAAAATAACTTTATTCTGATTTAAAAACCATGCTAATCCCATGATTGATAACGTAATCTCAATTCCTTACTTTTAATATGGTATCAGTATCCAATTTAACTAAATTCATAATTGTCGCACCGGATACAGGCTAAAGCAAGAACCATAACCTATTATAATTAAACACGTAATTCAATTATCAATTTTGCTTACTTGATTAGAAACTGTTATTGATCGAGACCCTTTTGTAAGTGGACAAACCGAATTTTGCAGAAGGGTCTACCTCGTGTTACTAAACTGTCATGAACCGGCTAATGATGACATTTCATGAAAAAAAAGGGAAAATAACTTTATTCTGATTTAAAAACCATGCTAATCCCATGATTGATAACCTAATCTCAATTCCTTACTTTTAATATAGTATCAGTATCCAATTTAACTAAATTCATAACTCACGCACCGGATGCAGGCGACAGCAAGAACCATAACCTATTATAATTAAACACATAATTCAATTATCCATTTTGCTTACTTGATTAGAAACTGTTATTCATCGAGACCCTTTTGTGAGTAGACAAACCGAATTTTGCAGAAGGGTCTGCCTTGTGTTTCTAAATTGTCATCCACGGGATTATGATGACATTTCATGAAAAGAAGAAAAAATAACTTTATTCTGATTTAAAAACCATGCTAATCCCATGATTGATAACGTAATCTCAATTCCTTACTTTTAATATGGTATCAGTATCCAATTTAACTAATTTCATATCTCTCGCACCGGATAATGGCGACAGCAAGAACCATAACTTATTATAATTAAACACGTAATTCAATTATTATTTCTGCCCACTTGATTAGAAACTGCTATTGATAGAGGCACTTTTGTGAGTAGTCAAACTGAATTTCGCAGAAGGGTCTACCTTGTTTTACTAAACTTTCATGAACCGGCTAATGATGACATTTCATGAAAAAAAAGGGAAAATAACTTTATTCTAATTTTAAACCCGTGCTATTCCCATGACTGATAGCGGCAGCCCAATTCCTTACTTTAAAAATGGTATCAGTATCCAATTTAGCTAAATTCATAACTCTCGCACCGGATACAGGCGACAGCAAGAACCATAACCTATTATAATTAAACACGTAATTCAATTATCAATTTTGCTTACTTGATTAGAAACAGTTATTGATCGAGACCCCTTTGTGAGTAGACAAACCGAATTTTGCAGAAGGGTCTACCTTGTTTTACTAAACTGTCATGAACCGGCTAATGATGACATTTCATGAAAAAAAAGGGAAAATAACGTTATTCTGATTTAAAAACCATGCTAATCCCATGATTGATAACGTAATCTCAATGCCTTACTTTAAAAATGGTATCAGTATCCAATTTAGCTAAATTCATAACTCTCGCACCGGATACAGGCGACAGCAAGAACCATAACCTATTATAATTAAACACGGAATTCAATTATCAATTTTGCTTACTTGATTAGAAACTGTTATTGATCGAGACCCTTTTGTGAATAGACAAACGGAATTTTGCAGAAGGGTCTACCTCGTGTTACTAAACTGTCATGAACCGGCTAATGATGACATTTCATTAAGAAAAAGGGAAAATAACTTTATTCTGATTTAAAAACCATGCTAATCCCATGATTGATAACGTAATCTCAATTCCTTACTTTAAAAATGGTATCAGTATCCAATTTAACTAAATTCATATCTCTAGCACCAGATACTGGCGACAGCAAGAACCATAACTTATTATAATTAAACACGTGATTCAATTATCAATTCTGCCCACTTGATTAGAAACTGCTATTGATAGTGACCCTTTTGAGAGTAGTCAAACTGAATTTCGCAGAAGGGTCTACCTTGTTTTACTAAACTGTCATGAACCGGCTAATGATGACACTTCATGAAAAAAAAGGGAAAACAACCAGTAGCGTCAGCACATTTCTGACTTTAACAATGGTATCAATACACAATTTAACTAAATACATAACTCTCGCACCGGATACTGGCGACAG
Organism: Muscidifurax raptorellus; assembly: GCA_020010945.3. Lineage (NCBI taxonomy): Eukaryota > Metazoa > Arthropoda > Insecta > Hymenoptera > Pteromalidae > Muscidifurax > Muscidifurax raptorellus. The sequence continues at coordinate 1,624,000 of JAHUUD020000021.1, read as the reverse complement.
CAAGAACCATAACCTATTATAATTAAACACGTAATTTAATTATCATTTCTGCCCACTTGATTAGAAACTGCTATTGATAGAGGCACTTTTGTGAGTAGTCAAACTGAATTTCGCAGAAGGGTCTACCTTGTTTTACTAAACTGTCATGAACCGGCTAATGATGACATTTCATGAAAAAAAAGGGAAAATAACGTAATTCTGATTTAAAAACCAAGCTAATCCCATGATGGATAACGTAATCTCAATGCCTTACTTTAAAAATGGTATCAGTATCCAATTTAGCTAAATTCATAACTCTCGCACCGGATACAGGCGATAGCAAGAACCATAACCTATTATATTTAAACACGGAATTCAATTATCAATTTTGCTTACTTGATTAGAAACTGTTATTGATCGAGACACTTTTGTGAATAGACGAACCGAATTTTGCAGAAGGGTCTACCTCGTGTTACTAAACTGTCATGAACCGGCTAATGATGACATTTCATGAAAAAAAAGGGAAAATAACGTTATTCTGATTTAAAAACCATGCTAATCCCATGATTGATAACGTAATCTCAATTCCTTACTTTAAAAATGGTATCAGTATCTAATTTAACTAAATACATAACTCTCGCACCGGATACTGGCGACAGCAAGAACCATAACCTATTATAATTAAACACGTAATTCAATTATCATTTCTGCCCACTTGAATAGAAACTGTTATTGATTGAGACCCTTTTGTGAGTAGACAAACCGAATTTTGCAGAAGGGTCTACCTCGTGTTACTAAACTGTCATGAACCGGCCAATGATGACATTTCGTGAAAAAAAAAGGGAAAATAACTTTATTCTCATTTAAAACCCGTGCTATTCCCATGACCGATAGCGGCGACCCAATTCCTTACTTTAAAAATGGTATCAGTATCCAATTTAACTAAATTCATAACTCTCGCACCGGATACTGGCGACAGCAAGAACCATAACTTATTATAATTAAACACGTGATTCAATTATCAATTCTGCCCACTTGATTAGAAACTGCTATTGATAGTGTCCCTTTTGTGAGTAGACAAACCGAATTTCGCAGAAGGGTCTACCTTGTGCTTTTAAACTGTCATGAACCGGATTATGATGACGCTTCTTGAAGAATAAGTTGAAAATAACTTTATTCTGAATTAAAAACCGTACTAATCTCATGACCAGTAGCGTCAGCACAATTCCTGACTTTAACAATGGTATCAATACACAATTTCACTAAATTCATAACTCTCGCACCGGATACTGGCGACAGCAAGAATCATAGCTTATTATAATTAAACACATAATTTAATTATCATTTCTGCCCACTTGATTAGAAACTGCTATTGATAGAGGCAGTTTTGTGAGTAGTCAAACTGAATTTCGCAGAAGGGTCTACCTTGTTTTACTAAACTGCCATGAACCGGCTAATGATGACATTTCATGAAAAAAAAGGGAAAATAACTTTATTCTAATTTAAAACCCCTGCTATTCCCATGACCGATAGCGGCAGCCCAATTCCTTACTTTAAAAATGGTATCAGTATCCAATTTAACTAAATTCATATCTCTCGCACCGGATACTAGCGACAACACGAATCATAACTTATTATAATTAAACACGTAATTTAAGTATCAATTCTGCCCACTTGTTTAAAAACTGCTATTGATAGTGACCCTTTTATGAGTAGTCAAACTGAATTTCGCAGAAGGGTCTACCTTGTTTTACTAAACTGTCATGAACCGGCTAATGATGACATTTCATGAAAAAAAAGGGAAAATAACTTTATTCTGATTTAAAAACCATGCTAATCCCATGATTGATAACCTAATCTCAATTCCTTACTTTTAATATAGTATCAGTATCCAATTTAACTAAATTCATAACTCACGCACCGGATGCAGGCGACAGCAAGAACCATAACCTATTATAATTAAACACGTAATACAATTATCCATTTTGCTTACTTGATTAGAAACTGTTATTGATCGAGACCCCTTTGTGAGTAGACAAACCGAATTTTGCAGAAGGGTCTGCCTTGTGTTACTAAATTGTCATCCACGGGATTATGATGACATTTCATGAAAAGAAGGAAAAATAACTTTATTCTGATTTAAAAACCATGCTAATCCCATGATTGATAACGTAATCTCAATGCCTTATTTTAAAAATGGTATCAGTATCCAATTTAGCTAAATTCATAACTCTCGCACCGGATACTAGCGACAGCACGAATCATAACTTATTATAATTAAACACGTAATTTAAGTATCAATTCTGCCCACTTGTTTAAAAACTGCTATTGATAGCGACCCTTTTATGAGTAGTCAAACTGAATTTCGCAGAAGGGTCTACCTTGTGTTACTAAATTGTCATCAACCGGATTATGATGACATTACATGAAAAAAAGGAAAAATAACTTTATTCTGATTTAAAAACTATGCTAATCCCATGATTGATAGCGTCATCTCAATTCCTTACTTTTAATATGGTATCAGTATCCAATTTAACTAAATTCATATCTCTCGCACCAGATACTAACGACAGCAAGAACCATAACTTATTATAATTAAACACGTGATTCAATTATCAATTCTGCCCACTTGATTAGAAACTGCTATTGATAGTGACCCTTTTGAGAGTAGTCAAACTGAATTTCGCAGAAGTGTCTACCTTGTTTTACTAAACCGTCATGAACCGGCTAATGATGACATTTCATGAAAAAAAAGGGAAAATAACTTTATTCTAATTTAAAAACCGTGCTTATCTTATGATTAATAGCGTTAGCTCAATTCCTTACTTTAAAAATGGTATCAGTACACAATTTAACTAATTTCATTTCTCTCGCACCGGATACAGGCGACAGCAAGAACCATAACCTATTATAATTAAACACGGAATTCAATTATCAATTTTGCTTACTTGATTAGAAACTGTTATTGATCGAGACCCTTTTGTGAGTAGACAAACCGAATTTTGCAGAAGGGTTTACCTCGTGTTACTAAACTGTCATGAACCGGCTAATGATGACATTTCATGAAAAAAAAGGGAAAATAACTTAATTCTGATTTAAAAGCCATGCTAATCCCATGATTGATAACGTAATCTCAATTCCTTACTTTAAAAATGGTATCAGTATCTAATTTAACTAAATACATAACTCTCGCACCGGATACTGGCGACAGCAAGAACCATAACCTATTATAATTAAACACGTAATTCAATTATCATTTCTGCCCACTTGAATAGAAACTGTTATTGATTGAGACCCTTTTGTGAGTAGACAAACCGAATTTTGCAGAAGGGTCTACCTCGTGTTACTAAACTGTCATGAACCGGCCAATGATGACATTTCGTGAAAAAAAAAGGGAAAATAACTTTATTCTCATTTAAAACCCGTGCTATTCCCATGACCGATAGCGGCGACCCAATTCCTTACTTTAAAAATGGTATCAGTATCCAATTTAACTAAATTCATAACTCTCGCACCGGATACTGGCGACAGCAAGAACCATAACTTATTATAATTAAACACGTGATTCAATTATCAATTCTGCCCACTTGATTAGAAACTGCTATTGATAGTGTCCCTTTTGTGAGTAGACAAACCGAATTTCGCAGAAGGGTCTACCTTGTGCTTTTAAACTGTCATGAACCGGATTATGATGACGCTTCTTGAAGAATAAGTTGAAAATAACTTTATTCTGAATTAAAAACCGTACTAATCTCATGACCAGTAGCGTCAGCACAATTCCTGACTTTAACAATGGTATCAATACACAATTTCACTAAATTCATAACTCTCGCACCGGATACTGGCGACAGCAAGAATCATAGCTTATTATAATTAAACACGTAATTTAATTATCATTTCTGCCCACTTGATTAGAAACTGCTATTGATAGAGGCAGTTTTGTGAGTAGTCAAACTGAATTTCGCAGAAGGGTCTACCTTGTTTTACTAAACTGCCATGAACCGGCTAATGATGACATTTCATGAAAAAAAAGGGAAAATAACTTTATGCTAATTTAAAACCCCTGCTATTCCCATGACCGATAGCGGCAGCCCAATTCCTTACTTTAAAAATGGTATCAGTATCCAATTTAACTAAATTCATATCTCTCGCACCGGATACTAGCGACAACACGAATCATAACTTATTATAATTAAACACGTAATTTAAGTATCAATTCTGCCCACTTGTTTAAAAACTGCTATTGATAGTGACCCTTTTATGAGTAGTCAAACTGAATTTCGCAGAAGGGTCTACCTTGTTTTACTAAACTGTCATGAACCGGCTAATGATGACATTTCATGAAAAAAAAGGGAAAATAACTTTATTCTGATTTAAAAACCATGCTAATCTCATGATTGATAACCTAATCTCAATTCCTTACTTTTAATATAGTATCAGTATCCAATTTAACTAAATTCATAACTCACGCACCGGATGCAGGCGACAGCAAGAACCATAACCTATTATAATTAAACACGTAATTCAATTATCCATTTTGCTTACTTGATTAGAAACTGTTATTGATCGAGACCCCTTTGTGAGTAGACAAACCGAATTTTGCAGAAGGGTCTGCCTTGTGTTACTAAATTGTCATCCACGGGATTATGATGACATTTCATGAAAAGAAGGAAAAATAACTTTATTCTGATTTAAAAACCATGCTAATCCCATGATTGATAACGTAATCTCAATGCCTTATTTTAAAAATGGTATCAGTATCCAATTTAGCTAAATTCATAACTCTCGCACCGGATACTAGCGACAGCACGAATCATAACTTATTATAATTAAACACGTAATTTAAGTATCAATTCTGCCCACTTGTTTAAAAACTGCTATTGATAGCGACCCTTTTATGAGTAGTCAAACTGAATTTCGCAGAAGGGTCTACCTTGTTTTACTAAACTGCCATGAACCGGCTAATGATGACATTTCATGAAAAAAAAGGGAAAATAACTTTATTCTAATTTAAAACCCCTGCTATTCCCATGACCGATAGCGGCAGCCCAATTCCTTACTTTAAAAATGGTATCAGTATCCAATTTAACTAAATTCATATCTCTCGCACCGGATACTAGCGACAGCACGAATCATAACTTATTATAATTAAACACGTGATTCAATTATCAATTCTGCCCACTTGATTAGAAACTGCTATTGATAGTGACCCTTTTGAGAGTAGTCAAACTGAATTTCGCAGAAGGGTCTACCTTGTTTTACTAAACTGTCATGAACCGGCTAATGATGACATTTCATGAAAAAAAAAGGGAAAATAACTTTATTCTGATTTAAAAACCATGCGAATCCAATGATTGATAACGTAATCTCAATTCCAAACTTTTAATATGGTATCAGTATCCAATTTAACTAAATTCATATCTCTCGCACCGGATACAGGCGACAGCAAGAACCATAACCTATTGTAATTAAACACGGAATTCCATTATCAATTTTGCTTACTTGATTAAAAACTGTAATTGATTGAGACCCTTTTGTGAGTAGACAAACCGAATTTTGCAGAAGGGTCTACCTCGTGTTACTAAACTGTCATGAACCGGCCAATGATGATATTTCGTGAAAAAAAAAGGGAAAATAACTTTATTCTGATTTAAAACCCGTGCTCTTCCCATGACCGATAGCGGCGACCCAATTCCTTACTTTAAAAATGGTATCAGTATCCAATTTAACTAAATTCATAACTCTCGCACCGGATACTGGCGACAGCAAGAACCATAACTTATTATAATTAAACACGTGATTCAATTATCAATTCTGCCCCCTTGATTAGAAACTGCTATTGATAGTGTCCCTTTTGTGAGTAGACCAACCGAATTTCGCAGAAGGGTCTACCTTGTGCTTTTAAACTGTCATGAACCGGATTATGATGACGCTTCTTGAAGAATAAGTTGAAAATAACTTTATTCTGAATTAAAAACCGTACTAATGTCATGACCAGTAGCGGCAGCCCAATTCCTTACTTTAAAAATGATATCAGTATCCAATTTAATTAAATTCATATCTTTGGCACCGTATAATGGCGACAGCAAGAACCATAACTGATTATAATTAAACACGTAATTCAATTATCAATTCTTCCCACTTGATTAGAAACTGCTATTGATAGTGACACTTTTGATGACATTTCATGAAGAATAAGGTGAAAGTTACTGTGTACAATTACTGTATCAGTAAATAATCCAGGATAAATTTTGCGAACGCATTTGTGTTTGCAAAGAATCACAAGTACGTGTACTCCGCACAAACCCACGAGTGCGGGTCACACCTACTTTGCGCACGAGTATCGTAATGTATTATTATGTTTATATTTGTATAGTATAGTATGTACGTCCTGAAGGCTCGGTGAAGAGAGCGCGGTAAAGAAGGAGCCGTGTGTAAGTATGCGCGCGGGGAAGGGCTGCCACTGCTTTCGCGACGTATTATTTGTCGAAAATAACTTTATTCTAATTTAAAACCCGTGCTATTCCCATGACCGATAGCAGCAGCCCAATTCCTTACTTTAAAAATGGTATCAGTATCGAATTTAGCTAAATTCATAACTCTCGCACCGGATAGAAGCGACAGCAAGAACGATAACTTATTATAATTAAACACGTAATTCAATTATCAATTTTGCTTACTTGATTAGAAACTGTTATTGATCGAGACCCCTTTGTGAGTAGACAAACCGAATTTTGCAGAAGGGTCTACCTTGTGTTACTAAATTGTCATCCACCGGATTATGATGATATTTCATGAAAAGAAGGAAAAATAACTTTATTCTGATTTAGAAACCATGCTAATCCCATGACCGATAGCAGCAGCCCAATTCCTTACTTTAAAAATGGTATCAGTATCCAATTTAGCTAAATTCATAACTCTCGCACCGGACAGAAGCGACAGCAAGAACCATAACTTATTATAATTAAACACGTAATTCAATTATCAATTCTGCCTACTTGATTAGAAACTGCTATTGATAGTGACCCTTTAGTGAGTAGACAAACCGAATTTCGCAGAAGGGTCTACCTTGTGCTTTTAAACTATCATGAACCGGATTATGATGACGCTTCATGGAGAATAAGTTGAAAATAACTTTATTCTGAATTAAAAACCGAACTAATCTCATGACCAGTAGCGGCAGCACAATTCCTGACTTTAACAATGGTATCAATACACAATTTCACTAAATTCATATCTCTCGCACCGGATACAGGCGACAGCAAGAACCATAACCTATTATAATTAAACACGTAATTCAATTATCAACTTTGCTTACTTGATTAGAAACTGTTATTGATCGAGACACTTTTGTGAGTAGTCAACCTGAATTTCGCAGAAGGGTCGACCTTGTGTTACTAAACTGTCATCAACCGGATTATGATGACATTACATGAAAAAAAAGGGAAAATAACTTTATTCTGATTTAAAAACTATGCTAATCCCATGATTGATAGCGTCATCTCAATTCCTTACTTTTAATATGGTATCAGTATCCAATTTAACTAAATTCATATCTCTCGCACCGGATACTGGCGACAGCAAGAACCATAGCTTATTATAATTAAACACGTAGTTTAATTATCATTTCTGCCCACTTGATTAGAAACTGCTGTTGATAGAGGCACTTTTGTGAGTAGTCAAACTGAATTTCGCAGAAGGGTCTACCTTGTTTTACTAAACTCATGAACCGGCTAATGATGACATTTCATGAAAAAAAAAGGGAAAATAACTTTATTCTAATTTAAAACCCGTGCTATTCCCATGACCGATAGCAGCAGCCCAATTCCTTACTTTAAAAATGGTATCAGTATCGAATTTAGCTAAATTCATAACTCTCGCACCGGATAGAAGCGAGAGCAAGAACCATAACTTATTATAATTAAACACGTGATTCAATTATCAATTCTGCCCACTTGATTAGAAACTGCTATTGATAGTGACCCTTTTGAGAGTAGTCAAACTGAATTTCGCAGAAGGGTCTACCTTGTTTTACTAAACTGCCATGATCCGGCTAATGATGACATTTCATGAAAAAAAAGGGGAAATAACTTTATTCTAATTTAAAACCCCTGCTAATCCCATGATTGATAACGTCAGCACAGTTCCTGACTTTAACAATAGTATCAATACACAATTTAACTAAATTCATTTCTCTCGCACCGGATACTGGCGACAGCACGAATCATAACTTATTATAATTAAACACGTAATTCAATTATCATGTCTGCCCACTTAATTAGAAACTGCTATTGATAGAGGCACTTCTGTGAGTAGTCAAACTGAATTTCGCAGAAGGGTCTACCTTGTTTTACTAAACTGTCATGAACCGGCTAATGATGACATTTCATGAAAAAAAGGGAAAATATCTTTATTCTGATTTAAAACCCGTGCTATTCCCATGACCGATAGCGGCAGCCCAATTCCTTACTTTAACAATAGTATCAATACACAATTTAACTAAATTCATTTCTCTCGCACCGGATACTGGCGACAGCACGAATCATAACTTATTATAATTAAACACGTAATTCAATTATCAATACTGCCCACTTGATTAAAAACTGCTATTGATAGTGACCCTTTTGTGAGTAGACAAACCGAATTTCGCAGAAGGGTCTACCTTGTCCTTCTAAACTGTCATGAACCGGATTATGATGACGTTTCATAAAGAATAAGTTGAAAGTTACTGTATACTGATTTAAAAACCGTGCTTATCTTATGATTAATAGCGTTAGCTCAATTCCTTACTTTAAAAATGGTATCAGTACACAATTTAACTAATTTCATTTCTCTCGCACCGGATACTGGCGACAGCAAGAACCATAACCTATTATAATTAAACACGTAATTCGATTATCAATTCTGCATACTTGATTAAAAACTGCTATTGATAGTGACCCTTTTGTGAGTAGACAACTGAATTTCGCGGAAGGTTCTACCTTGTCCTTCTAAACTGTCATGAACCGGATTATGATGACGTTTCATAAAGAATAAGTTGAAAGTTACTGTATACTGATTTAAAAACCGTGCTTATCTTATGATTAATTGCGTTAGCTCAATTCCTTACTTTAAAAATGGTATCAGTACACAATTTAACTAATTTCATTTCTCTCGCACCGGATACTGGTGACAGCAAGAACCATAACCTATTATAATTAAACACGTAATTCAATTACCAATTCTGCATAGTTGATTAAAAACTGCTATTGATAGTGACCTTTTTGAGAGTAGTCAAACTGAGTTTCGCAGAAGGGTCTACCTTGTTTTACTAAATTATCATCAACCGGACTATGATGACATTTCATCAAAAAAAAGGGAAAATAACTTTATTCTGATTTAAAACCCGTGCTATTCCCATGACCGATAGCGGCAGCCCAATTTCTTACTTTAAAAATGGTATCAGTATCCAATTTAACTAAATTCATATCTCTCGCACCGGATACTGGCGACAGCACGAATCATAACTTATTGTAATTAAACACGTAATTCGATTATCAATTCTGCATACTTGATTAAAAACTGCTATTGATAGTGACTCTTTTGAGAGTAGACAACGGAATTTCGCGGAAGGGTCTACCTTGTCCTTCTAAACTGTCATGAACCGGATTATGATGACCTTTCATAAAGAATAAGTTGAAAGTTACTGTATACTGATTTAAAAACCGTGCTTATCTTATGATTAATAGCGTCAGCACACTTCCTGACTTTAACAATGGTATCAATACACTATTTAACTAAATTCATATCTCTCGCACCGGACACCTGCGACAGCAAGAACCATAACCTATTATAATTAAACACGTAATTCAATTATCAATTCTGCCCACTTGATTAAAAACTGCTATTGATAGTGACCCTTTTGTGAGTAGAGAAACCGAATTTCGCAGAAGGGTCTACCTTGTTTTACTAAATTATCATCAACCGGCCAATGATGACATTTCGTGAAAAAAAAAGGGAAAATAACTTTATTCTGATTTTAAAACCCGTGCTATTCCCATGACCGATAGCGGCAGCCCAATTCCTTACTTTAAAAATGGTATCAGTATCCAATTTAACTAAATTCATAACTCTCGCACCGCATACTGGCGACAGCAAGAACCGAACCATAACTTATTATAATTAAACACGTAATTCAATTATCAATTCTGCCCACTTGATTAAAAACTGCTATTGATAGTGACCCTTTTGTGAGTAGACAAACTGAATTTCGCAGAAGGGTCTACCTTGTGTTACTATACTGTCATGAACCGGCTAATGATGACATTTCATGAAAAAAAGGGAATATAACTTTATTCTGATTTAAAACCTCTGCTATTCCCATGACCGATAGCGGCAGCCCAATTCCTTACTTTAAAAATGATATCAGTATCCAATTTAATTAAATTCATATCTTTGGCACCGTATAATGGCGACAGCAAGAACCATAACTGATTATAATTAAACACGTAATTCAATTATCAATTCTTCCCACTTGATTAGAAACTGCTATTGATAGTGACACTTTTGATGACATTTCATGAAGAATAAGGTGAAAGTTACTGTGTACAATTACTGTATCAGTAAATAATCCAGGATAAATTTTGCGAACGCATTTGTGTTTGCAAAGAATCACAAGTACGTGTACTCCGCACAAACCCACGAGTGCGGGTCACACCTACTTTGCGCACGAGTATCGTAATGTATTATTATGTTTATATTTGTATAGTATAGTATGTACGTCCTGAAGGCTCGGTGAAGAGAGCGCGGTAAAGAAGGAGCCGTGTGTAAGTATGCGCGCGGGGAAGGGCTGCCACTGCTTTCGCGACGTATTATTTGTCGAAAATAACTTTATTCTAATTTAAAACCCGTGCTATTCCCATGACCGATAGCAGCAGCCCAATTCCTTACTTTAAAAATGGTATCAGTATCGAATTTAGCTAAATTCATAACTCTCGCACCGGATAGAAGCGACAGCAAGAACGATAACTTATTATAATTAAACACGTAATTCAATTATCAATTTTGCTTACTTGATTAGAAACTGTTATTGATCGAGACCCCTTTGTGAGTAGACAAACCGAATTTTGCAGAAGGGTCTACCTTGTGTTACTAAATTGTCATCCACCGGATTATGATGATATTTCATGAAAAGAAGGAAAAATAACTTTATTCTGATTTAGAAACCATGCTAATCCCATGACCGATAGCAGCAGCCCAATTCCTTACTTTAAAAATGGTATCAGTATCCAATTTAGCTAAATTCATAACTCTCGCACCGGACAGAAGCGACAGCAAGAACCATAACTTATTATAATTAAACACGTAATTCAATTATCAATTCTGCCTACTTGATTAGAAACTGCTATTGATAGTGACCCTTTAGTGAGTAGACAAACCGAATTTCGCAGAAGGGTCTACCTTGTGCTTTTAAACTATCATGAACCGGATTATGATGACGCTTCATGGAGAATAAGTTGAAAATAACTTTATTCTGAATTAAAAACCGAACTAATCTCATGACCAGTAGCGGCAGCACAATTCCTGACTTTAACAATGGTATCAATACACAATTTCACTAAATTCATATCTCTCGCACCGGATACAGGCGACAGCAAGAACCATAACCTATTATAATTAAACACGTAATTCAATTATCAACTTTGCTTACTTGATTAGAAACTGTTATTGATCGAGACACTTTTGTGAGTAGTCAACCTGAATTTCGCAGAAGGGTCGACCTTGTGTTACTAAACTGTCATCAACCGGATTATGATGACATTACATGAAAAAAAAGGGAAAATAACTTTATTCTGATTTAAAAACTATGCTAATCCCATGATTGATAGCGTCATCTCAATTCCTTACTTTTAATATGGTATCAGTATCCAATTTAACTAAATTCATATCTCTCGCACCGGATACTGGCGACAGCAAGAACCATAGCTTATTATAATTAAACACGTAGTTTAATTATCATTTCTGCCCACTTGATTAGAAACTGCTGTTGATAGAGGCACTTTTGTGAGTAGTCAAACTGAATTTCGCAGAAGGGTCTACCTTGTTTTACTAAACTCATGAACCGGCTAATGATGACATTTCATGAAAAAAAAAGGGAAAATAACTTTATTCTAATTTAAAACCCGTGCTATTCCCATGACCGATAGCAGCAGCCCAATTCCTTACTTTAAAAATGGTATCAGTATCGAATTTAGCTAAATTCATAACTCTCGCACCGGATAGAAGCGAGAGCAAGAACCATAACTTATTATAATTAAACACGTGATTCAATTATCAATTCTGCCCACTTGATTAGAAACTGCTATTGATAGTGACCCTTTTGAGAGTAGTCAAACTGAATTTCGCAGAAGGGTCTACCTTGTTTTACTAAACTGCCATGATCCGGCTAATGATGACATTTCATGAAAAAAAAGGGGAAATAACTTTATTCTAATTTAAAACCCCTGCTAATCCCATGATTGATAACGTCAGCACAGTTCCTGACTTTAACAATAGTATCAATACACAATTTAACTAAATTCATTTCTCTCGCACCGGATACTGGCGACAGCACGAATCATAACTTATTATAATTAAACACGTAATTCAATTATCATGTCTGCCCACTTAATTAGAAACTGCTATTGATAGAGGCACTTCTGTGAGTAGTCAAACTGAATTTCGCAGAAGGGTCTACCTTGTTTTACTAAACTGTCATGAACCGGCTAATGATGACATTTCATGAAAAAAAGGGAAAATATCTTTATTCTGATTTAAAACCCGTGCTATTCCCATGACCGATAGCGGCAGCCCAATTCCTTACTTTAACAATAGTATCAATACACAATTTAACTAAATTCATTTCTCTCGCACCGGATACTGGCGACAGCACGAATCATAACTTATTATAATTAAACACGTAATTCAATTATCAATACTGCCCACTTGATTAAAAACTGCTATTGATAGTGACCCTTTTGTGAGTAGACAAACCGAATTTCGCAGAAGGGTCTACCTTGTCCTTCTAAACTGTCATGAACCGGATTATGATGACGTTTCATAAAGAATAAGTTGAAAGTTACTGTATACTGATTTAAAAACCGTGCTTATCTTATGATTAATAGCGTTAGCTCAATTCCTTACTTTAAAAATGGTATCAGTACACAATTTAACTAATTTCATTTCTCTCGCACCGGATACTGGCGACAGCAAGAACCATAACCTATTATAATTAAACACGTAATTCGATTATCAATTCTGCATACTTGATTAAAAACTGCTATTGATAGTGACCCTTTTGTGAGTAGACAACTGAATTTCGCGGAAGGTTCTACCTTGTCCTTCTAAACTGTCATGAACCGGATTATGATGACGTTTCATAAAGAATAAGTTGAAAGTTACTGTATACTGATTTAAAAACCGTGCTTATCTTATGATTAATTGCGTTAGCTCAATTCCTTACTTTAAAAATGGTATCAGTACACAATTTAACTAATTTCATTTCTCTCGCACCGGATACTGGTGACAGCAAGAACCATAACCTATTATAATTAAACACGTAATTCAATTACCAATTCTGCATAGTTGATTAAAAACTGCTATTGATAGTGACCTTTTTGAGAGTAGTCAAACTGAGTTTCGCAGAAGGGTCTACCTTGTTTTACTAAATTATCATCAACCGGACTATGATGACATTTCATCAAAAAAAAGGGAAAATAACTTTATTCTGATTTTAAAACCCGTGCTATTCCCATGACCGATAGCGGCAGCCCAATTCCTTACTTTAAAAATGGTATCAGTATCCAATTTAACTAAATTCATAACTCTCGCACCGCATACTGGCGACAGCAAGAACCGAACCATAACTTATTATAATTAAACACGTAATTCAATTATCAATTCTGCCCACTTGATTAAAAACTGCTATTGATAGTGACCCTTTTGTGAGTAGACAAACTGAATTTCGCAGAAGGGTCTACCTTGTGTTACTATACTGTCATGAACCGGCTAATGATGACATTTCATGAAAAAAAGGGAATATAACTTTATTCTGATTTAAAACCTCTGCTATTCCCATGACCGATAGCGGCAGCCCAATTCCTTACTTTAAAAATGATATCAGTATCCAATTTAATTAAATTCATATCTTTGGCACCGTATAATGGCGACAGCAAGAACCATAACTGATTATAATTAAACACGTAATTCAATTATCAATTCTTCCCACTTGATTAGAAACTGCTATTGATAGTGACACTTTTGATGACATTTCATGAAGAATAAGGTGAAAGTTACTGTGTACAATTACTGTATCAGTAAATAATCCAGGATAAATTTTGCGAACGCATTTGTGTTTGCAAAGAATCACAAGTACGTGTACTCCGCACAAACCCACGAGTGCGGGTCACACCTACTTTGCGCACGAGTATCGTAATGTATTATTATGTTTATATTTGTATAGTATAGTATGTACGTCCTGAAGGCTCGGTGAAGAGAGCGCGGTAAAGAAGGAGCCGTGTGTAAGTATGCGCGCGGGGAAGGGCTGCCACTGCTTTCGCGACGTATTATTTGTCGCGCCGCTGTTACGCTCGCCGCTCGCCGATTCACTTCTTAGTAAAATTTGTAGCGTATGCCCACTGATTGGTAACCCTGCAGAAAATTCTCAAGTGAGATCTTACATGAAATCTCAGGTGAATTTTCACCTGAAATCTACTGCCAAAACCTCACCTGAGATTGCTGTTGAAAATTTTTTAAATAGTTAAAATTTAACTTGCTATTATCGTAACTAACCTATTCGGTGGTAATGCCCCCTAGATGAGTTAAAAAAATCAATGTTTTGAGTCGTTTTAACCATATTTTCAACATTTTAATTTTCCACATGAAATTTCAGGTGAAAATTTTAGGTGAAATCTCATGTAAGAATCACATGAGATCTCATGTAAAAAGTTTAAAAAATTAAAAATATGGTTAAAACGACTCAAAACATCGATTTTCGAACTCATCTGGGGAGCATTACTACCGAATAGGTCAGTTACGATGATAACAAGTCAAATTTTAACTATTTAACGAAATTTCAAGCAATCTCAGGTGAGGTTTTGGCAGTAGATTTCAGGTGAAAACTCACCTGAGATTTCATATGAGGTCTCACTTGAGAATTTTCAGCAGGGAAATGATGGTAAGTGATTTTTGTTGGAGTTTAGGATACTGAAGGTTGGATTCCTGGATACTGAACGTTTATATTCATCCCCGTGAGGTTTTTGGTGTGAATTGCAGCCTTTTCTGTTTGGAGGAATAATCAATTCAGTCGTCAGAGTTTGAGGTGATCCATCGGCGAAGACGGACGAGGGAGATTCTTGCTAGGGTTCGTTGAGGACGGACGTGTGTGCAATCGCGATTTTGGCCGTCTGTCGGCGTGGACAGCCGTGTGCCAGGCGCGAAAGTGTGGTGCGGTGGTTGAGTCTCGTGCCGTAAGAGAGAAGAGCGAGAAGGGATCTGCTGAACCTGCAGCGCTTCCCCGTCTTCCACGAGGTCAGCCCGGAGACGAGAGTCGAGAGGACCATTATCGGGGGCCACGACCAGGAGGACAACGCAGAAGACGCCGCAGCGAGCAACGCAGAAGTCGGCTTCGCAGAAGACGAGAGTCGACGCAGAAGAAGATGCAGTGGACGACGTGGTGGTTGACGCAGAAGACGACGAGACCGTCAATGCAGAGGACGACGAGCTCCGCTGTTCTCTGGAGCACCGCCCACAGAGGTAGTAAGAGAATTGGAGGTACGTGGAGAGAAAGAGAGAGAGAGAGAGAGAGAGAGAGAGAGAGAGAGAGAGAGAGAGAGAGAGAGAGAGAGAGCAGCGAAAGGGAGCGACGGGAGCGTCGTGAGGCTCTGGCCGAGAGTGCGTGTGCTAGAGTAGAGCCAGGGACAACGCCGGTTCCGAGTGGCTACAGCTGGCTAGCTGTGAGCCCTCGTCGGACGGCGCGTGTAAACGTGTGAAAGAGAGAGAGAGAGAGAGAGCGGCGCCAACGTTTGGAAGGGTCTCGGCCAACCGAACGTGTGCCCGCGAGGGAGTCTTCGGGGTCCTGCGAGGGCTAGAGGATTGGTGTGCTCGTGAGAGAGCACACGTGTCAGGGGGGATCTGGGCGAAATAAATAGTTTTTGTGAGAAAATCTTGGTGTTGTTTCTCGCGATTTTCCCTCTCTCGCACTGTGGCAAGTTCCCACAATAAAATGATAAATTCGGGTGCATGTGGCGCCGGGAGTTGTACGACCAAGAAGCACGTCACATAGACTTAACTAGCAATTACGCCAGAAATGTTTTTAAATGAGATCCGGTCGGGCATGATCCCAGATCTTGATCACTGTATTGATCGTTTGAGGCATTTATTTTGCCTAAAGTCAGGGCACGATTTCGAGTGAGGTACCTTTATCAACTGGCACAACGGAATAAAAATAATAAGATATCAAGTATACTGTCGGAATGTTATGCTCATTGCTAACGATAATCCAATGATGGCCGAAGAGCTCATCTGACCCTTACAACGACTGATTTTATTAAAATAGTAGCTTGCAAGAGATAACCAAGTCCAGAAAATCGACAATGTCTGTGAATAGGAAGGAGAATAAGAAGAACATGAACAGGATGTCTCAGGACAGAAGGATAATATTCATTCAATCAAACCAGTGCAGCAGGAACAGGTTCTAGAAGATTTAACTACGAACCATACATACAGTAAAATAATATTTAAAATGCCTGAAAAATATTCATATGATTTTGTTAGTCGTTGATGAGTAATACTTCAGTGGTGACTCTGAATTACTTAAGGTGGAATGATGTTAAGTTTCGAGTCAACTAGAACGTTCCTATGCGACACTAGGGCAACTAGAATGATCTTTCTTAACAAATTAGCTTATATAAATTTAAACGTTCTCGTGATATTTGATAAAGTGTCCATTCAATTTTTATTTTAATATTATAGGAGTGTTTTTCATATTAACCCGTGCTGCAGTATCCGACTGTACTCTACCACGCAAAACTAAGAACTGGTGGTTGATATCTTTAACTTTTTAACTTATCTCAGGGCCATTACCACAAAACAGGTTAGCTACAATACTAACAAGCAGAATCCTAACTATTAATTTAGGCAGCATTTCAGGTTCCTTCATTTCATATAAGCTCTCACTTGAAATTTTTCAGCACGGGTGCTCATTTGCCTATAAAATAACCATTTGAAATTTCTTAAAAAAGTGCCTCATTTTTAACTTTTTACGATTCCAACTTCAGTAAAAATTACCATATTATGTTTTTGATTATTTATAAAAAGTTGGAGCTATGTAATGTACAATATTTTTATTATATTTTTTTATAAAACATTGATTGAAATCTATTTAATGTAATTTAAATTAAAAAAAAACATATAAAAGTGAGGCACCTTGTTAATTTTTATACTATCAATTTTTATGTGAAAATGCTTGTGATAAAAATGCACTGTTAAAACTTACATATAATAAAATTAAGTAGCAAAATTTAAAAATAGTCTATAAAAATTTTTAAACGTTAATTTACAAACACAATATATCAAAATGTATCAGCATAAAATCAATATTGCTTCATGAGTCAATAAAATTGAAGCAACATTTATTATAAACTTTAGCTAGTCATAAATCAATTTATTTTACCATGCTGTATTTAATAATAAAAATTATATCACAAAATGTGTCAGCATAAAATCAATTGCTTCATAACTCAATAAAATTGAAGCAAATTTTATTTTAAACTTTAGCTAGTAATAAATTAATTTATTTTATCATGATATATTTAATAATAAAAATTAATCCTATAATATTACATCTAATAAGGCACTCATTGTATGAATGTTATGAATACAATAGTATTACTTCTGAACTACAAAAAATCAGAGTCTATACGCAAGTAATGATTTCATTCTGAATTCAATATTGAAATTAGATTGCGATTGTGGACAAAATCAACGAGAGGTAAACAGTGATTCAACGTTGAATCAGTGTGGAATCAATCCAAATTTCATACTGAAATAAATATTGAAATCAACACTGAATCATCGATGATAATTTGGACAGTTAACCGATGATCAGAAATGCCAGATTTTTAATTTACTCTTCATAAGAAGAGACAATATAAACTTTCAATAACGACTCAATAAATTTTATTGTGCAAAAAAAAACACAATATAAAAATTTTTTTTTATAAAATAACTTTTAATAATGACATTAACATGTTAAGTGCAGCTTAAACCATATACGTCATACATTTTTTGTTAATTTATGAAAGTATATGAATAAAAATAAAACGAAACACTATAATTTTACTAAATATAAATTTCCAGCACTTAACCTATTAATTAATTCCGCTTTTCTTTCACTTATTGCAAAAATATGCAATTATGAGAAAGAAAAAAAAACAAAGTAAAAAATTAAATAAATGAGTAATATTTTTAAGATTAATAATATTGAATAAAAATGTAAAATTAGTTACCGTGAATTAAACCCAAAGTTTTGAAAAAAAAGGATATTTTATGTACTTTTTTTGTACTTTGTCTATATCTTATAATTTGTTATTATATATTATATATATAATTAAATTATAATTGAATTATATATAAAATTATATAATATATAAAAAAGATAGATTTGTATAAAGTTTATAAGTATAGGATTCACAAGGAATTACGAGGGAAATGGCAACTAATATACGCCGTCACTAAACGATCATAAGTGTCACGTTTACAAAGCTATAGATTTGAGGAATTGCGAACTGGGAACATCCAAGTATTACTGTATATATAGAACTATTCCTACCTATTCGTCTTGTTAAGCGTCGTCCGTGCGCCCCTAACGGATTTATAATTAAACTCGCGTAGATTCCTTTAAGACTGTTTGATTAGAAGACAAAATTATTTACTGCTTTGTTGAAAATATAAAATAATTACTGCCAATCAATTGACACGTAGCTTCCTCCAATTCAATGTATTCCAATAAATTAGTACTGACAAGCATTTTTAACAAAGTCAAGCCCACGAAATAATATTATACATTTTTTTCAAAACATTTACATCTTTAATGATTCAGTTATAAGTTTTAACAAAAATAATGATTTTCAGTAATACGAGATATACAGGATGAGGCAAAAAATGGGGCTTTAATATAAAGTATTTATCTTTTCCCAAAATTTCAACTTAATTAAAGCCTTTTGTACTCCCGTAATCGTATGACATAAAATACCATTGTTTTTAGATTTTCGATTTTTTACTTATAAATTAATTCATGGATCATCTTTAAATTTTAACAGATTATGAGTATTATTATTATTCATAGTCATGATTTTTTTAAGGATTATATGAATTACTTTTAAAAATACGAGGATTTTATAAAAAAAGACATTTTCTTAAGTATCTTTATTAATACTAGTGAAGCTAAATTAATCATTTTTTAAAATTTAGATATTTTTATTCACGGCTAAACTATAATAGCCACTTGTAGAAAGAGCTTTAGTTTGGTTTTTTAATCGCCCAGAATGAATATCCATATCAAAAGTTGAATAGAATTAAAAAAGACGAAAAAGTCACTAAAATCCGAGGATTTAGTGAGCTGGTCGACCTCTGAGATATTTGGCTAGACACACACGTATAACAGAGTGTTTCATTTTTTGGAACGAAGTTCCTTATCGCGCGTTGCGAAGGGGGGCTAGACGGAGAAAAGCGAGTCCAAAAAGTGTAACGACACTTTTTGCTATAGTCGCTAGCGCATTTGCTATAGTCGCTGGCGCGCGCTTCCCCCTCCTCTCATTCTCTCTCTCTCTCTCTCTCTCTCTCTCTCTCTCTTTGAGAGCGCTGAACACCATTAACACTCACTTTGCTTCAATATCCAACGCTCCCTCAAGTCACCTACAGCTCCCAATGCCAACCACCCCCCCCCCCCTCCTACGCGAGTCAACACACCGCCCTTTTCTTTCACGCCGATTAGTGCGAAAGACGTCTCCGAGGCCCTGGACTCAGCCAAGTCCAGAACCCTAGGCCTTGACGGAATTTCAATAAAACACTTATCCCTCATCCGCCCCCACATCATCCAGCCTCCCACAAAAATCTTCAACGCATCAATAAACTCCTGCACATTTCCCTCACTCTGGAAGAACACTATCATAACGCCAATACCAAAAGTCTCTCCGCTGGGCGATGTGTCGGATCTGCGCCCGATCTCACGACTGTCTGAGTGTTCAAAACTACTCGAGAAAATCATAGCTAGGCAACTAACGAATCACCTAGAGGAGCATGGTCTTATGACGCCACGGCAGGCCGGTTTCCGAGCGGGACACAGCACTCAGACTGCTCTACTTGGAGTGCTGGATGACATTCGCCTGGCGATGGACGACTCGCAGTACACGATCCTGGTCCTTTTTGATTTCTCTAAAGCATTTGACCGTATCCCTCATTAACTCCTAATAGCTAAACTCCGTTCATTCAACATATCAGATCCCACACTCAAATGGTTCACCTCATATCTTGCTGACAGATGTCAGGCAGTCATAGACGAGGGCGGAAACCTATCGGATTGGATATCCACCAGTGCCGGCGTCCCCCAGGGCTCGGTACTCGGGCCGTTACTGTTTACTATTTTCATAAACGATCTGCCGCAGGTGCTGAGGTTCTCCAAACACATGATCTAAACAAGACCAAAGCCATGGTCCTGGGCAGCCCCCTAAACCTCTCACTCATAAACCTCCAACATCTTCCACCCATACTCGTAAACCAAACTCCAATTCCTTATGTAAACGAAGTAAAAAACCTCGGTGTCTGGATTGCCTCGGATCTCACTTGGAACCGCCCCGCGTCTTGCATCACCTCGCACGAGTACCGAAATATGCTATTCCGTACTAAAAGGTGATGTGAATTATGTGCTGTGACTGTTTCGTGTAATGCGGAACAGATCCAGAACATTGCGCGTCAAATGAGAAGAAAATAACCTTGTCACACAAGTAACGAACAATACTTTTTAACACAACGTGCCGGACGTGAGATTTACACGACTGGAATTTCGACTACCGTGCGTGAATTGAGCGTAATTATTGCATTTTTTATACACGAAGAGAAAACAGGAGGAGGGACGACGATCAGAGTATAATCAATAATCATCATATCTGTCACTTGTCTTATATACGGTCGCGTAAAAGTAATTTCTTTATCTTTATTATCTCAAAAGTTCAAACTCATCAAAATCGAGTGAACGGCCATTTACGATTTAATTTAATTTTATTTAAAGTTTTGTCATTTGGGACTAGCCATTTTTCTCCGTGCTCAGTCTTTATCAGTTTGAGGTAAAAACTAATTATAAACCACCGTTTTTCATACCTAGAAAATGCTTGCCAATTTGAAAATCGTGTTTTTCGACCACGTTTTATCTTATAGAATAATAGCAGTCATTTTTGTGACTTTTTTCAGACTTGATTTTATTAGACAATTAATACACTTATAAAATTACTCGAAAGGAACTTCGTTCCAACCGGGTGCTCCATGACACCTCTCACCTTTTTTATTTAATTAATTAACCCTATCGAGACACCGACTCGGTGTACGTTTAAACTATCATGAACGTTGGCTAATTCAATTCCCTCCCTTCAACACCTAAAACTTAATAAGTAAAAGCTGGCTCTAGTACCGAATTGCCTACATTACAGACTCGCATGCTTAAACAAATAACCATACTATCCCATTATCGCACTTATTTTGGGTTCCAGATGGTTCTAGTACCGAGTTGCTTAACCCGCGTAAAGATGGTGAATATGATCTTACGTGGGTAATCGGGTTAAATGGTCAGGGTGAGTGATTACGTTCCAGTTTCTGTCTAGAAGCGAGTTAGGGTAGATTAAGGTCATATATAGTAGGTAAAGGTAATTAAATTTCTTTTTTTTTTTATTTTTGTCGGACGTTTAGCAGGCCCGTAAAATAATACCAACATACTTCTTCGTGTATGCTTAGATTAGTATCAGCAAAATAAGGGACAATCCATTCAATCACTAAAAGGAAATTTCAAATACAAATTCATCTCAAATAAATTAAGAAATGCTATTTAAATTTTGTCTTATTCTAATAAAACATGTTATACTTATGTTTCAGGTGAGTATACTTTATCAATATCAAAAATTATGATGATGGTCGAATCTTTTTTAGTAAGTACTAACTATGTATTATTGTTTTCACCAGCTTATTTTTCTTTGAATGAGAAAAAAATTATTATTAGTTATCATATCATATGTTTCAAAATGAAAATTCGTTCTTTTCCTGCTATTTCTTGATTATTATCAGTAGTTTACAACAATCCCTTCTCGGTGAGAAAATGACGACATTTGTCACCTAATTTATGATGTGACTATTCGGCGTAATTTGTCTCATGATTTGTCGTGTGATAAATCACTTGCAAACTTCAAAATATTTATTAATAAATACTTAATATTTATTCATATCCAAATAGTAATAATAAACTTAATTTTGTGATATAATAAACAATTTAGCCAGATAAAAAAAATTTCCTTGACTAAGGATCGAACCCGAGTTCTTGAATTACAAGGCATTAATGTTACCTTTTGAGCTAGTCATGCACTTACATATCAATAGTATATTGTGTGCCAAGCGCGTAAAGTGGGCTTTTTCAGGCTGAGTGTAAAGTTTGCAGTACGAGTCAAGGCGAGTTAGCCCAAGCCGAAGGCGAGGGCGTCTTTGAGTCGCAGACGAGTACTGTAACCACACGAGGTCCGAAAAACCCACTTAGCCCCTGGTGCACATCATAGTTTTTATAACGCAAGCATGGATTTTTGCATTTTTTATGGCTGTTTTGCGGGTGTGGAGTTGCAAATTTTCTTATACAGCCGCCATATCTTGATAAAGGTACAAGAAAGTATTATATATAGACATTTTCGTCCATTTTACCGGATAAATTACAAATTTAAACGAAAATTTTTTAGCGGGCAAAAAAAATCGGCAGCGGGCAAAGAAAGTCAGCAGCGGGCAAAAAATGGTACATTATGTGACGAGGTGCGAAAGTAGAAGATTTTTCCCGCGGGTGAGTTTACTGCACGAACGAGTGTAGTTTTGCCCAAGGGTGAGTTTACTCCTGAAGAGAAAACGTACTCGTCAGGGCAGTACAATCACCCAAGGGAAAAAGCTACTTTCACCCCATGTAACATATAGTATTTTATTCCATTATCGGCTGAAAGTCCGCATTTTGTTCCTGAAAGCGCACACAAACTGAATCCTACATTATTTATGTAACAGAAAAGACAAAAACTTTCAATAATGATATTAAATTAATAAAAAAAATTTTTACTTTTCGTCCCGCTAAATTTACTTTTCGTCTCGCTAATTTTACTTCTGCCCCGCTAAATTTACTTTTGCCCCGCTAATATTTATTTTTGCTCCGCTAACTTTGCTTTTGCCCCGCTAACTTTGCTTTTGCCCCGCTAACTTTGCTTTTGCCCCGCTAACTTTACTTTTGCCCCGCTAAATTTACTTTTACCCCGCTAATCGAGTTTCAGGGAAAAACATGCTAATTTTGCCCCGCTTTTCAGGGGGAAAAGGAGGCCATTTCAGTGGGGAATGGAATAAAATTTTTTTTGTAACACAAGCATGATTTTCGCGTTTTTTGTACCTATTTTGCGGGCGTAAAGTTGAAATTTATTTACCAGCGGGCAAAAAAGTTAGTAGCAGGCAAAAAAGTCGGCAGCGGGCAAAAAATACTCTAGAGCGGGCAAAAAATAGTATATTACACACCTAGGGAGGAAAAAACTTGGCTGTACAAATTTCCTCCCGTGGTGTGTATACGATTTTACTTGCCTAGCGAGTGGGAAGCGACAATTACCGCCCGCGCAGCGGGCGGGAAATTCGCGCTTCCCGCCGCTAGGTAAGTAAAAGTACTTTTTGCCCGCTAACAAGAAAAACTCGATTGTCCATTCATTTTTCATGCACGTATTCAAAAAGGTACTTTTCCTCACGTTGCAGCGGGAGGCATTGCAGAGCAGAGTGACAATTCACAATTTATTAAAAATCTTATCACAAATTTGGAAAAGGTTAAGTGGGACGTATTTTGTCGCATAGTTTTAAAAAGAGCGCGAAAGGTGCGCGGTGATGATCGTACCGATTTCCCGGATAGCGTCCATCTGGCAACTAGATTTAGTGATACGCGTAGCTAAAAACGGGAATCTTGTGAGTACGTATAGCCTTTTGTCCAGAAAGCATAATAGAACAGCATTTATTGGATTCGAAATCTAAGCAGTAAAAATTTGTACGAGAATAGTAGCTGAAAGCGGAGACGTTTTCACGTTTCTCAGTGGCCAGTCAAAAAATGGCAGACAGAAAAAGAATTTTCGGGTTTCTCAAGCTGACTCTTATTCCATCTACGTTAGGCGTATTTTCAACCACGCTGGAAATATCCTAGCTAATCATACCTGAACATCAATGCTCGTTACCTATCATTCTGCGTAAATTAATAAAAAAACGTACAAAACATCGAGTTTAAGCAATTTCAGGGAACAGCGAATCAGGCAACAAGCTTCTACAGATAGACAAGATTCAACGTTCGAAATAACGCAGCGACCACTTACTCGCGTGACTGAATTTATACTTCACTGCGACGCTGTACAATCCAACTTTCGTCTTCTGGTAGCGTGCTCTCTCCTCTAACTCCTTGGATCTCGTACATTGGTTATCGCAAGTCAGGCTATTGCTGTTGAAACGTCCAAAAACGTAATTAGCAAATTAAACTTGCAGCTGTTGCGTTCGCACCGTAAGTTGTCATAAGACCAGTACTTTAAGTAATCAGCGCGTCACGCCAAGCAAGAAAGCTTTATATATTCTAGTAATATTACCATACAAGCATATCGATGCAGTTTAAAAAAACAATAATTCAAATATTATTCCAGAGATGTTATTTTTATTTTTCTAAATCAGATATATTGGTAGCGTAAGGTTCTATACTAGCGTCTGATATCTGATAACATTTACTGATATTTACGACAAGGAATTTATAATGGATAACGACGACGCTTAAAGATGAAGTAATTTCATGCAAGCGCTAAATCACAATTAAGACATTTGATTTTAAAATTGTCCGTAAAATATAGCATTTTTTGTACATCCGTTATTTCGTGGCGCATAACGGCGATAATGGACCTGAACCTCAAAATGGCGGAACTAAATGAGAAACAGTCAATGGAAGTCACAGTCAAAGAAAGTGCGACGGTGCATTTTGCCTGTCGCGGGAGAATTTCGCGAGTTTACGGAAAGGCCAGAATTGAGGGAAATACCTCGATTCTAATTCGTGTTTTCTTTCATGTTTTTGCGACGCGTAGGGATTCCGTTGCGGAGCCTCGAGGAGACGAGACGTGCGGAGAAGAGAGTCGCTAGTTTTCTTTGTGTGAGGGGATAGAGGGGATAGAATAGAGTGGGCCGTGGGGACGCGTTCGCAAGCAGCGGACCGGGAGCCAGCCACGCCAGCCAAGGGACGAGCCCAGGAGCCACGGCGCAGAAAACCGGGTCAGCGACGACCGGACGCGGCAGGACGGGTGGCCACGAGGACGAGCGGAGACGAGAGAGAGAGACAGGGCGAGTAGTAGTTGTTGCACGCAAGAGTTACGAGTCGTACGTGAGCGTGGAGAGTGCTTGGTGAGGTCGCGCGGGATCGAAGAGATGCGAGGAGCGGAGGTAGCGGCCTCAAGAGAAGGAGCTGGGTGTGCGCGAGGAGTCAGTGAGCGCAGAATCGAGAGTGTGCGTATGTGTGTGAGAGAGAGAGACAATTGTGGTGTATGAGAAGCGAATAAAAGGTATGAAAAGTGATTAATAGAGTTGTCAATTTATCAGGACCCCTCCGTAACCCGAGCGGAGAAGAGAGATCGTCGGCTAAACCTTCTTCGAGATACGCGGAGCCACGTTCGTAAAAATAATAGTGTCGGGGTTCGGGCCTCGTTTTCCCGGGTTTTTTCGGGCGACTACGAGTTGCCCCGTCACAGAAGATTGCTAGATTTGCTATTTTTATTTTTATACATCAGAGATATTAGTAACCTAAGGACTTATACTACCGTCTAATGTCTGACTACCGGATATTTACGACAAGGAATTTATAATTGATAACAACGACGCCTAAGGATGGAGTAATCATTAAAAATCTCGATAACTCTAACAGATATTTGAAATTATTTAAAGATATCTAAAAATTGTAGGATTCATAAATTTATGTTATTTTGTAACGAGCTGCGACTAAGCGCGACTCGTGTATCGTACAGTCGACTCGCGCGTAAGCCTGCACCGAAATTCGGCGAACGCGCGACGTAGGAGATTAGAATGTGAGGGGATTTTATGTGACACGCGTAGCTAATAAAGTTATAATGATTTACGCAATTAGATTTTAATTTTTTTTGTAAAATCTTGTTTTTACCGCAGAATAAAAATAACGGTTTAGCAATTTTATTTTTGTCTTTTAATAAATACTCCGCTAATTGTTTAGTAGTTGTACTAATATTATTTAATATTATCTAAAACACAATATCGCAATTTTTAATCATTAGAATACAAAACCCTAATTGTTCGGTCTAAGTATGTTTGCACCATTTACAAGCCTTTACATGAATGTTTAGCTAGTTAATCATAATAGCAGCTGAGCACACATCTTAAATTTACTATGGTGCTCCTTTAGAAAAGTAGTCAAGGGATCTCTGGCACTCTGTTTCATAGAGCTTTGGACTGAACTTAGCCCTTCGTTGTCGCCAAATCTTTAAAAACAAAGTAATGATTTAGTAATTTAAAATAATAATTCAGAGATTTTTTTCGAAACGTTTTATAACTGTCTACTGTACAAGGTCATTATAAAAATTTTTGTATTTGTACAAACGAAATGTAAATTCTTTAAATACAAAATAATAAGTTAAAAAACTTATGTTTATTGATTAAAAGTTATCATATCTTCATCCGACTGAACTTCTTCTGCTTTTATATTCTTAGCTGTTTTATTTGTGACCATTAAATCGTCAGCTATTTCATTTATTGCCATTTTGTCATCCACTATTTTTTATCCGCTTTATTGTCATCTATTGCCATTTTGTCATCCACTATTTTTTATCCGCTTTATTGTCATCTATTGCCATTTTGTCATCCACTATTTTTTATCCGCTTTATTGTCATCTGCCATTTTATATTCCTCCGGCATTTCATATTCCTCTGTTACTTCATCGTAATATTTTCCGAAACAAGTTTTTTTGTGTTTCCACAAAGTATTTTTCGCATAATGACATCCACACAAATCACAGGGTTCTATTAATATCTCTTTTCCGCTTCTTACTGTTTTAACAGGTATAATTTTTCCTTCGACCATAAACAATTGAGTGTAACCAGTGTTGCGAATATATTGAAAAATAATGCTCTTTAATTTTGGATTTGAAGCATTATTATAATGCTGAACCAGCTTCTCATTTTTATGCACCGATAAAACGTGTCGTTTAAATCTAGTTTGATGATTAAGACAAAATCTGCAGTACGGATTTAGATTTTGCTCTGCAAAAAAAACATTTTATAGTTAATAAGTTTAGAATTAGTTATATATTAATTAGTATATATTAACTAAAAATTAATTGTTATATTTGTTATGTACAGTTTCACGAAAAACGGCCTTTTCCTAATGGTAAAAATTTTGAAAAATTTGAAGATTCCATAAGTTCCGTTTTACGCGGAAAAATTCCCAAAAGTGCTGTATTTCGTGGAAATATTCCAAAATTAAACATTTTCGCAGGAAGATTCCGAATGTGCTGTTCATCGCGAAAAGTTGGAAAAAGCAGCAGCTTTCGGAGGAGTGACGATATGAATTCTAAATCGAGATCGTACGCTTGCGACGGTTTATTTTGACCCTCGCGGGAGAATTTCACGAGTTAACGGAAAGGCCAGAATCGAGGGAAATACTTCGATTCTAATTCGCGTTTTCTTCCATGTTTTCGCTAGTGTGGTGCCGATCCCGAGGAGCAGTAGTGACGACGAGGAGAAGAAGCCGAAGCAGTAGAGAAGAGAAGAGAGAAGAGGCAAGAGGATAAAGAGAGAGAGATTGTGAGCGCTGCTGCGAAAGCGCGTTAGGAGAGTGAATGTGAGAGAACGAGAGTATAAGTGAGCGCGGCGGAGAGTAGGAGCGAGACGTGCGCGATCGAGAGTGTGTGTGTGAGAGAGACAGAGAGAGATTTACATTTTGATTTAGATTTATTTATTTATTTTATGTACATTATATTGTACAATACACATAGATAAAAAATAGAGAGAGAGAGAGAGAGAGAGAGAGAGAGAGAGAGAGAGAGAGAGAGAGAGAGAGAGAGAGAGAGAGAGAGAGAGAGTAGAGTGAACAAGAAGTGAGCGAATAAAGAAAGTGTTAAAAGGTGATTAAAGAGTTGTCAATTTACCGGGACCCGCCCGTAACCCGAGCGGAGAAGAGAGGTCGTCGGCGGAACCTCCTCCGAGATTCACGGAGCAACGTTAACAAAAACAAATAATAGTGTCGGAGCTCGGGTCTCGTTTTCTCGAGTTTTTTGGGCGACCGCGAGTTGCCCCGTCACACGCTATGTTAAAATATTAAATCGACTAATATTCGAGTATTTCCCAAGAATTAAAAAATGCAATTTTCAACAAAAAATTAATATTCTGCATTATTAATAACTGTGAAAGCATTGGTAAAACGCTACTCAAGTTATCATGAAAATGTTAAGGTTTTCTGAATACTAAAGAAAGAGTATACAAATAAAACACCAACCTTTCTCAGACTCATTCGCAGCATCACTTTTGTCTAAACTTTGTACACTTTCCATGGAATTATTCTCTACTTTCCTCAACTTACGTTTGGACCTTGTCTTGTATTGTTTTTCTCCAGCTAATAAATCAATAGGAATAAACATTCAATTACTAAAAAATGTCAACGCTTATTATTACAATATAAAAAAAATATTGCAAAATTGCGTACAGCTTAATTTGCTTGGACTAGGTAAAACTAGAAGAGATTAAGTGTCGTTGAATTTATAGTTTTGAGTTAAAAAATTGTAGTTAGTTTAACACTATTGAGATTTGGAAACTATTACAAAAATCTAATAACACAAATATTAATACTTATTGATTTAATAACTCAAGTATTTCTACACTGTATAACATTAAAATAATAAAACATAATAAAAATAACATTAATAGAAACCAAAGAATTTGTAATAACCGATAGAAAATAACAAGAACTCATTATTAGTTATTTGTATTTTAGGTTCAGGTCGGTCAAAAACGAGTAACACTTTCTACTATCAATGAACAATATACTAATCGTACTTACGGGCTTTGACTGTGTCATGATCGCCATTCGTATATTTCTCTGTATCAGTTGATGACTCAGAGTGTTTTCGTTTCTTTCGTTTTCTCATCTCTGTATTATACGGCTTTTTATTTGATGATTCTAAAAAATAGAAAAATATATGCTGTGACACATGCACGATTTATACGCTTGTTTTAGCTATTTTGCGAATGTAAACTTAACATTTTTTTACCAGCCAGCAAAAAAAGTCGACTGCGGGCAAAAAATAGTGCATTATGTAACAAGGGAGTAAAGTTGATGATCATTCCCGCGCTTAAAATATTCGCTTCACTCGGGCAGTAAATCACCCGAGGGAATAATCAACTTTACTTCCGTGTTGACATATAGTGCTTTATTCACGACTGAATTGTATAGCCACTTTATTTTTTGAAACGTGGGACCTATATTCAATCATCGTTTTTAATAATAATATACGTTTTTCAATTTTTCTCAAATTTTTAATTTTTTTTTCAATTTTTTTCCCAATCTTTTCGAATTTTCTTACATTTTCACTTTCTTTTCAATTATTAAAAATTAAAAAAAAATTTTTGCAGGAATAAATAGTTACATATGATCGGTTTTCATAGAATTAATATATCAAAAAAAAAAAAAAACGCAAAAATCTATGCTTGTTACAAAAACTGTTTTGTGCACTTATGTCTATGTGGGTTTTTTGACTTAGTATAGTTGCAGTACTCGGCTGTGGCTCGTAAATGCTCTTGCTGTCGGCTCGGAGTTACTTGTGTTGTGCTGCAATCTCTACACTCGGTCTAAAAAAACCCACTTTACTCCCTTGGTACATAATATACTATTTTATTCTGCACTGTAATTATGGTTTGGTGAATCTCAATCAAAATTTTCAAAATTCACAGGCTCAAAGCTTTTATAAAAAATATTAAAATCCATATTGTCGTTATCTACGAAAACTGCCACTAATCCAAACTTGCCATGTGGAGCGGCACTTTTGAAATTTTCAAAAATTTCAAAATTATCAACATTAGGAATGTTCAGTTTTTCACGAGAAAATTCTAAAATTGCTGTTTTTTCGCGGAAAGTTATTTCGTTGTTTACAGGAAGTTTGAAACAATGGCAGTTTTTGTAGACAGCAATGAAATATGTTTTACTCAAATTTGGTGTGCTCCAAAGGTTCAGGAAGATTATTGACCTCGTTGGCAGTGCTTTCAGGCGACTCGCAATGTTCATTCTAGGTCTTAAAAATCCGACTTTACGTCTTCAATGTACAATATATTATTATTACTCACGGCTTTTGACTGTTTCTTCATCTTCATGTAAACTCTTCTCTACATCTTTTGATGACTCCAAGTGTTTTTATTTTCTGGCTGCTTTCATAGTCTTTTCTACTCCGCATGACCTTTTATTCAAAAGATAACGTAACTTAGAGAAAGGCTTTGGTTTTCTTGATGATTCTAAAAAAAAATTGATTATTTAGTATTACCAGTGTGGAATAACATATTTTTATAACAAGTGTAAGATTTTTGCATTTTTTGAGCCACAATTTCTCTTATCAACAATCAAGAAGATCATTAAGAAATTTTAGCTATGTAGTTACAGTAAGCCCTACTTACGGATTTTGGTTGTTTCTATATCTTTCTGGAAATTTTTGTCTGCTTCTTTTAATGAATTATGGTCGCTGTCTACTTCATGGCTTTTTTCTCTCGGGCACTTATCTGTATCTTTTAATAAATTCGGGTCGCTAGCTTCTACATCGTTACTTTCTCTCAGACACTTATCTATATCTTTGGATGAATCGCAGTCTATCTTCTTTGGGATTACATCGTGATCGTCGGCTCTAATCTCTTTCTCTGGCTGTTCATTTGGAGTCATTAACTTGTTTGAATAATCCTGATTTTCATCTGAAAATTATAGAAAAAAATTATTGGTAGAAAAGATATATTGAATTGTAATACATGCACGATTTTGGGTTTAGCATGACCTATTTTGCGGGTGTAAATGTGAATTTCATTTTCTAGCGGGTAAAAGATAATTGGTAGAAGACTGAAAAAATGTTGTTCTGACCGTTTCCAAAATATCGATATAACCGCACATTAGTTTTTGTTTCTCATAAGTTTTTAACAGTTTATTGTGCAACTAGAGGAATTATTGAGCTTTAAAAGCCAATGCATACACTGAAAAGTTCTTCATCCGTATTCTTTAAATAAAAAAGGACCTATACTTGCCCTTGGAAAAAAGCGTGTTGAGTGACAAAGGAGGAGTTGGAATTTTTCCAGCGAGGATGGTATAGGAGCACGAGTGGTAGTGAAGGGCACCGTACGCGCTCGAGATAGACACAATTTTTCCCCCTAGTTGCACAATGTACTGTTTTTATTCTAAATAGTGTCAAAATTCTTAGAAAATATAGTACTTGTACTTACTGCTTTCAGCTATTACTTTTTTGACATCTGTACACATTTCTATAATTTTTAATACCATAAAGTGTATCCATTCTCGAACATTTTTGTTTTCTTTATTATTTTTCTCCTTATATGACTCTTCATGTACACCCCTTAAGAACTCAGGTATATTCTCATTTTCTGCTAGTTTTGTAGAAGACATGACGGATGAAAATGAAGGTTCGTTTTCAAACATAAGATTTGATTCATTGACAGACGCTAAACAAATTTATAAAGTATTTATGTTATCAGTTGGCAGCAATGTTAGCAGTAGTCTAAAAGTTAGTGTCTTGCAAAATAGTATATTTGTAAAGCGAACTCGATTATTGTTTTTATTGAATTTTTCTCACGAGCGAATTTACGATCTAGATGCATATTTTTGGTTTTGAAATCCAAAAATTTTTATATATATTTTGTATTTCATGCTTCAATTATAGTATATCGTCGCTCCCAACGAAGAATAAGACTTTCGCACCGGCTTGCAGCGAAGAGTAGGACTTTTGCTCGGCTTGCGGCGAAGACTAAGACTTTTGGAAATTTTCCGATAAAAATGTAATATCATCTCAGAAACTCGGTCAGACTAGATAATTTGCATATAGTATCGTTTTTCATTACATTAGATTGTCGAAAAAGTATAATTTGAACATTAATTTCGAAGTATTAATAGTTTTTCAAAAGTCCTATTCTTCGCCGCAAGCATGCGAAAGTCTTACTTTTCGCCGCAAGAAATGCCGAGTCCTATTCTTCGTTGGGAGTGACGATATAGCGTCTTTGAAAAAATGTCAAAATATGTAGACGCAACGCTGACAAACAATACGCGGAAATCCTTGACTCGTGTTGGAAACTGTACACTCGGTCTACTTACGGGTCTTACTTACGGGTTTTGATTATTTCTTCATCTTCCTGGAACCTCTTCTCTGCTTCTTTTAATGGATTACGGTCGCTGTTTCCTACATTTTTCTTTTCTCTCGGGCACGTATCTGTCTCTTTTGATGAGTTTGGGTCGCTATCTTCTACATCGTTTTTTTCTTTTAGGCACTTATATACATCTTTCAATAAATGAGGGTCGCTATCTACTACATCTTCATTTTCTCTCGGGCACGTATCTGTATCTTCTAATGACTTAGGGTCGCTATTTACTACATGGCTTTTTTCTCTCGGGCACTTATCTGTATCTTTTAATATCTTTGGGTCGCTATTTACTACATGGCTTTTTTCTCTCGGGCACTTATCTGTAGCTTTTAATAAATTCTGGTCGCTATCTACTACATCTTCATTTTCTTTCGGGCACGTATCTGTATCTTTTAATATCTTAGGGTCGCTATTTACTACATGGCTTTTTTCTCTCGGGCACTTATCTGTATCTTTTAATAAATTGGGGTCGCTATTTTCTGCATCGTTATTTTCTCTCAGACACTTATCTATATCTTTGGATAAATTGCAGTCTATCTTCTTTGGGATTACATCGTGATCGTCGGCTCTCATCTCTTTCTCTGGCTGTTTATTTGGAGTCATTAACTTGTTTGAATAATCCTGATTTTCATCTGAAAATTATAGAAAAAAATTATTGGTAGGAAAGATATATTGGATTGTAATGCATGCACGATTTTGGCGTTAGTATTAGAAAAAAGGCGTGCGTCACGGGACGCCCGACAGAAGTGATAACTTTGTATGAGAGATATGGAAACTATCAAATTTAGTACTTGTTTGGTTATAATATTCTTGTTAGCGAAAAGCTCAAAAGTTTACCGCCAGAGAGAGAATGAATGATTAAATGTATAAATGAAAACTAATTTATGACCGATAAGACCCATCGGGACCGTATGCCAGGGTGCAAAGAAAGAAAGAGAGCGAGAAAATGCGTGCTTTATAGTCTAGTAAAGGTCGAGAATAAAGTTACCATGGGTGTGGATGCATTTTTAACGTAGAGTAGATCGAGGTCAAGAGGCACGATTTTGAGATTTGCAGCTTCTTGGGATGGGCGGTTGGGGGGGGGGGGTGGGAGCCGCGTTTGGGGATTTATTTCGCTGACATCTTCACAACGTGAAACGGACCAGGTTGATCCGCAGAAGAATCGCGAGATCGCGTTCGTATCGAGACTCGGAGCGTGGAATAGATTAGGATAGGATGCACTTGAGGTAACCTCGGATACGCGATCACCCGCACTGATGGAGGGTGAGCACGGATCGTCAACACGGAGGTAGGAGGTATCTTAGCGTAGTGTGGAGATGCAATAGCTCGACGCCACGTAGAATGCCCCGGGATATGACTCAGTTAAATGAAAGAATTAGTGTATATAGAAATATAATATATTGCAGATTTATTAGGATAACGTGAAGTACAATGGGTGGGGTGTCTCGTCACACGTAGATACACGTATGTGAGAGCCCCTGATAATGATAGTCTGTTCAGTCCGGAGAGCTGAACAGAATAGCATTCGCGACAAATCTGAGTCTTCTGGTGCTGTGCGTGCTGGCCTTATATAGTCGGCGCCGTCCCATATGTTGTTGTTTATGTTGGTTCTCCAGCGTCGGTTGTTTGGGTGCGCCGCTCCTTGTTGCCGCTCCAGCGTCGGTTGTTTGGGTGCGCGCGAGGTCTCTTTGTTGTGCTGCCGTTTCAGTGCCCCCCAAAATAAAATTTGCAGCTTGCATGGAATTTTATTTTCCCCTGCGACAGCCGGCGAAGAGAGGACTGCGCGCGCAAAGACAACAACAAAATTTTTGTTTTAATGTAACAATAGGAAAGAGAGAGAGAAAAAAAAAATTTTTTACGCAAATATGTTGAAAGCAGTTAAAAGAGAAAAAGATAGAGAAAAGAAGAATTACTTTACGAGAGAGTTTGTTTTTATGGCTTCTTCGCAAAATCCTCGAACTCGTCTAGCTGCCATTGCGTCTGCTCGGGTATTTGTCCGAGCTCCGTTACTACCTCTTGTAGTAATCGATGTGCTCGGACTTTTCCCTCCCAGACAGCTTTAGCAGCTAGCGATTCTTCGAGGGTTAGCGGGATGTACTCCTCCTCTGCTGCTGGAGCTGTGCGCCGGCGTTTTGGTGGGCCTAGCGGTGGTGGTGGTGTCCTTCTTTTGCCCGCTGGTGCCGTTGTTGGTGGCAGGCGTACCAGGATGTCCGGCTGCCTTTGGATGGTAGGGGGGGTCGGGTTGGTCGGCCAGATGGTATGGGCGGCGGTGGCTGGTGATGGTGCTTGTCTTGCCGTTTGTATCATCTTGTTGGCCTTTCCGGTCCCCCTCTTAGTTTGCGTGGCCAAACCCCTGTCGTACAGGCCGGTTTCCCCATGGAAGCGGTCTGCTTTTGCCTTGATGACTCGTTGGCACTGCACTTGTATCGGCGTTGTCCAGCATCGCGCTGCACATTTCGCGATTAGCAGATCGCTCACCTGGGTAGCCTGGTGGCAGACGGCTACCGGCTCTGTTTGGGTGCTGGTCTCCCTCGGGGATTTGGCACTTTTCGGCTTGACTTGTCCGTTCATCCTGGTGCTTAGATTTATACTGATTCCCAATTTGCCCTGTATTCTTGTTGGTAGCCTGGCTTTAGGGCCTCGTAGTGTGTGATGCTTATGTTTATTGTCTTCTCTCTCTTGTTTGTTTATATATCCCTTCCCTTCTTACTTCTCCTCATTTGCTTCTATATATTTCATTAATGATATTCCCGCTTCTTCAAAATAAGGCTTTAAATTGTTTATATGAAACTTGCCTCTCTCTTTTCCGTTTGTTTCATTAATTAATAAATAGGTATCTATTCCGACATTTTTTCGAATTTCATATGGGCCTTCGTATATGTCGAAAAATTTCGCGATTTTTCCGGCTTCCGTATCTGATATATTTAACGCTTTTACTAATACTTTATCGCCACTTTTGAATACATAATGTTCCGCTTTCGCATTTTTCTTAGCCGCTCGTTCTGTTGCGATTTTATATAGTCGTTCGTAAGCTAGTGAGATTCGCTTTTCTTGCGTTATTTTCGCATTTTCACGTGGGATATTTAAATATTTTTCCCAGATACGCGTCGGTTTTCTTCCGAAATGTAATTCTGTCGGCGTGAAGTTTGTTGATTCGTGGTGTGTTTCATTTATGATATTTTGAATAATTTTTACAAATCTAGACCACCCTTTGTGCTTTTCACTTATAAATGTTCGGAAGAATCGGCCTAGTTCTCTGTGTACGCGTTCAACTATATTACTTTGCGGATGCCTAATGGAAGAGTATATAACTTTAATATTTTCGTTTTCTATAGCTTTTATATATTTTTCATTTGTAAGTTGTGTACCATGATCACTTATTATTGCCTTTGGCTTACCGTAAGTTGGTATATAGTCTTCCATTAGCTTTTTAATAACTGCCTTGGTGGTGGCTCTACGGAGAGGATAAAATACTACGTATTTACTAAATGCATCGATTGTAGTTAAAATATATTTTACGCCTCCCGCTGAGGTCGGTAATGGCCCATAGAAATCTATAGATAATAATTCTCCAGGCTTTCGCGTTAAGATTGGTTGTGACAATTCTCTGTATTTTCGAGTTAAGTATTTTGTTTTTTGACAATTGTCACAAGTTTTCAAAATTTCAGCAATCTTTCTGCGTAAGCCTGGCGCAAAAAAATGTTCTGATAACATTTTATTTACTTTTCGCCCCCCTATATGCCCATACTCGGTGTGGACTTCGTTTACAAAATTTTTTAAAATGTTTACCGGTATAACAATTTTAGATCTCTCTTTCGCTTTTTTATATACAATATTTTCGATTATCTCGTAGCGTGTACAAGTCTTTTTCTCCTTATTTCCTAATTTATTGATTATTTTTTGGATTTGTGGATCATTTCTCTGCTCTCTCTCAATATTTTTACAAATATTTCTTAGTTCGTGATGTGACTTTGGTTGAACAATAGCGGTTATAATTATTTCTGTTTTATTCTCTGCTTTTGTTTGACCATCTTTATTCATCCGACTTAAATAGTCCGCTACTGCGTTTAGTTTCCCAGGTATGTATTCCGGGTTCAAATTATAGTCCTGGATGGCGAGGTTCCATCTTTGCAATCGTTGATTGTTAAATTTACATGTGCGTAGAAATGTAAGGGCCTCGTGGTCCGTTCGGACTATAATTTCAACTGCCCCCCTTAAGAAGGTATCCAACTTGTTGAGCGACCACACAAGGGCAAGCATTTCTTTTTCTGTAGTGAAGTATGAGCATTCGCTCCCCTTGAGTGTTCTACTCACAAAACAGATAATTTCCTCATCTCCTTCCTCATTTAATTGAGAAAGAGCCGCTGCGCATGCATAGTCTGAGCTATCCGTTGTTAAAATGTAGGCTTTCTTTGGATCTGCGTATTTTAAAAACATATTTTCGTCGAACAATGATTTGATTTTCTCAAACGCTGCTTGATGTACGTCAGTCCATAGAAATACGACATTTTTTCTCATTAAATTCAACAATGGGACTAAAGATTCCGCGAATTTCTTAGTGAATTTTGAATAAAAATTCACGAAGCCAATGAAACTTTGTAATTGTTTCAAATTTCGCGGACGTTTGAAGTCTTTAATATTACGGATCTTTTCCGGATCTGGCCGTATTCCTGTAGCGGAAATATAATGGCCCAAAAATTCTATTTCCTTACAAACAAATTTTGATTTTTTGAAATTTAGTCTCAGATTATGTTTTATTAATCTCTCATATAACTTATCTAGGTGCTCTAAGTGTTCATCAAAATTTTGTGATCGTATCATAAGGTCATCCACAAATAAGACAAGAAATTCGTCTAAGTCCCATGTGGCTTCCGCAAGCCCGCGTATCAGCGCCGAACCGCTTGTTTTTATGCCGAATGGGACGACGTTAAATTCGTAGACATGTGAGTCTATTTTGAAAGCCGTGTATTTACGTGAATTTTCAGCTAATTTTATTTGCCAGTAACTAGACGTGAAATCTGATATACTAGTTATTGGTTTATCTGTGCACCTTTGAAGAACCTCATCGATTCCGGGAGGTCCCTCAAAGTTGTTTTGAAGAACTTTATTAAGCATTTGTGCATCGAGGCATGGTCTCACCGATCCATCTCGTTTTCTTACGATTTTAATTGGATTTATATATACGCTGCTTGAGCGTCGTATTATGTCTAACTGTAACATGCGTTTGATTTCATCTGTTGCGTCCTTTCTGTCTGCGAGAGGTATAGGATAAGGTTTACAAAACCAAGGTGTTGTGTTAGTTAGTATTAGTTCGTGTTCGTAAGTTGTTAGTAATCCCGGTTTTTTTTCGAATACTTCTTTTCGTTTTATAAGAAGGTTTCTTAGTTTTTGTTTTTGTGTCTCGTCAAGAGTGTCACAAGTTTCTAGTTTTCCCTCGATCTCCTCTAAAGTGAGCTCGTATGGATTTTCATAATTTTCTTCATAGTCTTCGTAGAGACCATCTAGATCTGCTAGATTCCCTTTTTCGGTGAACCTACGCGAATCTGTAATTGCTAGTGACGTGAATTCATTCCGCGGCATTTTTCTGTCCACGTATGGTATTACACCGTCGACGTTATTTACGGTAAACAAGATTTCTTCCTGGACCGTGTTAATTAGCATTTTCAACGATTTTATAGTATCAAAACCGATAATGCATGATCTAATCAGTTTGGGTATTACTATGAAAATTATTTTTTCAGATATATTTTCGAACTTAGTATTGAGACGAACTTGTCTTTTTATCCGCGCAGACTTGCTACCGGTAGCGCATTTGATAATTTTTCCGCTTATTGGCAACGTAGGGCAATGCTTCAGCATGTTATGATTTTGATAATAAAATTCTTCTGATATAGCGGTGACTTCACTACCCGTGTCTACGAGTGCATCTACAGTGATGTTTTCTAGTGAGATTCTTATTTCTGGGCAATGAGAAATTTCAATTTCGCGACCATCCGGATTGATATCGTGTAATAATTCATCACGCGGATTTTCCATAAGGGACGCGATTTTAGTAGTTGTGTCTTTCTTCCGTTGAACGGGAAGTGCATCCTTAGCAGGCACAACTACTTTCCGTTTCCCGACTTGTGCTCCTCTTTTCCGTTGCAGTCGAAATAGTCAAAGTTAAGGGTCTCGTTTGTTTTAGTCCCCTTTTGGCTATTGTGTCTCCCGGTGTTTTTGTTGTCAGTTTTCTTGTTGTCTGTCTGTATGGCGTGTACTCTTTGGTCTGTCCACGTTTTTGTTTTTTGCCATGGCTGATTGCCCGTCGTTTTGGAATTTAAAGTGTTTTTTGCTGGTATATTCTCAGTGGGAGGGTGGGTGGGATTTTGTTTGGCTTCGTGACTTGGTCTTTGGGTTCTGTCTGCATTGGTATTTCTTTTGGATGCGTCGTCACTGTCAAAATCGGCAAGTGTTTCTAGGAAGGCGTTGATGGATTGGATTTTATGATTAGTGACTGTGCGTCTAATTTCCCGTTCGAAATGCTCCGCGATTTTCCTTACAAGCTCGTGCTCGTCTATGGCCATGTTTAGCTCGCGGGCTAATCCAAACATATATGTGGCGTAATTGACTCTACTTCTCTGCCCGGGCATGTATTGACCGAACTCTACATTTCTGGCGTTAGTTCTTTGAATATTTTTATTCCAGAATCTTTCTTTAAATTGATCATAAAATTCACTATAATTTTTTACTTCGCCTTGTACAAGATACCACCAATTGTGGGCATCCCCTTCAAGTGCTTGCGACACAATGCATTTAAATTCATAATCTTCCGGCTTTACAAGAGAAAAATAGTTTTCAAAATCCCGTAAGAATTTCATTGGTCTTTCGCTAGTTAAGCCTCTAAATTTCGGAATATCAATTTTTATACGTCGAGACCTGTCGGTCGTCGAATTTCCGTTCAGATTGCGCGTTTGAATTATCTTTTCGAGTCTAGTCGATTCTATAGAGCTCGATTCGTAAATTTTAGCAATTTCCTCCCGGAGTTGTGTGATCGATACGGTTGATTCTATTGTTTCTTTAATCTTGTCGAGATCTGAGCGTAAATTTTGATTTCGTGAGATGAGTGAATCGTTTTCTGTCTCGAGTAAATTAAGGCGTTCTTTTATTTTTTCCACAGATGAAGCGAGCGCTTCGATACGGGCATTTGTATCGTCCACGCCCCCTTCAAGTTTGTCCTTTTGTTAATTTTATACGTGGGGAGGCAACATCTTCATCTTCGTTGCCCTCCAATTCGTCAACGCGACTCTCAAGTGCATTCTGTTTCTTATCCAATGTTATCAATTCCAAGACTACGGCTTTCTGCCATTCCAAATTTCTATCCATTACAATGTTTTCATCACTTTCAATTTCCTCCAAGAGGATCTCGGAGCGCCTTTTGCCCGTTTTATTGGCCATTTTGAAAATGTGAAATTACCGAATTGACTTTTGAATAAATTTAATGGTTAATGAAATGTTAACATTGGATACTTAGATGATGATAGGTGGGTGCTACGCGACTGGCCTTAAATTTTCAGATTTTGCATACCCCTCGTGATATCGCTTATGTGCTCTTCTAAAGCTTGCACTTTATTCTCTACCCTTCTTAAACGGGTTTTAGTTACTCTTAATAAATCTGTAGCGATCTCACGAGTTAGGTCTGCATCCTCTTTAAGATTTTTCACCTCCGTTACGGACCTCTCCAGGCTTTCGATTTTCTCATTTGAGGCTCTGTGACATATCTTCATCGAATTGTGGCACTCGATAACATTGTTATGCAGCGAATTTAATTGTTTTTTATGATTCTCTTGCCTCTTGTTGTAAGCCAGGAGAAGGTCGTAAATATTAGTGATCTTTTCTGATGTTACTTCGTAATCCTTCTGCGTTGCCCCTAAATCCTTCCAACATTCGAGCACGTTCTCATGACAGCGTTGCACATTTAATTGAGCTATTTTCACTTGTTCGATAATTTTCTTTTCCTTATGTTGTAATGTCTCAATTGTTTTCTTAAGCTCTGTAATTTGCTTTCTTTGATGTGCATCGCGTTTGAGAACTTGCCGTACTAAGTTGTCCAGATAAGTCAACCGATTGTGAATTTGTTGCTCGCTGAACGAGCCATTAATTTCAGGTATCATTCAAAGATTGAGAATTTGTGAATTCTAGGGGCAAGCAGAAGAGATATGTTAACTGAATCGGGAGTGAATCCCTTCCGCGCTCCGAGTCCCTGTTCGGGCGCCAATGAAACGGACCAGGTTGATCCGCAGAAGAATCGCGAGATCGCGTTCGTATCGAGACTCGGAGCGTGGAATAGATTAGGATAGGATGTACTTGAGGTAACCTCGGATACGCGATCACCCGCACTGATGGAGGGTGAGCACGGATCGTCAACACGGAGGTAGGGGGTATCTTAGCGTAGTGTGGAGATGCAATAGCTCGACGCCACGTAGAATGCCCCGGGATATGACTCAGTTAAATGAAAGAATTAGTGTATATAGAAATATAATATATTGCAGATTTATTAGGATAACGTGAAGTACAATGGGTGGGGTGTCTCGTCACACGTAGATACACGTATGTGAGAGCCCCTGATAATGATAGTCTGTTCAGTCCGGAGAGCTGAACAGAATAGCATTCGCGACAAATCTGAGTCTTCTGGTGCTGTGCGTGCTGGCCTTATATAGTCGGCGCCGTCCCATATGTTGTTGTTTATGTTGGTTCTCCAGCGTCGGTTGTTTGGGTGCGCCGCTCCTTGTTGCCGCTCCAGCGTCGGTTGTTTGGGTGCGCGCGAGGTCTCTTTGTTGTGCTGCCGTTTCAAACGGTTGATCGTGGGTGGGACAGGGCGGGTTGCGCCCGACGAAGGAGCATTAAGTTTTGCATTGGAAATGTTTCTTCATTTGGTTCCGACAGGTGCAAAGTTTCGAGGTGGATAATCGAGGGAAAAGATTGCCTTAGAGCGAAGGTAGGGGAGGCGCGACTTGTACATTTCGTCTACAACACTTACAGATGACAAAGTTCTCCTGGTGACCGAAGAGGAAGTGCGACTCGTAAATATCGCGTTTTGCTCTGTGATCGACCGTTTTTAGGATGTAACAGGGATGGGCTTTCGAGTGCGGTTTTTTCCTGGAGCCGTTCATCTTAGGAGGTTGCAAGTTTCGGGATCGTGTTTTTCGACTTCGATTTGCCTTGTATTAGGGGTGCAGCCGGTCGTGTAACTAGTCGATTTCAGGTCTGCTTTTACTGAACTATTAGGTCGTCTGCTGCGATAGCAGTGGTTTTGCCGATCAAGTCGCCGCATACATGAGAGAGACCGGCATAGAGAGAGACGTGCATGAGAGAGATGCGTCAGAGCGGCTGACATATGCGTAAGACATTGAGAGAAAGCACGCACCAGAGAGAGAGAGCGAGAAAGGGAGAGAGAGACGCTGTATGCGTGAGATAGAGATAGAAAGAGCGCGTGCATAAAGTCGTCTGTTGCCATAGCAGTGATTTTACCGACAGAGAGAGTGCGTGCCAAAAGGGAGAAAAGGAAGCGCGAACAGGCCCCTGTCACAGTCACAGTCAGCGCGAAAGTTATAGAGAGAGAACGCGTGCCAATATAGATAAAAGGAAGCGCGCAGAGTGAAGATGTCTCCGCGGTCGCCGTATGCGTGCGAGAAAAAAAGAAAACGCGCGCGAAGAGTGGGGATGTCTTTACTGAGTCGGTGTGTGCGTACGAGAAAGAGGCACGAGACAGCTTGGTGGGGGGAGCTAGACATAACGGCGCCGTAACGCATTCCAACCAACTTACTCCTTTCCATAATAAGTTATCACTTCAAAAATTTTGTTCTCATAAGTTTTCAACAGTTCATTGTGTAACTAGGGGAATCATTGAGCTTTGAAAGCTGATACATATGCCTGAAAATATGGAATTTTTAATCTCATTTGGTAGCAGTACCTGTCTCCGCCTTACTAACGCCCTACTTTTAAATCGTATTGCTTACTCCACACTTAGTTAAACACAGCCCACTATTTGCAATAAACAATTTTTACTTACAGAGCAAGTGTAGCCATTCTTGAACATCTTTCTTTTCTTCATTATTTTCAACATTATCATCGAAACGGTTCTTTGCATCTTTTGATGACTTTAAGTGTTTTTGTTTCCTGGCTGCTTTCGTTTTGCATCTTTTTTCTACTTTATATGGCCCTTTATTTAAAAGATAACGTAACTTGGAGAAAGGCTTTGGTTTTCTTAATGATTCTAAAAAAAAATGATTATTAAGAACTATTAGTATGGAATAACATATTATAATAAGAAGTGTAGGACTTTTTCGTTTTCTTGACCTGTTCAGTGGTAAGCCAGAATTTCTTTTAGAGACAAGCAAGAAGATAGTCACTAGCAAACACAATTATGATGTTTTAATTGCTACTAAAATTATGGTGTGAATGTCTATTTTTGCTTTAACAAATGTTTGCTAGTGCAATGTCAGAATAAAAAACGAGGAAATCCTTAGATGCATCACAAAATATAGTGTGCACTAAGTGCAAAGTGAATTTTTGACCTTATGCAGTCACAGTACTTTTTTGCATCTCACAATAACGCTTGTCTCGACTCGTATTGGACACTCTACACTCGGTCTAAAGAACCCACTTCACAGCTTTAGTGCACAATATACTATTCTTACTTACGGGTTTTGATTATTTTATCATCTTCCTGGAACCTCTTCTCTGCTTCTTTTAATGAATTACGGTCGCTGTTTCCTACATCTTTCTTTTCTCTCGGGCACGTATCTGTCTCTTTTGATGAGTTTGGGTCGCTATCTTCTACATCGTTTTTTTCTTTTAGGCACTTATATACATCTTTCAATAAATGAGGGTCGCTATCTACTACATCTTCATTTTCTCTCGGGCACGTATCTGTATCTTCTAATGACTTAGGGTCGCTATTTACTACATCTTCATTTTCTTTCGGGCACGTATCTATATCTTCTAATGACTTAGGGTCGCTATCTACTACATCATCATTTTCTTTCGGGCACGTATCTGTATCTTTTAATATCTTTGGGT
The DNA here is from genome assembly GCA_020010945.3 of Muscidifurax raptorellus. Lineage (NCBI taxonomy): Eukaryota > Metazoa > Arthropoda > Insecta > Hymenoptera > Pteromalidae > Muscidifurax > Muscidifurax raptorellus. Next base: position 1,580,248 of record JAHUUD020000021.1, on the reverse strand, counting down.
CGCTATTTACTACCTGGCTTTTTTCTCTCGGGCACTTATCTGTATCGTTTAATAAATTCTGGTCGCTATCTACTACATCTTCATTTTCTTTCGGGCACGTATCTGTATCTTTTAATATCTTAGGGTCGCTATTTACTACATGGCTTTTTTCTCTCGGGCACTTATCTGTATCCTTTAATAAATTGGGGTCGCTATTTTCTGCATCGTTATTTTCTCTCAGACACTTATCTATATCTTTGGATAAATTGCAGTCTATCTTCTTTGAGATTACGTCATGATCATCTTCTCTCATCTCTTTCATTGGCTGTTCATTTGGACCCATTAACCTGTCCGAATAATCCTGATTTTCATCTAAAAATTATAGAAAAAAATTAATTGGTAGGAAAGAAATATTTGATTATAATGCATCCACAATTTTGGCGTCAGTATCAGACAAAATTCTGTTCTGACCGTTTACGAAATATCGATATAACTGCACAGTAGTTTTTGTTTCTCATAAGTTTTTAACAATTCATAGTGCAACTAGGGGCATTATTAAGCTTTGAAAGCTAATACCTACACTAAAAAGTTCTTAATTTTTCATCCGTTTTAGTTGAATAAAAAAGGGCCTATACTTGCCCCTGGAAAAAAGCGTGGTGACAAAGGAGGACTTGAAATAAGTATCGCAATCTAGGGTACCGTATGCGCTCTAGATCGCGTACGATGCCCTAGATCGCGATACTTATTTGATTCTACATTTTAATCAAGGCATGATGTTTCAATTAAAATATGAAAATTCACAAATGCAACGCTGAAATACCAAACACAAGAATTCTTATATGCGCCCGAAAATATGGAATTTTTAATCTCATGTGGTAGCAGTACCTGCCTCCGCCTTACTAACGCCCGACCCTTAATTCGTATTGCTTTCTCCACCCTTAGTAAAACATATCCTACTATTTGCCCTTGGTTTACAATATATTATTTTTACTTACAGAACAAGTGTAGCCATTCCTGAACATCTTTCTTTTCTTCATTATTTTCCTCCTTATAAGGCTCTTCATGTACCCCTACTAGTTTTGTAGACGATATGACAGATGAAAATGAAGGTTCATTTTCACACGTAAGATCAGCTTCATTGACTGTCGCTAAATAAATTTGAAAAGTTTATTAAAATAAATCGGTGTTATACATGTGAAATTTGATAATCAATAATCAGAACATTTACTTCGCGATGTAAAGCATTCAAAGCGCGCAATGTGTTGTATATAAAAGCGCGACCGCGATTTAAAACGTCTCAGGCAGGAGTCAGTAGGCAATTGCTAGCTAACTAAAAGGCCTTATTGCTTTATAGGATTAAGTCCCTTATAAGACTGTTACTTTCTTATACCCGGAAATAATCTCCCCCTGGTGAAAACACTAGTGCTTTTGAGAGTACGTTCTAATATTTATATATAATATACATAACTAATGCTTTTGAGAGTACGTTCAAAAATTGTCAGCCCGAATGGTCCTCACATAGTGCTGGAATCGTATGGATAGTGCTTTTCAGTGCTTGATTTTTAATTAAAGAACATAGAAATTAGAAGGGCCGAAAAATTTTTTTAATAAATATTAAGTTATATTATCAGTAAAAAATTTTAAATCAATTGAACTTAACCGTGTAGAATTAAAAATAATTATTATTTTTGAGTTTTAAGTGTCATACCTACTTATTTTTTTACTAATTCGTTAAAAAATTCTTTAGTTAACTCATTGTTTTAAATCGAGTATTACTAATAAAACGTTAACAGTTGTATAAGCAGTTTTATGTTATGATTAAAAGGTACAATTAAAGTAAATTCTTACCTGAATTGGTGTAATTATCTTCTGAAGTTTCTAATTTTTGGTCTTGGGTCTTTTTCTTCTTTTTCTTACTTTTCTCTTTTTTGTTTTCATGCTTTAATAAAGCAGGCTCATCAGATTGGGAATTTAAACAATTTTCAGAATTTTGCTTATTTGTTGCTTTCCCAGTGAAAGATAAAGAATCTTTTATTTCCTTAGAGATAGACAAGTTCTCCACTAATACAAAAGACGTATTTATTTTAGGGTCGCTAGCTGTTTATGTGAACATAAATATTAGAAAATGTATTAAGTGAATTGAAATCATTGCATCATATGGATATCTTTGTGGATATACAAATAGATATTTACATGGATATTTCTGTAAATGCTCAAGTAAATATTTCAGAAAATAATCAAGTAGATATTTAAATTAATATATATGTGAATATCCATCTGGATATCCATCTAGATATCCATTTAGATATCCATCTGATATTTGTCATCAGTGTATGACACTATGATGAAAGAATAATGCAGTCCAAAATCAAGTAAATATGCAGTTATAATGCACAAGCAAATACAGGTAGAATCTAGTTGAAATGCTACATTTACAGCTGTACTTTTATATGAATTTATAGCTTCTTTTGATATCTAGATGTTTTTGAGGAAGTTGGCAATCTTTGACAGGGAAAAGTGTCATTATTTTCCAAAATATTCCCAAAAGTAGTCTTTTTCCTAGGGTATTTTACTTTTTCAAAAGCAACTCTTTTTGAAGGAACACTGGACAGATATCAGCTTTCGTAGAAAGATATAATCGTAATGCAAATTTATTAATAAGAAAGAATAAAAATTTGAATAATAGGTTAGAAAATTTAGATTAAATACAGATTAAAAAATACCTTCTGAAATTATCTTTTCCTTTGAGATAGACAATAGATTCTTTTCGCCAGTAAGAGAAGAATCTTTAATTTCCTTCGAGATAGACAAGTTCTCCACTAATACGAAAGACGTGTTTATTTTAGGGTCGCTAGCTGTTTATGTGAACAAAATATTAGAAAATGTATTAAATGAATAGAAATCATTGCCAAGCACATGTTTTATTCTTGATTCATTTCTTTTGGCTGCCGTTATTTTATATTATGCTATTGTACAAAATCCAGTGACATTAATTAACTGTTATGCAATAATTAGTAACAAACTGCTAAAACTAAGTAAAGCTAGAAAGGCAACTAAGGACAGAAGGCAAAGGCAAGCTTTATTTGTGTTAAGTATGTTGAAGAAATAAGAAAAATATTTCTTAATAAGTACAGTAGCGATGTTAAGATTTAAATCGCGCATCCAACTAGAAATCGGTAAGAATATGCAACGCAAAAAATTATTAGAAGAAAAAAAAGTTGACTTTATTTACGGGATAGAGCGAAAAGGTATAATATCTTCCTATATTATATAGTTGTTTTGGCGATACACCCCCCACCACCACCACCACCCCCCCACGCCCCCCCACCGTGGCCCCCCACCAAATAACGTGAAAATCGTTCATTTATACGTTATTTTTATATATCTAAATTCATTTGGTTAATACTGTATATATTTGACCAGTACATCGTATTAGTCAGTATTGGCTCCGTGCACAAAGATTTTTCGAGCGATTATATGTTTCTTTAATCTTATAGTTCGGACAAAACTTTTTATTTTATTTTAATAAACATTTCTAAAACGTCGAAAAATTTTTCAATATTTTTATTAGCAACATATTTTAAAAAAAATATTTTTCTAAAGTCTACCGTTTAAAGTAATGTATGTGACCGAGCCTAAAGTTTGGAGATCCTCCGCAAAAGAGGTAGCGCGTCAATAGAAATTGCTTTATGCACGGAGCGAATATGAGTCCTTAATACAACGACATTAGGAATAAATAACAGAGAACAACCTTTTATATCTATTTTTATATTTAACCATTATAAGAATGTAATAAAAATTTGCTTATCTGGCTATTTTAATCTATTCTGAAGATGAATTTTCGTGGGAAGTTTGAAATAAGTGTCAGGTGGGGCAACGATACGAAAGATGAAATGCTAAGGATTAAAATGTTCGTTAAATCTATGAACGCACCTTGTATTGGACAATATTATATCATCGCTTTCTACGAATCCTGTGACATTTCTAATTTCCTCGCTAAAAACGACCATGATGAAAAATCTCAAGTGGGATCTCATATAAAATCTCAAGTAAAATGTCGCGTAAAATCTACTGCCAAACCACACCTGAGATAGCTGTTGAAATTTTAATCAATGTTTTGAGTCATTTTAACCATATTTTCAATTTTTTAATTTTGCTCATGAGATTTCAGGTGAGAATTTAAGGTGAAATCTCAGGTGAGGATACATTTTCGAACTCATCTGAGGGGCATTTCTACCAAATAGGTCAGTTACTATAATAACAAGTTAAATTTTAACTATTTACAGAAATTTCAACAGCAATCTCAGGTGAGGTTTGGGCAGTAGAGGCGAAATCTCACCTATGATTTCATATGAGATTTCACTTTTTTTTATTATGAAAAAGAAGAATGCAATTACTTTAGTATCATGGAGTGACAAACAAAAAAGAATTAAGACGGGAAATCGCAGGCAAACTGTGAGTTAAAACGTTAAAGATTTCTATTTAGTATTACGAGTATGTCTATGTACATTAGTTTTTAATATATATAGGGGTCAGTCTTTGGAAAGCGGGTCGACTTTGTACCTACAGGTCTCAGATTTTGCTGTAACTATCAGAACTGGTCAATTATAGCCTACTGCTTATGCGACCGAAAATTCCTCCTGAAACGTTTTTTTCAGACATGTGTAAATAAAATAATCATTTTTATTTTCAGCCTATGATATCCAGGGTATCTCAAACTGTTGAAAACGTATTCCGACGTAAAAAACTGCGAGGAATCTGATATAAAAATATTAATTTTCAAAAAAAAGTTGGAGCATGATGCTCAAAACGTTGATTTCCGCAATCTCAACGCATAACATGCATTCTTCTTTTTATAAAGCATTTCTTTTCGAATTTTAGCCTTTTTTAAAACACTTGCAACTTTTGATCCAAGAGAGATCCATTTAACAAGTTTGGTATATTTGCTACAAAATTATAACGAAAAATGGGGAGTTGGCGAGCGAAGCGAGCAGGGGGGCGAAGCCCCACTAGTAATAATATATACATGAAAAGATTTAAAACGCAATAATTTAAAAAAAACGAAAGCAAAAAGGTAGAAAACAAATAGTTTGACAACAGCCTACGCCCAGTCCAAGCAGCGGCCAACAAGTGACAGTCGCATAGCAAAAAAACAAGAAAAAACAGAAAATCAGTCAGACATAAAATCAGAAGTTTGATAACACGTCACAGGATATTGGTATTAACGACGAATAAAATAATACGTGATATTGCTCAATCAATCTTTGACATTTTTTAAACCTACTAGTCTCATAAAAGATCGCTATTTCGTGTAAAATATCAGCTTGCAAAACAATTTCAGTCAGAGCATTACACGAAAGATGAATGAGACACCCCATATTTTTTGAAAAACCAAATAGCACCGGCATCGGCTTCTATGACAGTTATTGTGTCCGATAACAAGATCACAAATACACGTTAATTTTAACTATTGTTTTTGCGTGTCGTTAAATAAATTCAACTAGACGCCGTGTTGTTAGTACTGATGTTGTTTATTGAATGTAACAGATTATAAATGAGGATGAATAAGAGCTAGTGAACAACTATTTTAACTTTGTTAATACAGAGATGTCGGTGACGCGAATAAAAATTACGTGAGACTAACAGACCCGAAACGCGCCAGTACAATTATCGGCTCGGTACTCGTTCGGATCTTTCTCGCTTGGTTGCACGAGTAGTTCTCCTTTCTGCTGTGTCTCTCAGGAATCAAGTTAACTTGGGAGAACAGCACCTCCCTCTGGTGGAGGGTATTTTCTCTCCTTCTACCAAAAAATTGGCGTGGCCAATTTTTGTAAGGAGATATTCTATTGGTTGAAATCCCCTCCCGTCGGTCAAGGCGGAGCCTCCAGCGAGGGTCAGGTTTATGGCCCTAGCGGCGGACAAGCCCAAATGGGTCTGGCGCTGAGCACGAGAGCTCTACCGGGGACGGGATTATCGACCCTCGATCGGCACCTAATGTTTTTTACCTGCGCGAGGTTACAACCGGCGGATAATGATTCTTTATTGTGCCGAGACGGGTTCCGGGTTTCCCCATTCTTTTATAGTTATTGGTCTGAGACGATGGCGGGATTTTCCAGTTCTTTTATATTTATTGGTCCGCGCCGATGGCGGGGTTTTCCAATCCTTGAGAGCTAAATTTGGACACGCTCGCCCTAATGAATGCAGCGTAAAAATACATGAGTTTAAACATTCCGCCCGCCTTGAAAGAATATCTTTCAACCCGGGTAATAATCCATCTAGCATATAACTACATCTATAACTAAGTACATGAGCTTGCAGATGTTTCATAGCCTAATACAAAATGATTAATGCATGGTAAAATGCTGTTACAATAATTAGTATCCTAAAATTACAGAATATTCTTATCATAAAAGTATTTAACTTAGTTCTACACTTAAATTTACTAGTTTACTAAATTTAGACTGAATCGCTAGAGTCTTCTTTTGATGCAGGGCCTCCTTGTTCTTCGTATTCTTGAAGTGGCAATTTGCAAATTCTCGATATGGGCCGCTTCAATATACCTTTCGCAGTTTGTACTGACACTACCCTGACGTGCCCATCCTTGCCCGGGTGCGTATCTGTAATACGCCCGAGTGGCCACTGCATTGGAGATGTGTTATCCTCTCTGATGATCACCATGGTGCCCTTTGCGATATTCGGAAGCTTATTGTGAGTCCATTTAACCCTTTTTTGAAGCTGAGGTAGGTACTCTTGCTGCCACCTCTTCCAAAAATGTTGAACCATTAGCTGTAAATGCTGATAGCGATTAAGTCTATTCGGATTGATGTCAGTGAGATCCGCTTGAGGCAAAGCCTTTAAGGTGTCTCCAATTAGGAAATGAGCAGGAGTGAGAGGGGTAAGATCATTGGGATCGTTGGATAGTGGTGATAAAGGTCTGGAATTCAAACATGCTTCGATCTGTGTTAGTACCGTATACAATTCCTCGTAAGTAAGTCGCGTTTCCCCTATAACCCTTTTAAGGTGGTATTTTGCCGATTTCACTGCACTTTCCCACAACCCGCCGAAATGAGGGGCGCGAGGAGGAATAAAGTGCCAGTTAATCTGTTCATGCGAGGCAAAATTAGTTATTGATTCGCGAAAACTCTCATCGTTCAAAAATTTTGATAATTCATTAAGATCATTATTTGCTCCTACAAAATTTGTGCCGTTGTCGGAAAAAATGTTAATGCATAGTCCACGACGCGATATGAATCTTTTAAAACAATTTAGGAACGCCTCTGTAGACAAATCTGTTGCCAACTCTATGTGGACCGCTTTGGTCACAAAGCACACAAAAATGCAAATATAGGTTTTTATTGACACTCGTGAGCGAGTTTTTTCTTTTATCAAAAAGGGCCCAGCATAGTCGACGCCGCAGTTCAGGAACGGCCGAGCGGGTGTTATTCTAGAGGCGGGCAGGTTACCCATTATGCAATTCAAATCTATAGGCTTAGCCCTGAAACAAGCCACGCATTCCCGTATAACTTTTTTAACAACACTTTTTCCGTTTAATATCCAGTAATGATTGCGCGTGGAAGCAAGTACCGATTGGCAACCCGCGTGCATAAGCTTAACGTGTTCATGCTTGATTATTAGGTATGTGAATCTATGATTAGACGCGAGGACGATTTGATGCCTATTATCATAAGGTAAGTCGGCATTTGTCAGTCGGCCACCCACTCTTAGCAGCCCTTCGCCGTCTAAGAATGGCGTCAATTGTAGCAGCTTGCTATTTTTTGGCAGAGGCTTGCCTTCTTTGAGACAAGACAATTCTGCTCGGAAACATTCTAACTGCGCGCATTTTGCTAACTTTCGAGCCGCAATTTGAAGCTCCGCGCCTGATAAAGGTACTAACGGTGCCTCGACAATACCAATTGCACCGGCCCTGCGTTTTTGCACTCTGTTCGAGATATCTTTTATATATCGAAGGATATGAGCCATCGTTCGAATTAACCGCACAAGAGAAGAGAATCTGTCGAAGTTTATTAATTTTGCAGTTTGCGCTGTTTTAGCTGCCGCTATTTTCTCTGTTCGCTCTTCATTTATGAGCGATAAAAAAGTCAGGACTGTTTGTTTTTGTTCCGGTAAAGTATCAGTATATATTTCTTTAGCCCTCGGCCAGCTAGATTGATCGTTTATAAGCCAATAAGGCCCGTGCCACCATAGGACGGAATCACGGAGCTCCTGCGCGTTTATGCCGCGCGAGATTAAGTCTGCTGGATTTTGGCCCGATATAACGTGACCCCAATTCTCGTTGGTCAATTCTTGTATTTCCGCGACTCGATTAGCGACAAATGTCTTTCAATTGCTAGACGGTGCTTTGATCCATGACAGCGCGACCATTGAGTCTGACCAGAAGTACCACTGATCAATGCTTGCGCTGCACGCCACTGACACCTTATGCGCTAGCTGAGCTAATAGCACGGCACCGAGTAATTCCAGTCTTGGTATTGAAGTCGCCTTGAGCGGCGCTACTCGCGATTTTGCACACAGTAGGTGAGAAGTACGCTCACCTTTGTTGTTAGTCGAACAGACGTAAATGCATGCCCCGTATGCCGCCTCGGATGCGTCGCAAAATCCATGATATTCAACCGATTTCGCGTTTCTGACTGACACATGTCTATTTATTTTAATTAGATTTATGTCCCCCAGTTGAGCATAAATTCTTTTCCAGGCGTCATGTACGTCTTGAGGCAGTGATTCGTCCCAGTCAAGTTTGAGCGTCCAAAGTCTCTGCATAATTATTTTTGCTTGGATGACGGCCGGCCCGACTAGTCCCAACGGATCGAAAATTTGAGCAATCATGGACAGTATTGTTCGTTTGGTAATTCTGCGCGTGTCTGTGAATCTAACTCGATATTTGAGCGCGTCACTTGAAGGGTCCCACAGCAGCCCTAAGGTTTTAGGATCTTTATCCGCTTGTATTGATATAGATGAGCTCGTCAAGTTCTGCTGTCCTTCAAGTATACGCGTGTCGTTAGAAGCCCATTTACGAAGATTCATGCAAGCCGACTGTAAAATCTCATCAAGCTCGCGCTTCAAACGTATACCTTCAGCAATAGAGTTGACGCCCGTTAGCAAGTCATCTACGTAAAAATCCTTCTCTATCACTTTGCTAGCTAAAGGATATTTATCGCGATTTTCAATTCCAAGTTGCACAAGACAGCGAGTTGCCAAGAATGCTCCGGACGCGGTTCCGTAGGTAACTGTGTTGAGTTCGTACTCTTTAATTGGAGAGTTAACGTCGGTGCGCCACAAAATTTTTTGCATTTTTCGTTGCTCTTTTTTAACAAGAATCTGTCTATACATCTTCGCGATGTCCGCGGAGATCACGTACGCGTGCTGCCTAAATCGTATGACGATCGCGAAAAGTTCGTCTTGTACGGTCGGTCCAGCGTATTGTACGTCATTTAGTGATGGCCCTTTTGTGCCATCTGGTCTTTCAGTATTTTTTGAGCCGTGAAAAACGACGCGTTTTTTAGTAGTGGTGCTCTCTTCTTTTGACACCAAGAGGTAAGGTAGGTAACAACATGGCTCGTTATCATCCGTATCTTTTGCCGATACTTCGCTCATGTGTCCTAGCGAGTCATAATCTTCCATGAAGTCAGTGTAGTCTTTTTTAAGTTCTGGCCTTCTGGCCCAAGTCCTTTCAGTAGAGAGAAATTGCTTTAGCGCTAAGTTTTTAGAGCTGCCTATCTCACTTACATTATCCTTAAAGGGTATGCTCACTACAAAGCGTCCTTTTTCGTCACGTTTCGTAGTTTTAATAAAATGTCTTTCGCAAAAGTCATTTGAGTTATCCTTTTTGTCTAAAAAACAGTGCTCTATTTCCCAGAACTTTTTCAGCTGTTCGTTCAGCCGATCATTTTTAACCAAGTTGCAAACGACTCTATAGTTGCTCAAATGGGGCAGCTGAACCGTTCCTGCGACTACCCACCCTAGCAGCGTTTTTTTGAAAAATGGCTGATCCTTTTCTAGCCTTATCACGCCGTTGCATTCCAATTCGTAATATAACCCGGCGCCAATTAAGAGATCTACCGGTCGCGAGCGATCGAAGTGCGGATCGGCTAACTCAATGCCACTCGGAATCTTTATTTTAGACGATGTCATTTCTCGCGAGGGTAGATTGTCACTTATCTTGTCCATCACCAGACAAGATATGGTGGCGGAAAACCCATTGACGCGCGATTTGATTTTTAGAGGTGCATAGTTTCCAATTGAACGGCCAACGCCTTCTATCCCCGTGACTTCGATTGACGTTTTTTGTAGAGGCAAACCTAACCGGGCACGAAGATCGGCTGTGATTATATGAGCTTGTGAACCCGGGTCAAGCAGCGCGCGGCATTCCCGCAATTGCCCTTGTTTGTCGCATACTTTTACGACGGCAGTCGCGAGTAATACACAATCAGATGCTCTAGGCACGCTCACCTGAGCACTCATTATCTTTTGCGGAGATCCGGAGGTTTCGACCTCAGGTTGATTTGTCGGCATTGAAGCTGCGCTCGATGCACTCGGTTTTGCAGTCGTGTTTCCTTGCGTGGGGGCCTGATCTATGTGAAGCAAATTATTGTGCTTTTTTCCACATCTCTTGCAAGGCCCAAAATTACATTGCCTGTTCCTATGCGAGTCCGACAGACAGTTAAAGCATAGGTTTAAGGCCTGCGCCTTCCGCACGCGCTCTATTGGTGAGAGTCGTTTAAACCCGTCACATGCATAAATAGCATGCGTGCCATTGCAAAAAGCGCATATTTTTGTGGTTACCGCGTAAGATTTAACGTGGCTATTATTTCTTTGATTTGATTTAGCATATTTATTTTCATTAATCGGTTTATCAGTTTGAACCTTTTGTAAATACTTGCAGTGCATTTCTAGAAAGTCGGTCATGGTTTTTAACCTGATTTTCGATTCTTTTTGCGACATTCGGGATTTTTCCCATTCGCGTTTTACTGCGTTGTTAAGTTTTGAGGTTAGGATATAGACGAGGAGAGTGTCCCATTGCTCAGTTGGCTCGTCTAATGCCTTCAAAGCCATTAAGTGGCTATTTGCGCTATCCAGCAGATTGCGTAGTTCAATATATGATTCCTTTGTGAGAATCGGAAGTTCAAAAATTCCGTGCACGTGGTGGTGGATGAGCGAGCTCGTATCCTCGTATCGTGCACAGAGAACTTTCCACGCCAAATCATAATTGGCTTCTGAGATACCTAACTTATCAATGGCATGCACCGCCTCGCCCTTGAGTACTGAGTTTAAATAATGAAACTTTTGAATTTTGTTCAATCTACCGTTCTCATGTATCAAGGATTTGAACGTATCGCGGAATTTAATCCAATCTCCGTACGCACCATCGAATTTAGGCAAATCTATTTTCGGCAGATTTATGCCGATTTTATCAACGCTTTGGCGCTCTATTTGCGACGATACCGAACCGAAACTAGACGCGCGGCTTCTGCCTGTCTCTTGAAATCGGCTGAGGATTCTTTTTGCTTTCGCGGTCGCGGCGTAATAGTCCCTTTCGAACTGAACCCGTTCCTGGTTTTCCGCGGTACTCAACTCTGCATCATCGGCCACTAAAATATCTATACGGTCTTGAGTCTCCTCATATTTATTTAACAAGGACTCAAACCTAGATAGTCTGTCTCGCAATTCAAATTCGTCTACATCGGCTCCTGAATCATTTAGGTAATTAGAAAACCGTGTTATGGCTCCTTTTTGAGCAGCGCGGGTTCTTTTTAAACCTTCCATTTCGCTAACCCAAACGAACTAGTACAGATCGAAGCTATCTTTGATTTTAGGATGTAGGAATAATTGGAGACTCACCAGTTTGGAAGATCTTTTTTTAAACTCCAGATCACCGCCCGCCTTGACCAGATACTGTTGCCGTGGCAGTGAAGCCCAAGTGCTCCTTTTTAGATTCGCTTCGTTATTGTCGACGAATCGTAATTAGAGTTTACACGCCGTCTCCGTGTAAATGGTTTTTTTTAAGATGCTAGGATTTTTTCTTTCAAATCCAAAATATTCTTCTTCTTATTTTCACGTCACTTTTGTTCACAAATTCAGAGTCCGCTGAATTTAGTTTCACTTGTGTTTGTCGATCCACTTTCACGTATTCATCCGGCTCGAAGGACCATGTTTTTGCGTGTCGTTAAATAAATTCAACTAGACGCCGTGTTGTTAGTACTGATGTTGTTTATTGAATGTAACAGATTATAAATGAGGATGAATAAGAGCTAGTGAACAACTATTTTAACTTTGTTAATACAGAGATGTCGGTGACGCGAATAAAAATTACGTGAGACTAACAGACCCGAAACGCGCCAGTACAATTATCGGCTCGGTACTCGTTCGGATCTTTCTCGCTTGGTTGCACGAGTAGTTCTCCTTTCTGCTGTGTCTCTCAGGAATCAAGTTAACTTGGGAGAACAGCACCTCCCTCTGGTGGAGGGTATTTTCTCTCCTTCTACCAAAAAATTGGCGTGGCCAATTTTTGTAAGGAGATATTCTATTGGTTGAAATCCCCTCCCGTCGGTCAAGGCGGAGCCTCCAGCGAGGGTCAGGTTTATGGCCCTAGCGGCGGACAAGCCCAAATGGGTCTGGCGCTGAGCACGAGAGCTCTACCGGGGACGGGATTATCGACCCTCGATCGGCACCTAATGTTTTTTACCTGCGCGAGGTTACAACCGGCGGATAATGATTCTTTATTGTGCCGAGACGGGTTCCGGGTTTCCCCATTCTTTTATAGTTATTGGTCTGAGACGATGGCGGGAATTTCCAGTTCTTTTATATTTATTGGTCCGCGCCGATGGCGGGGTTTTCCAATCCTTGAGAGCTAAATTTGGACACGCTCGCCCTAATGAATGCAGCGTAAAAATACATGAGTTTAAACAACTATCGTGTAGAAGATCGGCTTCCAAAACGTTTGCGGTAAAAGCATTACCCGCCTTATGAATAAGAAACTGGGTTTTAGTTGAGAAACCAGATGACGCCGTCATCTGCTTCTCTGGCACTAATTGTGACAGATAACGGTTGACCAATGACAATACGTTTTAAATAAACCATCTGCTTGCAGGACGCTTTAAGTAAAACCATCACCCAAGTTAAAAATGAGAAACTGCATTTAGGTCGAAAAACCGGATAACGCCGACAACTGCTTCTCTGGCAGTAACAGTTTCGGATTCCGGATGCACAAATACACTTTGATTTCAAATACCGTGTAAAATATCCAGTTGCAAAACGTTTGCAGTGAGACACAAAAGATTACTGAGAAAATAGTTATTATTTAAGAAACCAGATAACGCTGACAGCAATTGTGACGGATAGAGGTTGAACCATTCCAGTTAGACTCGAATAAACTGTGCAATGAGATCTGCTTGTAGGACGTTTTAGCTAGAAGCACACTTTGATTTGAACTGCCTCGAACAAGATATGATTGCAAATCGTCTGTGATAAAAGCATTACCTAAATTAGGAATAAGAAACTGCGTTTTAGTCGAGGCACTAGATATCGCTGAGACCGGCTTTCCTGGCAGCAATTGTGAAGAATAGCGTATAAACAATGACAGTATATTCAAATAAACAATGCACGGGATCTGCTGCAGGTCGTTTTTAGTAAAAAATACATTGATTTGAACTAAGTTGCACAAAATCTGATCGCAAATCATCTATGATAAAAGCATCACCCGAATTCTGATTAGCGCCGTCATCTGCGTCTCTGGCAATTATTGTGACGGATTACGGTGGCACAAATACCATTTGCTTTTAAATACCGTGTACAAGATGTGATTGCAAAACGTTTGCAGTAAGATCCAAAAAATAATCTAGAAAACTGTTATTATATAAGATACCGGTTAACGCGGACACCTGCTTCCCTGGCAGCAATTGTGACGGATAGAGGTTGAACCGTTCCAGTTAGACTCGAGTAAACTGTGCAACGACGACGTTTTAGCAAAAGCACACTTTGGTTTGAACTGCCTCGAACAAGATCTGATTGCAAAACGTCTGTGATAAAAGCATCACACGTAATCTGATTAAGAAAATCGGTATCAGTCAAATATCCGGAGAACGCCGTTATCTGCTTCACTGGCAGTTATTGTGACGGAAAGTGATCGGACAGTGCAAGAATATCTAGAACGAACCGTACAAATGATCTGCTTACATGAGGTATTTAGTAACGGCATCACACGACTTATGACTAACAAGCTACTTCTTAGTCCAGAAACCGGATAACGCCGTCATCTGCGTCTCTGGCAATTATTGTGACGGATTACGGTGGCACAAATACCATTTGCTTTTAAATACCGTGTACAAGATGTGGTTGCAAAACGTTTGCAGTAAGATCCAAAAAATAATCTAGAAAACTGTTATTATATAAGAAACCGGTTAACGCGGACACCTGCTTCCCTGGCAGCAATTGTGACGGATAGAGGTTGAACCGTTCCAGTTAGACTCGAGTAAACTGTGCAACGACGACGTTTTAGCTAAAAGCACACTTTGGTTTGAACTGCCTCGAACAAGATCTGATTGCAAAACGTCTGTAATAAAAGCATCACACGTAATCTGATTAAGAAAATCGGTATCAGTCAAATATCCGGAGAACGCCGTTATCTGCTTCACTAGCTGTTATTGTGACGGAAACTGATCGGACAGTGAAAGAATATCTAGAACGAATCGTGCACATGATCTGCTTACATGAGGTTTTTAGTAACAGCATCACACGACTTATGACTAACAAGCTACTTCTTAGTCTAGAAACCGGATAACGCCGTCATCTGCGTCTCTGGCAATTATTGTGACGGATTACGGTGGCACAAATACCATTTGCTTTTAAATACCGTGTACAAGATGTGATTGCAAAACGTTTGCAGTAAGATCCAAAAAATAATCTAGAAAACTGTTATTATATAAGATACCGGTTAACGCGGACACCTGCTTCCCTGGCAGCAATTGTGACGGATAGAGGTTGAACCGTTCCAGTTAGACTCGAGTAAACTGTGCAACGACGACGTTTTAGCAAAAGCACACTTTGGTTTGAACTGCCTCGAACAAGATCTGATTACAAAACGTCTGTGATAAAAGCATCACACGTAATCTGATTAAGAAAATCGGTATCAGTCAAATATCCGGAGAACGCCGATTTCTGCTTCACTGGCAGTTATTGTGACGGAAAGTGATCGGACAGTGCAAGAATATCTAGAACGAACCGTACAAATGATCTGCTTACATGAGGTTTTTAGTAACAGCATCACACGACTTATGACTAACAAGCTACTTCTTAGTCTAGAAACCGGATAACGCCGTCATCTGCGTCTCTGGCAATTATTGTGACGGATTACGGTGGCACAAATACCATTTGCTTTTAAATACCGTGTACAAGATGTGATTGCAAAACGTTTGCAGTAAGATCCAAAAAATAATCTAGAAAACTGTTATTATATAAGATACCGGTTAAAGCGGACACCTGCTTCCCTGGCAGCAATTGTGACGGATAGAGGTTGAACCGTTCCAGTTAGACTCGAGTAAACTGTGCAACGACGACGTTTTAGCAAAAGCACACTTTGGTTTGAACTGCCTCGAACAAGATCTGATTGCAAAACGTCTGTGATAAAAGCATCACACGTAATCTGATTAAGAAAATCGGTATCAGTCAAATATCCGGAGAACGCCGTTATCTGCTTCACTGGCAGTTATTGTGACGGAAAGTGATCGGACAGTGCAAGAATATCTAGAACGAACCGTACAAATGATCTGCTTACATGAGGTATTTAGTAACGGCATCACACGACTTATGACTAACAAGCTACTTCTTAGTCTAGAAACCGGATAACGCCGTCATCTGCGTCTCTGGCAATTATTGTGACGGATTACGGTGGCACAAATACCATTTGCTTTTAAATACCGTGTACAAGATGTGGTTGCAAAAGGTTTGCAGTAAGATCCAAAAAATAATCTAGAAAACTGTTATTATATAAGAAACCGGTTAACGCGGACACCTGCTTCCCTGGCAGCAATTGTGACGGATAGAGGTTGAACCGTTCCAGTTAGACTCGAGTAAACTGTGCAACGACGACGTTTTAGCTATAAGCACACTTTGGTTTGAACTGCCTCGAACAAGATCTGATTGCAAAACGTCTGTGATAAAAGCATCACACGTAATCTGATTAAGAAAACCGATGTTAATCAAATATCCGGAGAACGCCGTTATCTGCTTCACTGGCAGTTATTGTGACGGAAACTGATCGGACAGTGAAAGAATATCTAGAACGAATCGTGCACATGATCTGCTTACATGAGGTTTTTAGTAACAGCATCACACGACTTATGACTAACAAGCTACTCCTTAGTCGAGAAAACGGATAACGCCGTCATCTGCGGCTCTGGCAATTATTGTGACGGATTACGCTGGCACAAATAGCGTTTGCTCATAAATACCGTGTACAAGATGTAGTTGCAAAACGTTTACAGTAAGACCCAAAAAATACTCTAGAAAACTGTTATTATTTAAGAAACCGGTAAACGCGGACACCTGCTTCCCTGGCAGCAATTGTGACGGATAGAGGTTGAACCGTTTCAGTTAGACTCGAGTAAACTGTGCAACGACGACGTTTTAGCTAAAAGCACACTTTGGTTTGAACTGCCTCGAACAAGATCTGATTGCAAAACGTCTATGATAAAAGCATCACACGTAATCTGATTAAGAAAATCGGTATCAGTCAAATATCCGGAGAACGCCGTTATCTGCTTCACTGGCAGTTATTGTGACGGAAAGTGATCCGACAGTGCAAGAATATCTAGAACGAACCGTACAAATGATCTGCTTACATGAGGTATTTAGTAACAGCATCACACGACTTATGACTAACAAGCTACTTCTTAGTCTAGAAACCGGATAACGCCGTCATCTGCGTCTCTGGCAATTATTGTGACGGATTACGGTGGCACAAATACCATTTGCTTTTAAATACCGTGTACAAGATGTGATTGCAAAACGTTTGCAGTAAGATCCAAAAAATAATCTAGAAAACTGTTATTATATAAGATACCGGTTAACGCGGACACCTGCTTCCCTGGCAGCAATTGTGACGGATAGAGGTTGAACCGTTCCAGTTAGACTCGAGTAAACTGTGCAACGACGACGTTTTAGCAAAAGCACACTTTGGTTTGAACTGCCTCGAACAAGATCTGATTGCAAAACGTCTGTGATAAAAGCATCACACGTAATCTGATTAAGAAAATCGGTATCAGTCAAATATCCGGAGAACGCCGTTATCTGCTTCACTGGCAGTTATTGTGACGGAAAGTGATCGGACAGTGCAAGAATATCTAGAACGAACCGTACAAATGATCTGCTTACATGAGGTTTTTAGTAACAGCATCACACGACTTATGACTAACAAGCTACTTCTTAGTCTAGAAACCGGATGACGCCGTCATCTGCGTCTCTGGCAATTATTGTGACGGATTACGGTGGCACAAATACCATTTGCTTTTAAATACCGTGTACAAGATGTGATTGCAAAACGTTTGCAGTAAGATCCAAAAAATAATCTAGAAAACTGTTATTATATAACATACCGGTTAAAGCGGACACCTGCTTCCCTGGCAGCAATTGTGACGGATAGAGGTTGAACCGTTCCAGTTAGACTCGAGTAAACTGTGCAACGACGACGTTTTAGCAAAAGCACACTTTGGTTTGAACTGCCTCGAACAAGATCTGATTGCAAAACGTCTGTGATAAAAGCATCACACGTAATCTGATTAAGAAAATCGGTATCAGTCAAATATCCGGAGAACGCCGTTATCTGCTTCACTGGCAGTTATTGTGACGGAAAGTGATCGGACAGTGCAAGAATATCTAGAACGAACCGTACAAATGATCTGCTTACATGAGGTGTTTAGTAACGGCATCACACGACTTATGACTAACAAGCTACTTCTTAGTCTAGAAACCGGATAACGCCGTCATCTGCGTCTCTGGCAATTATTGTGACGGATTACGGTGGCACAAATACCATTTGCTTTTAAATACCGTGTACAAGATGTGGTTGCAAAAGGTTTGCAGTAAGATCCAAAAAATAATCTAGAAAACTGTTATTATATAAGAAACCGGTTAACGCGGACACCTGCTTCCCTGGCAGCAATTGTGACGGATAGAGGTTGAACCGTTCCAGTTAGACTCGAGTAAACTGTGCAACGACGACGTTTTAGCTATAAGCACACTTTGGTTTGAACTGCCTCGAACAAGATCTGATTGCAAAACGTCTGTGATAAAAGCATCACACGTAATCTGATTAAGAAAATCGGTATCAGTCAAATATCCGGACAACGCCGTTATCTGCTTCACTGGCAGTTATTGTGACGGAAAGTGATCCGACAGTGCAAGAATATCTAGAACGAACCGTACAAATGATCTGCTTACATGAGGTATTTAGTAACGGCATCACACGACTTATGACTAACAAGCTACTTCTTAGTCTAGAAACCGGATAACGCCGTCATCTGCGTCTCTGGCAATTATTGTGACGGATTACGGTGGCACAAATACCATTTGCTTTTAAATACCGTGTACAAGATGTGGTTGCAAAACGTTTGCAGTAAGATCCAAAAAATAATCTAGAAAACTGTTATAATATAAGAAACCGGTTAACGCGGACACCTGCTTCCCTGGCAGCAATTGTGACGGATAGAGGTTGAACCGTTCCAGTTAGACTCGAGTAAACTGTGCAACGACGACGTTTTAGCTAAAAGCACACTTTGGTTTGAACTGCCTCGAACAAGATCTGATTGCAAAACGTCTGTGATAAAAGCATCACACGTAATCTGATTAAGAAAATCGGTATCAGTCAAATATCCGGAGAACGCCGATTTCTGCTTCACTAGCAGTTATTGTGACGGGAACTGATCGGACAGTGAAAGAATATCTAGAACGAACCGTACAAATGATCTGCTTACATGAGGTTTTTAGTAACAGCATCACACGACTTATGACTAACAAGCTACTTCTTAGTCTAGAAACCGGATAACGCCGTCATCTGAGTCTCTGGCAATTATTGTGACGGATTACGGTGGCACAAATACCAATTGCTTATAAATACCGTGTACAAGATGTGGTTGCAAACCGTTTGCCGTAAAACCCAAAAAATAATCTAGAAAACTGTTATTATTTAAGAAACCGGTTAACGCAGACATCTGTTTCCCTGGCAGTAATTTTGACGGATAGAGGTTAGACCATTACAGTTAGACTCGAATAAACTGTGCAACGAGATCTGCTTGTGGGACGTTTTAGTTAAAAGCACACTTTGATTTAAACTGCCTCGAACAAGATCTGATTGCAAAAGGTCTGTAATAAAAGCATCACCCGTAATCTGATTAAGAAAACCGATGTTAATCAAATATCCGGAGAACGCCGTTATCTGCTTCACTGGCAGTTATTGTGACGGAAACTGATCGGACAGTGAAACAATATTTAGAATGAACCGTGCACATGATCTGCTTACAGGAGGTTTTTAGTAACAGCATCACACGACTTATGACTAACAAGCTACTCCTTAGTCGAGAAAACGGATAACGCCGTCATCTGCGGCTCTGGCAATTATTGTGACGGATTACGCTGGCACAAATAGCGTTTGCTCATAAATACCGTGTACAAGATGTAGTTGCAAAACGTTTGCAGTAAGACCCAAAAAATACTCTAGAAAACTGTTATTATTTAAGAAACCGGTAAACGCGGACACCTGCTTCCCTGGCAGCAATTGTGACGGATAGAGGTTGAACCGTTCCAGTTAGACTCGAGTAAACTGTGCAACGACGACGTTTTAGCTAAAAGCACACTTTGGTTTGAACTGCCTCGAACAAGATCTGATTGCAAAACGTCTATGATAAAAGCATCACACGTAATCTGATTAAGAAAATCGGTATCAGTCAAATATCCGGAGAACGCCGTTATCTGCTTCACTGGTAGTTATTGTGACGGAAAGTGATCCGACAGTGCAAGAATATCTAGAACGAACCGTACAAATGATCTGCTTACATGAGGTATTTAGTAACAGCATCACACGACTTATGACTAACAAGCTACTTCTTAGTCTAGAAACCGGATAACGCCGTCATCTGCGTCTCCCTGCTGAAAATTCTCAAGTGAGATCTCATATGAAATCTCAAGTGAGTTTTCACCTGAAATCTACTGCCAAAACCTCACCTGTGATTGCTGCTGAAATTTCTTTAAATAGTTAAAATTTAACTTGTTATTATCGTAACTAACCTATTCGGTAGTATTGCCCCCCACATGAGTTCGAAAATCGACGTTTTGAGTCGTTTTAACCATATTTTCAATATTTTTAATTTCTCACATGAGATCTTATGTGATTCTCACCTAAGATTTCGCTTGAGAGTCTCACCCCAAATCTCATGCGGAAAATTAGATAAAATTGAAAATATGGTTAAAACGACTCAAAACGTCGATTTTCGAATTCATGTGGGGGGAAATACTACCGAATAGGTTAGTTACGATGATAACAAGTTAAATTTTAACTAATTAAAGAAATTTCAGCAGGTAACAGGTGAGGTTTTGGCAGTAGATTTCAGGTGAAAACTCACCTGAGATTTCATATGAGATCTCACTTGAGAATTTTCTGCAGGGCTCTGGCAATTATTGTGACGGATTAAGGTGGCACAAATACCATTTGCTTTTAAATACCGTGTACAAGATGTGGTTGCAAAAGGTTTGCAGTAAGATCCAAAAAATAATCTAGAAAACTGTTATTATATAAGAAACCGGTTAACGCGGACACCTGCTTCCCTGGCAGCAATTGTGACGGATAGAGGTTGAACCGTTCCAGTTAGACTCGAGTAAACTGTGCAACGACGACGTTTTAGCTAAAAGCACACTTTGGTTTGAACTGCCTCGAACAAGATCTGATTGCAAAACGTCTATGATAAAAGCATCACACGTAATCTGATTAAGAAAATCGGTATCAGTCAAATATCCGGAGAACGCCGTTATCTGCTTCACTGGTAGTTATTGTGACGGAAAGTGATCCGACAGTGCAAGAATATCTAGAACGAACCGTACAAATGATCTGCTTACATGAGGTATTTAGTAACAGCATCACACGACTTATGACTAACAAGCTACTTCTTAGTCTAGAAACCGGATAACGCCGTCATCTGCGTCTCCCTGCTGAAAATTCTCAAGTGAGATCTCATATGAAATCTCAAGTGAGTTTTCACCTGAAATCTACTGCCAAAACCTCACCTGTGATTGCTGCTGAAATTTCTTTAAATAGTTAAAATTTAACTTGTTATTATCGTAACTAACCTATTCGGTAGTATTGCCCCCCACATGAGTTCGAAAATCGACGTTTTGAGTCGTTTTAACCATATTTTCAATATTTTTAATTTCTCACATGAGATCTTATGTGATTCTCACCTAAGATTTCGCTTGAGAGTCTCACCCCAAATCTCATGCGGAAAATTAGATAAAATTGAAAATATGGTTAAAACGACTCAAAACGTCGATTTTCGAATTCATGTGGGGGGAAATACTACCGAATAGGTTAGTTACGATGATAACAAGTTAAATTTTAACTAATTAAAGAAATTTCAGCAGGTAACAGGTGAGGTTTTGGCAGTAGATTTCAGGTGAAAACTCACCTGAGATTTCATATGAGATCTCACTTGAGAATTTTCTGCAGGGCTCTGGCAATTATTGTGACGGATTACGGTGGCACAAATACCATTTGCTTTTAAATACCGTGTACAAGATGTGGTTGCAAAAGGTTTGCAGTAAGATCCAAAAAATAATCTAGAAAACTGTTATTATATAAGAAACCGGTTAACGCGGACACCTGCTTCCCTGGCAGCAATTGTGACGGATAGAGGTTGAACCGTTCCAGTTAGACTCGAGTAAACTGTGCAACGACGACGTTTTAGCTAAAAGCACACTTTGGTTTGAACTGCCTCGAACAAGATCTGATTGCAAAACGTCTATGATAAAAGCATCACCCGAATTCTGATTGAGAAAATCGATATCAGTCAGTAACCGGATAACGCCGTCATCGGCATCTCTTGCAGTTATTGTGACGAAAATTGGTCGAACAATGAAAGAATATCTAGAACGAACCGTGCACATGATCAGCTTACATGAGGTTTTTAGTTACAGCATCACAAGACTTATGACTAACAATATACTTCTTAGGCGAGAAAACGGATAACGCCGTCATCTGCGGCTCTGGCAATTATTGTGAGGGATTACGGTGACACAAATAGCGTTTGCTCATAAATACCGTGTACAAAATGTAGTTGCAAAACGTTTGCAGTAAGACCCAAAAAATATTCTAGAAAACTGTTATTATTTAAGAAACCGGTTAACGCGGACACCTGCTTCCCTGGCAGCAATTGTGACGGATAGAGGTTGAACCGTTCCAGTTAGACTCGAATAAACTGTGCAACGACGACGTTTTAGCTAAAAGCACACTTTTGTTTGAACTGCCTCGAACAAGAAGATCTGATTGCAAAACGTCTGTGATAAAAGCATCACACGTAATCTGATTAAGAAAATCGGTATCAGTCAAATATCCGGAGAACGCCGATTTCTGCTTCACTGGCAGTTATTGTGACGGAAAGTGATCGGACAGTGCAAGAATATCTAGAACGAACCGTACAAATGATCTGCTTACATGAGGTTTTTAGTAACAGCATCACACGACTTATGACTAACAAGCTACTTCTTAGTCTAGAAACCGGATAACGCCGTCATCTGCGTCTCTGGCAATTATTGTGACGGATTACGGTGGCACAAATACCATTTGCTTTTAAATACCGTGTACAAGATGTGATTGCAAAACGTTTGCAGTAAGATCCAAAAAATAATCTAGAAAACTGTTATTATATAAGAAACCGGTTAACGCGGACACCTGCTTCCCTGGCAGCAATTGTGACGGATAGAGGTTGAACCGTTCCAGTTAGACTCGAGTAAACTGTGCAACGACGACGTTTTAGCAAAAGCACACTTTGGTTTGAACTGCCTCGAAAAGATCTGATTGCAAACCGTCTGTGATAAAAGTATCACACGTAATCTGATTAAGAAAATCGGTATCAGTCAAATATCCGGAGAACGCCGTTATCTGCTTCACTGGCAGTTATTGTGACGGAAAGTGATCGGACAGTGCAAGAATATCTAGAACGAACCGTACAAATGATCTGCTTACATGAGGTTTTTAGTAACAGCATCACACGACTTATGACTAACAAGCTACTTCTTAGTCTAGAAACCGGATAACGCCGTCATCTGCGTCTCTGGCAATTATTGTGACGGATTACGGTGGCACAAATACCATTTGCTTTTAAATACCGTGTACAAGATGTGATTGCAAAACGTTTGCAGTAAGATCCAAAAAATAATCTAGAAAACTGTTATTATATAAGAAACCGGTTAACGCGGACACCTGCTTCCCTGGCAGCAATTGTGACGGATAGAGGTTGAACCGTTCCAGTTAGACTCGAGTAAACTGTGCAACGACGACGTTTTAGCAAAAGCACACTTTGGTTTGAACTGCCTCGAAAAGATCTGATTGCAAAACGTCTGTGATAAAAGCATCACACGTAATCTGATTAAGAAAATCGGTATCAGTCAAATATCCGGAGAACGCCGATTTCTGCTTCACTGGCAGTTATTGTGACGGAAAGTGATCGGACAGTGCAAGAATATCTAGAACGAACCGTACAAATGATCTGCTTACATGAGGTTTTTAGTAACAGCATCACACGACTTATGACTAACAAGCTACTTCTTAGTCTAGAAACCGGATAACGCCGTCATCTGCGTCTCTGGCAATTATTGTGACGGATTACGGTGGCACAAATACCATTTACTTTTAAATACCGTGTACAAGATGTGGTTGCAAAAGGTTTGCAGTAAGATCCAAAAAATAATCTAGAAAACTGTTATTATATAAGAAACCGGTTAACGCGGACACCTGCTTCCCTGGCAGCAATTGTGACGGATAGAGGTTGAACCGTTCCAGTTAGACTCGAGTAAAGTGTGCAACGACGACGTTTTAGCTAAAAGGACACTTTGGTTTGAACTGCCTCGAACAAGATCTGATTGCAAAACGTCTGTCATCAAAGCATCGACCGAATAATGATTAGTGAAACCGATATAAGTCAAACAACCGGATAACGCCGTCATCGACATATTTAGCAGTTATTGTGACGGGTACTAGTTAAACAATGATCTGCTTACATGACGTTTTTGGTAACAGCATCATACGACCTATGAATAAGAAACTACTTTTTAGTCGAGAAACCGGATAACGCCGTCATCTGCGTTCTAGCAGTTATTGTGACGGATTACGGTAGCACAAATACCCTTTGATTTGAAATACCGTGTACAAGATGTGTTTGCAAAACGTTTGCAGAAAGACCCAAAAAATAATCTAGAATATTGTTATTATTTACACATGATCTGCTTGCAGGACGCATTTGGTAAGAGCATCACCTGACCTTATGAATAAGAAACTGACTATTCTTACTGTATTATCTTTATCTTTAATTTCAGTATTAGCAAAATTCTTGGGGGAATTGCAGTAGCTCTAATGATGTACTACAATGTTTCTCAGGTGAAAATGTCAGGCTAGTTTTTATGTGATATCTCTTAGGAGAAAAATCATACCACATAGCTCGTGATTACCTACAAAGACTCAAAATGTGTAATAACATACAGTGATGTACTATTTTCTTGTTTAATGCTTGAAAATTAAGCAGAAAAACTAAAAAAAAACAACTATTTAAAACTTAGCGCTTTGTCTATTATATACAGTTATCTTGCTAATTATTACCTCGTTGAAAATAATTAGAGGATCATTCAACTGGATAATCCACTAGGATTTTTAGCTGATTATCTATATATTTAGCAGGATTGACACAGATTTCAGCTAAGTACTCAGTTGTAAATTCATCTAGAAATCCATGTGGTTACGCATTCTTTGCCGAAAAAGTTTTGAGTTTTTTATTTAAAAAATTACTATTACTTTACATTTATCTAATTTAATGATTTAAAAAAATACTTAGAAATTTTTGGAATAATATTCACATTGATATATCCGCATTAATTACTTATCTAAACAAGGAGGATATCCATTTGGTTATTTTTAATTGGGTAGACAAACAAAAATTGAAATCTTAACTCTATGTTTTTTAGTTTTTCAATAAATTGCAAATCAAATTTCAGCAACGTTAAAAAATTCTAAGAAGTGCTCTTGGCAATGAACAAAGTTATTAAATAAATTAAATTTGATTCTATGATACTGATTTTCGAATTTGATTCGGAATTTGTATAAAAACTAAGAACTAGGAAAAAGAAATTCTACAGCATAGTTAGATTCTATATGTGAATTGAGAGAATTAATTGGTTTGAGTTAAACTTGTAAATTTTTATTGTTCACATAAGCATTTATGGTAAATATTTGTGCGCAATGCCATGGATTCATGCTTAGATTGGATCGGACTTAGCAAACTAGGTAAGAAAACTGTGGCATCGACATCTTACTTAATTTTATAAATTTTTCTTGCATCATATAAATCATATGAACTATCTGGTTGTCATAGAAATTTTCTTATATGAAGATAAAGAAGCATTTCAGCCAGATCTCATGCATAATATTATTACATGTTAATTATGATTGTTTACCGTGTACACATATTTGTAAACTTTTAGTTAACGCATAAATTTTAATTTTTATTGAACTAATTAAATACTATTTGCTAAATAAATTTATACACGTAAATTATATATGTAAACTTATTTTTATTTATGTAAAGTATTTATTTAAAAACTTGATTTTCATTTAAATTTAAAAAATAAAGTAGCATCTTTTAAAAAAAATCAAGAAGTGCAATAACATAAATAAAATAATATATATATATATATATATTTGGCAAATAGTATTAAATTAGTTCAAGCAAGATTTAAATTTATGTGTCTACTAAAATTCAAATATTATTACACGATAAACAAAATTATAATTAAAATGAAATGTTACACATGAGATACGTACTGAAATGCTACTTCTTACTCATGTACGAAGATTTTTATGACAGAAATAGTTCATAGTGTACCGAACATATGTAAAATCCTGATTTTTCATTCAAAATTTAAATGTAAACAAGTAACTTTAAAATAAATCAAGAATGCTCTTGGCAATGAGCAGCATTATTTAATAAATATAATTTATATTATATAAATGCGTACAAAACTATATTATTAATTTTTGAATTTCTTACCTTTAAGTTTGTCAGAATCTTTAGAAAAAAATCCTTTTCCTTTCTTCTCGCAAGAGTAACACTCACATTGTTTATTATTATCTCCAAAATAATGATTTCCATAACTAACCAAGATTTCCTCTCCTTGACGAACATTTTTCAATGTTCGAATGGTTATCTGGTTTTTTTTAATTGTAAAAAATCTGGAGTTAGGATTACAATCGTGATTGACAAGAGATGCTGGTCCAATTAATAGATGAGGTTTTTTGTTTGGTAGAACCATAATTGAGAAATCTCGATGCTGCAATCTGAACAATTCTTCTTCCTCTACACTTAACGCAATGAGTGATCCATATAAATCTAAGTTTTTATATTTAGGTATATCTCTCAATGCCAAAATCTTTGTTCCTCTCCAATTGTCTAAGCTATAACGTGTACAAAAGGTGGGTCGCACATCTGGGCATATTAATAATTTTAAATAATCTGAAAAAGTCTGCTCCGGTAATGTATCACTTCTGACATTATACGCATCAAAAAACTTTTTTTTTATGCATAATCTTAATAATTTCTGATAAGTTTCCTCGACATCTTTTTCTTCTACAAATTTCTTGATAATGGCACAAATTTTTTGGCTTGATCTATCCACAATATCGTTTTTTATAATGTCATATTTTCTGCTTTTATAGCCAAGAAACGGATCAAGGACAACCGACTTTGCTAAGTCTTCAAGTTTGATCGTCGTTATAGGATTCGACATGTTCGCTTATAAATACACGCACAAACACGAAATCACATTTTTTAAACATGCACTTATACGTACAATTATTTTTTCTCTTCGTAAAAAAATGTTCTACACATGCACTGTTTTTTTTTCTCTACAAAAATCTGTTTAATACTAATAATATAATATATATATTTTGTTTGTAATGCGTATTAAGTAAAAAAGAATCGGGTGGTTTTTACATGTAACACCTTGAATTTTTTCCTTTGTAAGAATCAGCTTATAGGTCGGCTTAAACGTGATACTTAGTAAGGCAGCGTAATATAATATATATATATTATCAGGGTTGGCGACCGGATGTGCAGAAGTGTACCACGCGGTTAACTTCACACCGCTGAATTCAAATAGATGATAAATAAGGTGTGTTCCCGACGCGAGACATAAACAACGGCTCGAACTGAACCAGAGATTAGTAAAAAAATATTTAAAATATTGCGTAATTATTTAAAGAAGATTTACTGTAAAAAAATTAATTTTAGACTTTCATTTAATTAATTATAAATTTTGCCAGTATTTCACCTAATGCATTTTATCAAATGCTAAGATATTTTATTTTGATCAGAAAGGCCATTCAAAATCCCTTCAATTACCTTAAAGAGGCATAAATTATATAAACAAACGATTAAGAGTAATGAAAATGCTTAATTAACAATAAGTAATGCAAAATGCATAAAAGCCCCTTTTACACTGTATTGACTTACTGGATTTAAACAGTAGAAAAAGAGAACAATTAAAAAAAAGGTACAAACTTTACAGTTTTTGAGTGTGCTGATTGCATATTTGTTATCAGTTTTGCATAACCATTTGTTTAAACAATTTTGTTTATGCCTATTACTGCAAAATTCCACCATGTAATGCGATAAAACAGTTTCCAGGGGTTTTTAAGCCCATTAGATGCACTCTGGCGAGAGCCAAGCCCTCTTACAGCTTAGGAAGGCTCCAGAGAAGAGTAAATTTATAAAAACAAAGCTAAATACCCCATACAGAGCGAGAGCCAAGCCCTCCTACAGCTTAGGAAGGCTCCAGATACGAGTAAATTGTTAAAACTAAAATGCCCTAACCTAAATACCCCATACAGAGCGAGGGCCAAGCCCTCCTACAGCTGAGGAAGGCTCCAGAGAGAAGTAAATTTATCAAAACAAAACTAAATACCCCATACAGAGCGATAGCCAAGCCCCCCCACAGCATAGGAAGGCTCCAGTTACGAGTAAATTGCTAAAACTAAAATGCCCTAACCTAAATACCCCATACAGAGCGAGGGCCAAGCCCTCTTACAGCTTAGAAAGGCTCCAGAGAGGAGTAAATTTTTAAAAACAAATCTAAATACCCCATACAGAGCGATAGCCAAGCCCCCCAACAGCTTAGGAAGGCTCCAGATAAGAGTAAATTGCTAAAACTAAAATGCCCTAACCTAAATACCCCATACAGTGCGGGGGCCAAGCCCTCTTACAGCTTAGGAAGGCTCCAGAGAGGAGTAAATTTATCAAAACGAACCTAAATACCCCATACAGAGCGATAGCCAAGCCCCCCAACAGCATAGGAAGGCTTCAGATACGAGTAAATTGCTAAAACTAAAATGCCCTAACCTAAATACCCCATAGAGAGCGAGAGCCAAACCCTCCTACAGATTAGGAAGGCTCAAGATACGAGTAAATTGTTAAAAGTAAGATTCCCTCACCTAGATAACCTATACAGAGTGTGGGCCAAGGCCTCTTACAGCTTAGCCTGGAGCCTTCCTAAACTGTAAGAGGGCTTGGTCCTTGATCTGTATGGGTTATTTAGGTTAGGACATGTTAGTTTCAATAATTTACTCGTATCTGGAGCCTTCCTAAGCTGTAGGAGGGTTTGGCTCTCGCTCCGTATGGGGTACTTAGATTTGTTTTTAAAAATCTTACTTTTAACAATTTACTTTTAACAAAAGAATCTTACTTTTAACAATTTACTCGTATCTGCAGCATTCCTAAGCTGTAGGAGGGCTTGGCTCTCGCTCTGTATGGGGTATTCAGGTTAGTTTTTACACATTTGCTGCTCTCTGGAGCCTTCCTGAGCTCTGGGAGGGCTTGGCTCTCGCTCTGTATGGGGTAATCAGGTTAGTTTTGACACGTTTACTGCTCTTTGGAGCCTTTCTTAAGCTGTAAGGGGGCTTGGTCCTTGCTCTTTATTGGTTATTTAGGTTAGGGCGTGTTAGTTTCAATAATTTACTCCTCTCCGGAGCTTTCCTCAGCTGTAAGAGGTTTTGGCTCTCGCTTTGTATGGGGAATTTAGCTTTGTTTTTAAAAATTTACTCCTCTCTGGAGCCTTTCTAAGCTGTAAGAGGGCTTGGCCCTCGCTCTGTATGGGGTATTTAGGTTAGGGCATTTTAGTTTTAGCAATTTACTCGTATCTGGAGCCTTCCTATGCATTTGGGGGGCTTGGCTATCGCTCTGTATGGGATATTTAGATTTGTTTTGATAAATTTACTCCTCTCTGGAGCCTCCCTAAGCTGTAAGAGGTTTTGGCTCTCGCTCTGTATGGGGTATTTAGGTTAGGGCATTTTAGTTTTAGCAATTTACTCGTATCTGGAGCCTTCCTATGCTGTTGGGGGGCTTGGCTATCGCTCTGTATGGGGTATTTAGGTTCGTTTTGATAAATTTACTCCTCTCTGGAGCCTTTCTAAGCTGTAAGAGGGCTTGGCCCTCGGTCTGTATGGGGTATTTAGGTTAGGGCATTTTAGTTTTAGCAATTTACTCTTATCTGGAGCCTTCCTAAGCTGTTGGGGGCTTGGCTATCGCTCTGTATGGGGTATTTAGATTTGTTTTTAAAAATTTACTCCTCTCTGGAGCCTTTCTAAGCTGTAAGAGGGCTTGGCCCTCGCTCTGTATGGGGTATTTAGGTTAGGGCATTTTAGTTTTAGCAATTTACTCGTATCTGGAGCCTTCCTATGCATTTGGGGGGCTTGGCTATCGCTCTGTATGGGATATTTAGATTTGTTTTGATAAAATTACTCCTCTCTGGAGCCTCCCTAAGCTGTAAGAGGTTTTGGCTCTCGCTCTGTATGGGGTATTTAGGTTAGGGCATTTTAGTTTTAGCAATTTACTCGTATCTGGAGCCTTCCTAAGCTGTAGGAGGGCTTGGCTCTCGCTCTGTATGGGGTATTTAGATTTGTTTTTAAAAATTTACTCCTCTCTGGAGCCTTTCTAAGCTGTAAGAGGGCTTGGCCCTCGCTCTGTATGGGGTATTTAGGTTAGGGCATTTTAGTTTTAGCAATTTACTCGTATCTGGAGCCTTCCTATGCATTTGGGGGGCTTGGCTATCGCTCTGTATGAGATATTTAGATTTGTTTTGATAAATTTACTCCTCTCTGGAGCCTCCCTAAGCTGTAAGAGGTTTTGGCTCTCGCTCTGTATGGGGTATTTAGGTTAGGGCATTTTAGTTTTAGCAATTTACTCGTATCTGGAGCCTTCCTAAGATGTAGGAGGGCTTGGCTCTCGCTCTGTATGGGGTATTTAGATTTGTTTTTAAAAATTTACTCCTCTCTGGAGCCTTTCTAAGCTGTAAGAGGGCTTGGCCGTCGCTCTGTATGGGGTATTTAGGTTAGGGCATTTTAGTTTTAGCAATTTACTCGTATCTGGAGCCTTCCTAAGCTGTAGGAGGGTTTGGCTCTCGCTCCGTATGGGGTACTTAGATTTGTTTTTAAAAATCTTACTTTTAACAATTTACTTTTAACAAAAGAATCTTACTTTTAACAATTTACTCGTATCTGCAGCCTTCCTAAGCTGTAGGAGGGCTTGGCTCTCGCTCTGTATGGGGTATTCAGGTTAGTTTTTACACATTTGCTGCTCTCTGGAGCCTTCCTGAGCTCTGGGAGGGCTTGGCTCTCGCTCTGTATGGGGTAATTAGGTTAGTTTTGACACGTTTACTGCTCTTTGGAGCCTTTCTTAAGCTGTAAGGGGGCTTGGTCCTTGCTCTTTATTGGTTATTTAGGTTAGGGCGTGTTAGTTTCAATAATTTACTCCTCTCCGGAGCTTTCCTCAGCTGTAAGAGGTTTTGGCTCTCGCTTTGTATGGGGAATTTAGCTTTGTTTTTAAAAATTTACTCCTCTCTGGAGCCTTTCTAAGCTGTAAGAGGGCTTGGCCCTCGCTCTGTATGGGGTATTTAGGTTAGGGCATTTTAGTTTTAGCAATTTACTCGTATCTGGAGCCTTCCTATGCATTTGGGGGGCTTGGCTATCGCTCTGTATGGGATATTTAGATTTGTTTTGATAAATTTACTCCTCTCTGGAGCCTCCCTAAGCTGTAAGAGGTTTTGGCTCTCGCTCTGTATGGGGTATTTAGGTTAGGGCATTTTAGTTTTAGCAATTTACTCGTATCTGGAGCCTTCCTATGCTGTTGGGGGGCTTGGCTATCGCTCTGTATGGGGTATTTAGGTTCGTTTTGATAAATTTACTCCTCTCTGGAGCCTTTCTAAGCTGTAAGAGGGCTTGGCCCTCGGTCTGTATGGGGTATTTAGGTTAGGGCATTTTAGTTTTAGCAATTTACTCTTATCTGGAGCCTTCCTAAGCTGTTGGGGGGCTTGGCTATCGCTCTGTATGGGGTATTTAGATTTGTTTTTAAAAATTTACTCCTCTCTGGAGCCTTTCTAAGCTGTAAGAGGGCTTGGCCCTCGCTCTGTATGGGGTATTTAGGTTAGGGCATTTTAGTTTTAGCAATTTACTCGTATCTGGAGCCTTCCTATGCATTTGGGGGGCTTGGCTATCGCTCTGTATGGGATATTTAGATTTGTTTTGATAAAATTACTCCTCTCTGGAGCCTCCCTAAGCTGTAAGAGGTTTTGGCTCTCGCTCTGTATGGGGTATTTAGGTTAGGGCATTTTAGTTTTAGCAATTTACTCGTATCTGGAGCCTTCCTAAGCTGTAGGAGGGCTTGGCTCTCGCTCTGTATGGGGTATTTAGATTTGTTTTTAAAAATTTACTCCTCTCTGGAGCCTTTCTAAGCTGTAAGAGGGCTTGGCCCTCGCTCTGTATGGGGTATTTAGGTTAGGGCATTTTAGTTTTAGCAATTTACTCGTATCTGGAGCCTTCCTATGCATTTGGGGGGCTTGGCTATCGCTCTGTATGGGATATTTAGATTTGTTTTGATAAAATTACTCCTCTCTGGAGCCTCCCTAAGCTGTAAGAGGTTTTGGCTCTCGCTCTGTATGGGGTATTTAGGTTAGGGCATTTTAGTTTTAGCAATTTACTCGTATCTGGAGCCTTCCTAAGCTGTAGGAGGGCTTGGCTCTCGCTCTGTATGGGGTATTTAGATTTGTTTTTAAAAATTTACTCCTCTCTGGAGCCTTTCTAAGCTGTAAGAGGGCTTGGCCCTCGCACTGTATGGGGTATTTAGGTTAGGGCATTTTAGTTTTAGCAATTTACTCGTATCTGGAGCCTTCCTATGCATTTGGGGGCTTGGCTATCGCTCTGTATGGGATATTTAGATTTGTTTTGATAAATTTACTCCTCTCTGGAGCCTCCCTAAGCTGTAAGAGGTTTTGGCTCTCGCTCTGTATGGGGTATTTAGGTTAGGGCATTTTAGTTTTAGCAATTTACTCGTATCTGGAGCCTTCCTAAGATGTAGGAGGGCTTGGCTCTCGCTCTGTATGGGGTATTTAGATTTGTTTTTAAAAATTTACTCCTCTCTGGAGCCTTTCTAAGCTGTAAGAGGGCTTGGCCGTCGCTCTGTATGGGGTATTTAGGTTAGGGCATTTTAGTTTTAGCAATTTACTCGTATCTGGAGCCTTCCTATGCATTTGGGGGGCTTGGCTATCGCTCTGTATGGGATATTTAGATTTGTTTTGATAAATTTACTCCTCTCTGGAGCCTCCCTAAGCTGTAAGAGGTTTTGGCTCTCGCTCTGTATGGGGTATTTAGGTTAGGGCATTTTAGTTTTAGCAATTTACTCGTATCTGGAGCCTTCCTAAGCTGTAGGAGGGCTTGGCTCTCGCTCTGTATGGGGTATTTAGCTTTGTTTTTATAAATTTACTCTTCTCTGGTGCCTTCCTAAGCTGTAAGAGGGCTTGGCTCTCGCCAGAGTGCATCTAATGGGCTTAAAAACCCCTGGAAACTGTTTTATCGCATTACATGGTGGAATTTTGCAGTAATAGGCATAAACAATTGTTTAAACAAATTATTGTGCAATACTAATGCCAGATTTGCAATTAACGACATTAAATACCCCTGGATACAGATTAATCGCAATAAACGGCTTATTTTTATAGTAATAGGCATAAATAAAATTGTTTAAACAAATGGTTATGCAAAACTGATAACAAATATGCAATCAGCACACTCAAAAACTGTAAAGTTTGTACCTTTTTTTTAATTGTTCTCTTTTTCTACTGTTTAAATCCAGTAAGTCAATACAGTGTAAAAGGGGCTTTTATGCATTTTGCATTACTTATTGTTAATTAAGCATTTTCATTACTCTTAATCGTTTGTTTATATAATTTATGCCTCTTTAAGGTAATTGAAGGCATTTTGAATGGCCTTTCTGATCAAAATAAAATATCTTAGCATTTGATAAAATGCATTAGGTGAAATACTGGCAAAATTTATAATTAATTAAATGAAAGTCTAAAATTAATTTTTTTACAGTAAATCTTCTCTATTAAGCTCCTAAATAATTACGCAATATTTTAAATATTTTTTTACTAATCTCTGGTTCAGTTCGAGCTGTTGTTTATGTTTCGCGTCGGGAACACACCTTATTTATCATCTATTTGAATTCAGCGGTGTGAAGTTAACCGCGTGGTACACTTCTGCACATCCGGTCGCCAACCCTGAATATATATGCACTGTGGTATTATAGGTGTTCACCTACCAGTCGCTAGGGGAACAGAAGCAATTAGGTTTGTTCACTTTGCTGTTTTGAGTTTCTCCATGTAAGTAGAAGAATAATTTTAAAACAACAATGTAAAAATTAATAACTTTTTAGAATTAAGGATCGCTAAATAGGGAAATATATTTGTACAACAAGCTAACAATAAGTTTGATTTAAATCAGTTAATTAATATAAAAAATATGATGAATAGAAATGACACGTCGCGACTAAAAGGTTTATTACGTTAGAGTATCACTGCATTTTATAAAAGCTGCAATAAAAATTATTTCTTAATGTAAAATAAAATATGGTTAAAAACTTGTTTAAAAATTCTCTAAAATAAAAAACTATTTAACTTTCAAATTGAGAGCATTTAACAATTAAAATAAAAGCAAATTAAAAAATAAGACCATTACATACATCATCAATAAAAAAATTAAATAAATATTTTATTTATTTTTGTTTTGTATTAAACCATTGCACAAAATGATTTTTCTTAAATAACTGAAGGATTTGAATAATTATAAAATACTCAATAACTTTGCAATATTTGAAATTTTTGCTTTAAAGGTATATATATATATATTTATATAAATATATGAGTGTACCAGATTAAAAAAAAATTATGTGACAGCTGAGGTAATAGTCATGTGAGAGTCATGTGAAAGTCACATAAAAGTCACGTGAGAGTCACGTGAGAGTCACGTATGAGCTCACATAATAATTACACAATTTTTGCGTAATTTATATGTAAACTTATTTATTTATTCATAAAATATTTAAAAAATTACAAAATACTTAATAACTTTGCAATTCATGAAAATTTTGCGTTAAAGGTATGTATATATATATTTATATATATGTGTGTACTATATTAAAAAAAAATTACGTGACAGCTGAAGTAATAGTCATGTGAGAGTCACGTGAAAGTCACGTGTAAACTCACGTAATAATTACACGATTTTTGCGTGATTTATATATAAATTTTTTTATTTCTTAAATAACTGGAGGATTTGAAAACTATAAAATGCTCAATAACTTTGCAATATTTGAAAATTTTGCGTTAAAAGAGTATATGTATAAATATATATGTGTGTGTACCATATTAAAAAAAAATTACGTGACAGCTGAGGTAATAGTCGTGTGAGAGTCATGTGAAAGTCATATAAAAGTCACGTCAGAGTCACGTGTGAGCTCACGTAATAATTATACGATTGTTGCGTGATTTATATTTAATTTATTTATTTATTTATTTATAAATCACGAAAAAATCGTGTAATTATTACGTGAGCTCACACGTGACTCTCGCGTGACTCTGACGTGACTTTTATGTGACTTTCACCTGACTTCCGAATGACTATTACCTCAGCTGTCACGTAATTTTCTTTTTAATATGGTACACACATATATACATATACTCTTTGAACGCAAAATTTTCAAATATTGCAAAGTTATTGAGTATTTCATAATTTTCAAATCCTTCAGTTATTTGAAAAAAATACCAAGATAGAGTACTTGTAACAGTAAGACCCTGGTTCGACCATTGTCAAGGCATTTTTAATTATCTGGCTAAACTGTTCGTTATATCACAAAATTTATTAATGTATTATTATCTGGATAAGAATATATTAGCAGTATTAATTTATGAATATTTTTTAACTTTGCAAGTGATTTATACGGGGTGATAAATCATGTCATGTAGTAAATCAATTAAATTATATTAAATTACTTGGAAAAGCAATATTAAAAATACTTTCCTTGTTATATGTAACACAAAAGATTCCTGTCAGTTATTGTAATAACAACAGCTCATGTTAACTTATAAAACTGTTATTGTGAAAGAGAGAATATATTTAATCTTCAAACTTACCTGAAACAAAAAAATTATAGCTTAAATAAAGAATATATAATATACATTAATTATGTAGTATATTCTTTAACATTATGTAGTATATTCTTTAATAATCATACAATTATTCGTGCAATTCCTTACTGAGTTTAGAAAAATCGCGCGAATTGTCGTTTGAAATCAAAGATATTTACTCCGCGTGATTAATAACGTGATAGATCATGCAAAAAATTGCGTAGTAGAGGCACGCGTTATTGGCCTAAAGTATTATGGGTTTGTAAGATTGGAAGTACGAAATTATTAAGCACAATCTTTATTTAATTAAAATTTTATTTTGTATCGTCGACGGGGTATCAAACGTGTTATCGTTACCTAGGCTAGGAGCACAACTGAGCTTGCTCGCTCGCTAGCCTCGCTCGTCCTTCTACCATTCATACACCCACATATTTTTGGAGCAGTACCATACGCACACCATGACATAACATACTTTTTATATGTTATGTCATAGTGTGCGTGTGGCACGTAACATACAGTTTTAGCTTAATTTTCTAGCAGTTGAATACATCAACCTTTCTAGAAATCAACCCTATTGAAAATAATGACGTCATAAAATGACGTTATTTTCTGTCATGAATTTTTCTGTCACCAGGGTTCGACGTGCCTCTCGCCTTACCCGCAAGTGCAGAGAATCACACTCGATTCCTATATAACGCGGTTCCAATCTCTCCACAGACATCCTTACCGACCACCTTGCGCGTCTAAGGCAGGGTTACCATCACACCTTACTGATGAGTTCAGATGGTAACCCGGGACGAAACGCATTTACTCTTTTCCGGGGCTTAGGACCCCACCAACTCCTAAAGAAATATGTTAATGACGTAATTTTTTAATATGTTTTTAAACCATTAAATGACGTCATTTCAATGTGCAGAATAAAAATGACGTTATTTTTCGAATTTGGAACGAAAAATGACGTTATTTTTCGTTCCATTTCCTTACAGAAAATAATGTCATTTTATAACGTCATTTTATGACGTCATTTTATGACGTCATTATTTTCAATAGGGAAGATCAAGCAATCTATCTATTAACAGACTTTTTGAAAAGATCGCGTGACACGTATAGTTCAGGTGATAATCATGTCAAATTTGCGACCGATTCCTTACGTGATTATCATGTGATAAATACATGATTGTATTTTAATCTCTCTATATTAATAAAATATTTTCGCCGCCGCCGCCGTTTCAGAAATTAGCTCACACCCATGTGGCTCCTCCCCTTTTGGGTTGTAGGCCCCTCCCATTCAGCTTCCTCCAATTGGCTCCCCCCAATCGGCTCCCCCCATTTGCTCCTTTTAGGTTATAGGCTCTTTATAGAGTTATAGCCCCCCACCCCCTATTTGGCTCCCCCATTTAGCTCCCACCCTCCATTTGGCTCTCACCATTTGTCTCCTCCCCTTTTGGGTTATAGGCTCTTTAGAGTTATAGCCCCCCCCCCATTTGGCTCACCCATTTAGCCCCCCCTCCCCCTATCTGGCTCTCACCACGAAAAAAAAACAATTATTTTCGGCTTTGCGTAGAATCTTATGCAAATTATTATAGATGCGCTTCCGCCGATAACGATAAATAATACTATAATTCCTGGTATTAAATCTGTAAAGAACTTGAGCGTCAAGTTTTTTTAGCGATCTCCGGCGAATCTACGGCGTGTTAAATCGGCTTCGATTTAGAACTTATTTCCAATCAACAGGCATAGTTTACCAGAATAACATAGCATTTAACGTACATTAGATGAACGAGTGTTTTATATATTACTTGAATATATATACATTTGAGTAAAGCAATCTTCTGGGATTCTATATCCGTAACGCAAGCTTCTGGGATCGTCTCAGATAACTCAATATCCCAGATAACCTAATACCCCAACATTACCGACCCGGGAAGTTACCGAAAGTAGAGGTTATGGGACGCGGGTAACCCAATTGGGTTACTTTTTGGCTGATCTCTTTTGGCTGGCCAGAAGCTTGCGTTAGGAATATTTGCTTTCCGGGACATCCCAGAAGAAGTAAAAAAGCCTAGAAGTTTGCGTTCCGGCATGGATCCGTCCCAGAAGCTTGCGTTAGGAATATTTGCTTTCCGGGACATCCCAGAAGAAGTAAAAAAGCCTAGAAGTTTGCGTTCCGGCATGGATCCGTCCCAGAAACTTGCGATTTGGTTATGTATATATATATTACTTGAATAAATAAATATATATATATACTCTTTATCGAGCATGTAAACCTAAGTAGTATATCGGATCTTTAATGACTACTCCGTTGCTTCCTTTTTACGGATCGTGAGCGTTTGCGAGCCGCAAGCTAGGCAAGGTACACGCTAAAAAGAACAGGGAACAGGAACAGTGACAGGGAACAGTTACGAGGAACAGCGCCACTGTTCCTATGGTGGCAAAAAAATAACCTGCATCTCGTAATAACGTCATAGGTTTTGTTTACATTTGCATCTGTGCGTTATAGTTAAATATTTGTTTAAAATTAAAAAAAAAAACAGAAAATTGTCTTAATTGTTACTGCCAACACAATAATAAATTATCAACATAGATTTCCATTAATAGTCAAAAAAATTTTGATACGATAATAATGCAGAAAATGTTGATTCCACCAATTTCGACCATGACGATGATGATTTTGATGAAAAATTAATTATGCAATTGTAACTAGAAGTCACAGACGCAGATGTAAACAAAACCTATGACGTTATGACGAGATGCAAGTTATTTTTTTTGCCACCATAGGAACAGCGGCGCTGTGCCTTGTCCCTGCAGAAAATTCTCAAGTGAGATCTCATATGAAATCTCAGGTGAGTTTTCACCTAAAATCTACTGCCAAAACCTCACCTGTTACCTGCTGAAATTTCTTTAATTAGTTAAAATTTAACTTGTTATTATCGTAACTAACCTATTCGGTAGTATTCCCCCCACATGAGTTCAAAAATCGACGTTTTGAGTCGTTTTAACCATATTTTCAATTTTTTCTAATTTTCCGCATGAGATTTTGGGTGAGACTCTCAAGCGAAATCTTAGGTGAGAATCACATGAGATCTCATGTGAGTTTAAAAAATTGAAAATATGATTAAAACGACTCAAAACGTCGATTTTCGAAATCATGTGGGGGGCAATACTACCGAATAGGTTAGTTACGATGATAACAAGTTGAATTTTAACTATTTAAAGAAATTTCAGCAGCAATCACAGGTGAGGTTTTGGCAGTAGATTTCAGGTGAAAACTCACTTGAGATTTCATATGAGATCTCACTTGAGAATTTTTAGCAGGGGTATCTGTTCCCTGTCACTGTTCCTGTTCTTTTTAGCGTGTACCGGGCCCTATTCGCTCCGTACATTGGGTTAAAAAAGATAGAAAAATCGAACGAAGTGCTCATGGTTACCAGAAAAGTCTCAGTTCCCTGACGTATAGCTAGTCAGGAGGCTGAGAATGAATAATTGCAGCACATGGTAGCCAAAAAAGTTTCGGCTCCCGAATTTCCAGAATCCCGAACTATCCAGACGGCATATCCACTTATGCACGGAGCGAATAGCCGCATAAATTGATTTATTTGTTAATTTCGATTGATTTAAGAAAATATATAAGTTTGCTAATCATATGTTTGAGTGTGTTGAAGTGCCATTATTTGGAACACTTTTACGAAGAATAGTATCTTCTATGTATGTGCAACAAACTTAAAAAGAAATACATCATTTTTATTATCAAAATATTTCTATTTATACAAGTAAGTATTTATTCATTTTATTATGCATCTGTTTTACTGCGTAGTATTGAAAAAATGTTAAATTACATAAAAATTCAACTTATCCATTTTACGACTAATGATCGAAAATTGTTTTATAAACTAAAAGAAGATTAAATTTTTAACAATATTATATATTTGTATAATCTGCAAAGCCTTCTATAATTAATTATATTTACACTAAGATAAGTAAATTGGAGAAATATGAGTTCGTCCAGCTACAAACTATTCTTACAAATGATACTTAAAATTGGTATAATTTAGCAGGAAGAATTGGCAATTATCAATGAAAAATTGCAATGCGACATCTGGTAGATGTACCCTTACGTTAGCCATCTTTAATATATATGATATTTGCACTTCCGAAAAATCTAAAAGTGAACAGTCATTATCAATATTTTTTACTTATTAATAGCAGTTATTAGCTATTATTTTCCATTGTTTGCTAATATTTTTTCTCACAACCACTAGACGAGTTTCGTTGAATCAAAACATACCGTTCGGACAAGAAACAAGGAACAGCGCGCTATATATACGTACTGCTCTTGTTAGAAGTTGTTCCTATCTATCAAACTTTATTACCTGTGTTCCCGCTGAAAAAGTAAAACCTCACTCTTTTCTCTTGAGAATCCTGGATAAACGGTTGCACGTTTTTGTAAGTCCGTCTTTTAATACACTTTAGAGTTTAAAATAAATTTATTTAATTATTAACGAACCAAAAAAAATTTTTAATAAATTCGAAAAGCAACATACTTTTATGTTGCAGTAAGTGTATGTATATGGTTAAAATTATATATTTATCACTCATATATTTTTACACGAATGGTAGATGGTAAAATTGTACATGATTCTTCAAAAAACTAAAAATAATCTGCACAAAAAGAATTCTTCACCATACAAAGAACTACACAAATATTAATTACAAAAATTTTTTTTTATGTTTTGTGTATGGTGTAGAATTATTTTTGTGTACATGTTCAGTCCCTTCTTTAATAAAGCATAACATGATTATGCACACTAAATGTTTATCGAGAATTAGTTCTTTTCAATTCTATAGATAAAAATCACCTTAGATTATCATTCATTATTGACTATTAAAAATACATACGTAAGGCATGAGGTAAAACTTTTGTCTTATATTATATAATATAATTTAGTATTATTTGATAATACATTTTCAAGTATTAAAGTTCATATCATTTTTATGACATAAATTCCCTACTGAAAAAAATCAGCTGATTATCAGCTGATTATCAGCTGATTATCAGCTGATAATCATGCCAAAACGTCACCTGATAATCAGCTGATAATCAGCTGATAATCATTTGGATATTTTAATATTGTGATAAATTGTTATTTGTTTATTTGTTTCATATTATTTTGTAGTAAGTCTTTTTGGTATATTAGTTAATAAATAAGGTGCAATATAAGAAAAATTAATCCACAAAATTGTTTTAGTACAAAATGTTTTATTAATTAAATAAATTTAATATTTTTAACAACAATTCCTTACTGCTGATCAAGATTATCTAAATAAATTTTTCTCTCATCTCTAATTAAAGTAGTAATACTCTCTGTGGAGTTTTTTATCATAATATCATGATCATCTTGGGTTTTATTTTTGTACCGCTTGTTATCTTTGAGATAATCTTCATATAAACCTGTAAATGTAAATACATAATAAGTAATAAACAATTGGCAATGTATATGTACACACACGTACACACACACATAGGGTCGTGACAGCTAAAAAGGCATAGAGCACAGCACACAAGATTTGCATTGGTTAGTATATCTATAGATATACTAACCAATGCAAATCGTGTGTGCTGTGCTCTATGCCTTGTTAGCTGTAATGGCCCATATATATATTTGGGTTTAGCTCACAAAGGTCAAGTTTTGATATTACAATAAAAAACCTTAGTACACTTTCAAAAGAAAAAATGTGATGTGAGTGTGTGTTGTGTATTACAGGTAATATACGTACTCAAGTACAAGTTCAACTTTCGAGGTGAACAAAGCTTCAGTTCATGTCCTCGAGGCATACTTTTTTTTGCTTTTCCTAAATCTAGGCATCGGTGTGGTAATACCTCCTTGTTCCAAAGGTAAGACCCTAGATCCCTTAAGAAGGTTGTGTACTTCTTGCTTTTTGATATACGCCAGGAAGCTTCTCCGGCAGTAATATTTTCACCCAGGTAAATCTAAAAAATGCAGATAATTAATGGAGATAATTAGAATTATCATTAATTGTGTGTATGTCCATATATATATAATAATGTAATAATGTAATAATATAATAATATATAATAATGTTTATAAAAATACCTTATCCTCATCAACGTTTTCATATCTCTTGAAATGTTCTTCTGCATATTGTTTCATGTCAATCTTCTTCCTTTTGTACATGTTGTACAATTTTCTCTTATAAATATACAAATGTTTACAGTCGTCTACCTCATCAGCTACTGCAAAAATTCACAAAATACATTGTCATAAAAAATTATTCATTAAATTTTAGGTTATATAATAGGAAATAGTTAAAAGAAATATTAGCTACCTCTACTAGATGCATTGAGTTCACCGGATCCATTCAATTGGTCTGTGTCAGGTATTGTTGTCTCATTTTCACCAAGCAAGTCTGAAATCCTACTTTTGTTTTGCTGTTCATCGTGCGGTGAGAGGTTAGTTGTCAAGTCATGGTTATTTTCTGATTGTTGAGCATTTGATTGATTGGCTGGATTATCCTTTTTACTTAATGAGTTGATTGGTGATCTTGAACGAATACTAATATTTGTTATATTGCCAAATGGCAATTTCGTCCTCGGTCTCCCTAAACGTGCAAATCTGTCTTTGACTCTAGATGTTGGTGTTTGAGATTGTGGAGGATCATCATCATCTGACGTATTTATATATCTTAAACGTGCAAATCTATCTAGATATCTTTGTCTTTCTAGAAATGATAAAGAGGCACTAGGACGATCAGAATCATTAGTAGGCGACTTCGAGCTTCTGGTGGATGTTGAGAAAGTAGGTGATAAATTTTGATTTTCACTATTTCTTGGAGAGGAAAAAGCTTTCTGTGATGTAGTAGCAGCTGGCTTTGGTAAAGTTTTTCTTGCTTTTCCTGTAAATCTGTCCTTACGTGCAAGGTTTGAGAGATCATTCTGGGTATTTGACAAGATTGATTGCTCCTTAAGCATCAAATTATTGCAACTTTCAGGCGTTTGTTGCTCTTCTAGTGTTGACGTTGATCTTGTATTTATTTCTGCACAATATAATTATTACAACAAAAAATATATTACGTAATGCTAGTAAACTACTACTTATCAATTATATATAAAATAGCGTTGAATTTAAAAATCACAAATATTTTGTTTGAAAATAAATAAGAGAATAAATTATAAAAAATGAATTGAAACTATTAACCAGTAACGTAGGCTATACTATTATATTTTACAAACCTTTAGTTACATTTGAAGATACTTTAATGCAATCACTCAATCGCACGGTACAATTTTTTATTATATCCTTTGGTTTATCATTCACATTACTCGTAGTATCCAGAACTAATTCTGAGCGACTAGACATCAACAATTGACTCTTGTACGTTCCCAAAATACGCTGTGAATTTTCTATTTGAGATTGTCTCTTACACATTTTGATGCCAGCAGGATTTTGCGAGAAATTTTGACTGTCAGCATCTGCGTTTAATTCATCATCACTTGAAGTTAAACGTTTTGGAATAATTATTCTTTTTTGTTTTGTTGTTGCTCTATTTTCAGCATCCTCCAAGGACTCTGCAAAAATACATAATAAAAAAATAACATAGTTTTAATTTCATTCAAAATAATTAATTTATCATAGTTTATTAGTCACAATTATCATACCTCCTAAGCATACAATATAACCTGGATATCTGATGTTATCTTCCCACAAAACATAATATTTGTGTGTGTTTTCAAAATCACTCAAGTCATTAGGTTTGATATGGTTATTATCATTCTTATCAAAGTACACAGATGAAACTGGGAAGTAGTAATATTTTATTGTTTTTATGGAACACACCGCATCCAAGAACTTAATCCCTGCATAAAATTCCATTTTTCTATTTTGATTTTTCGACACTTTGCACAAAGATCTTCTGCCATCACTTACTAATAGTTGCAATTATACTATTCATTAGGGCAACATCACCAATGTGTATACACATATATATTTAAAGGTTTTCTACTGAAGCTGCATACTATATATATATTCGTTCGATATCCCTTCGTTCTAAATTCCGAATTCCGTTCATATGTTTTGGCTCACAGATAAAAATAAATGCATTAAAATAAATCATTTAAATTGTGCTGATAAATGATCAACACTTGCATACTTCAAGGGCATTAATTTAATCTGTTTGTAATCGGATTTTTATTTCTGAACCTTAACATAAGTGGAATTCGGAATTTGGAAGAAACGAAAATACCTATGCTAAGTTTATCCGCCAGGGATAGAAAGAGAGAGAGATAACTTTATATACA
This sequence comes from Muscidifurax raptorellus, assembly GCA_020010945.3. NCBI lineage: Eukaryota > Metazoa > Arthropoda > Insecta > Hymenoptera > Pteromalidae > Muscidifurax > Muscidifurax raptorellus. Next base: position 1,536,186 of record JAHUUD020000021.1, on the reverse strand, counting down.
GAGCAGAATAAAACAAGGCCTTTTTTATTTATTATAGTAAATTAAAATGAATAGATATAAAAGATACCGAGAAATAGGCGATAAAGGCATAACAAAGAGGACTGCGTACAGATATACAAATGTAATATCACCACGTACGCATATTGAGGTTAGTATACACTATTTTAAAAACATTTGTTTTTATCTCATACTCAATATACTAAATTATACAAAGTTATAATAAAAGTATATGTATATATTTTGCAGGAAGAGCAGCATCCACTTATTACATCTGAGTTAACAGATCATGTAATTGATGAAAATCAATCAAATCTGGAGGTAGATGACACTCAGGTAATAACTATATAAATAATTTTACTTTTTAGACAACTTGAAAAAGTCGAATTTTTGAATTTTTTATGTATATATTATATGATTAGAAGATGCTTAAAACCTGTATCAAAAATCTCTCAAAAATTTAATATAATTTAATATTATTTTAATATATAATTAATTTATAAATTTGCATTTATTTGCTTTGCTCATTCTTGATTTTTACAATAGGAAGCAGAGCGAAACTATTGATCACATTGAGTAGAGGTGTATAAATAAAATCAACAATATCATCTCATTTATGAAGAAACATCTATAGGATAGGTGAATTCAATTATCACAGAGAGTTATTTCAATAAATATTATTCTCCAACGTTTCGAATGAACATTATTCTATGTTCATAATTTTATTTATATACACCTCCGTTCAATGGGTCTAATAGTTTTAATACTTCCTGTAATATTGTAGACATAGTTAATTATTACTATTATTATGATAGCAATGATTATTATGTAACTATAAATATGTATTTTTTGCATGTCTGTTGTACATATTAAAGTTACGTACTTTATAGCATGTAAAGATTTGGAATTCTTTATGTAAATGTATTAAATATTTAATAACGCCATTTATATTTGTTGTGATTAATAATGGAAGTATGATGCGGATAATAACCTTAATAATACGTTATATGACTATTGTATCTGTTATTTAATATCAAAATAATATAAAATTTTAAAATCAAAGTTTTGTTTACAAGCTCTGACTAATAGTAAGTTTATTGAATACAAATTACGTACATTTTTAACTTAAAAAAATGAGTCTAGTAAGCGTCGGTGTGTAACTTTTCATAGATAATTGGGATAAATAGAATTGTATTAATGTAATGTATAATCATTATTTGTGTAAGCTTTATTAGTAGCAAAAAGTTTATCTCACGAATACATAATCACAAATAAATAGAGCACACATTTGCCTTTAAGGTGGCTCTCTGTTCATTTATTATTAATAAAAATCAGTTATATTGTAAATGGTCCATGCGCAAGCCATCATAATGGCCACCTTTCAAATTTATTGTGTGCGTACAAAAAAAAAATAGAATTAGGAAATCTGTTTTTTCACTTTTGTAATTATCCGTTATCAATTTTTTTAACACATTAAGATTTTTATTTACCTAAAAACAATTGAAATAACCTTATTTATTAATATATTAACAAATATTAAAATTTGTATGAAATTCATTTTAAAAAAGTGGAAAAGCAGATTTGTTTATTCTATTTTTTAGTACGCACACAATAAATTTGAAAAGTGGATATTATGATAGCTTGCACATGGACCATTTTATAGGTTGAATAATTAAATTGTGATTGTGGCAATAGTTTATGTAGTTTAACCCATTAGCGCCTGAATAGACACTTTTCGATACAAGTTCAGAGATTCACGGTAAAATGAATTTGATCAAAAAATAAATGTTTGAACCGCTGTACTCTATGTTTTAAAGGTCGCTCTTTTGAATAGTGATGGTTAGAAATCCCTGAAATGAGTTTTTTATGTGCAAATTGCTAATTAAAAAACAACACTGTTTTTTTTTTAATTTTTTTAAGAAAATTTTTTTATTGCTTCTGTATTTTTCTACGTACTTAATACCGATAAATAACGCGTCCATGGATCCTAAACTAAAAGTTATTGGCTTAAGATTCATAAAAAAAATTTTTATTAATACAAATGGCGTTCAAAACAATGAATATTACTTTTAATTTTAGGAAAAATTTCCTAAGAATAAAAACGTCTTAAAATTGGTCAAAGAACACCCTCAAATTTTTTCAGAACCGTAAAAGAAAATTTTTGATTTTCCGGAAAAAGTACTTTACACTCTATCGAAAAATATAACACTTAAGTCATTTTTTTCTCAATAACTATGGACTTGCGGAAAAATTTTGTAGGAAAGAAAAAGTCTTAAAATCAGTCAAAGAATGCCCTCAAATTTTTTCAGAATGTTAAAACAATTTTTTTTAAATTTCAGTTTTTCCACTTTCCGGAAAATCAAAAATTTTCTTTTACGGTTCTGAAAGAATTTAAGGGTATTCTTTGATCAATTTTACAACGTTTTTATTCTTACAAAATTTTTCCTACAGTCCATATAAATTAAGAAAAAAAATGCTGAAGATTAAAAGTAAAATGTATTGTTTTGAACGTCATTTTGTATTAATAAAAATTTTTTTTATGAATCTTAAGCCAATAACTTTCAGTTTAGGATCCATGGACGCGTTATTTATCGGTATTAAGTACGTAGAAAAATGCAAAAGAAATACAAAAATTTTTTTAAAACATTATTAAAAAAAAACCAGTGTTTTTTTTAATTAGCAATTTTTTACATAAAAAATCTCATTTCAGGGATTTCTAACCATCACTATTCGAAAGAGCGACCTATAAAACATGAGGTACAATGGTTCAAACATTTTTTTCGATCCAATTCATTGTACCGTGAATTTCGTGACGAAAAGTGTCTGTTCAGGCGCTAATAGGTTAAAAAATACTTAAACTATACTTTTTAGCAGTAACAAATTTTTCGATTTTTTGGACGAAATTTGACCGAAGAGCCACCTTAAAAAATAAACACGTATTTTTGTTTAGTAATTTTTGGTATGTGATACAAAAATAGTTAATTTTATCGCATACAATAAAATAAATATATTTTTCAGATTACTACTTCCATTGAATATGAGAATGATTTGAGTGAATATCTTCATCAAATACTACTTGAGGAAAAAATTGCAAATTCTTCTCGATCATCTCAGAATCCAAAATGTTTAGATGACATGATTAAGGATAGTAATTTTTTTAAACCTCTGTCAATTTCCAGCGATGTAAGTCAGGGCGAATTATTATTAATGATTTTGAAATATTGCATATCAAACGATGCATCTGTCACTGCAATGTCTAATCTATTTAAAATGATAAATACAATTTTTGACATTGAGATTATGCCGAATTCACGGTATTTTATTGACCAATTGTTTAAATCTACGGATGAAATAGAATTTCACGCAGTATGTCCAAATTGTAGTGCATATATAGGAAAATTTGGTGAAATCGAGGTTGTAAAAAACTGTCGTATATGCACAACAGAACTGAATCTCAACAATCCCAGTAATACAAGTTTTTTTTTGTTAATGGACCCTTCGTCCCAGATAAAAGATTTAATCAGTATGTATCACGTTCATTACGATTTTGTGGTTAAAGAACGAGTGCATGCAGCTAATTGTTTAAATGATATTTATGATGGTAAAGAGTATAGAAAATTTGTTAGTTCTTTGCCAGAAAAAGAAAAAAGAAATTATTTAAATGCAGTTTTAAATACAGATGGTGCCAATAAATTTAAGTGTTCGCAATTTTCGATTTGGCCGTTATTCCTTATGATTAACGAATTACCGAAGCAACAAAGAATGTCTAAGTTAGTTAATTGCGGTTTATGGTTCAATAAAAACAAACCAGACATGAGCATATTTTTAGCCACATTCGTTGAAATGATAAATGAAATAACGAAAAATAGTATTACATGTGTGATAAAGGGAGAAGAGCGCCATTTAAATCTGCACATTATTAATTGCTGTGTAGATTCAGTAGCTCGTGCTCCTGTCCAAGGGATTAAGCAGTTCAATGGAATATGTGGCTGCAGTTGGTGTTATCACCCCGGTGTGTGGGTAGATAATGCTATGAAGTATCCTTTATTAGAACAAAGTATTAATCTAAGAGAGCATGAGAATACTATTCGTGAGATGATGATTGCTACTCCCGACAATCCAGTGAATGGTATTAAAAACCCATCTGCTCTAATAAATCTGCCATATTTTAATATTATTTCAGGCTTTGTCCCTGACTACATGCATTGCTGCTTGGAAGGTGTGGCAAAGCAAATTACGGAATATCATGTTACATCAATGAACAATGATGACATAAGAGAAATCGATTTTAAAATAAATCAAATTACTGCCCCGCATCAGATTACTAAATTAAGTCGACAGTTAAGTTTAAGGGGCCAATGGAAAGCTCGTGAGTGGGAGAATTATATTTTATATTATAGTGCCGTAGTTTTACCAGAGCATTTAAAAAAAGACCACTATAATCACTGGCTTTTGTTTGTCGAAAGCATGTACTTATTGCTACAGGATAAAATTAACCTGGCAGATTTAAACCGAGCTGATACGATGCTACATGAATTTGTAGCAAAAACTGAACAATATTTTGGACAAAGAGCAATGACATTTAATATTCATCAACTCCTTCATTTATCTCAAAGTGTATTAAATTGGGGACCTTTATGGTGCCATTCTACCTTTTCTTTTGAATCGGGGAATCACAATTTACTCAAAGCCATTAAATGTTCAAATGGTGTTACGCTTCAAATAATTAGGCATATTCAAATTAATCATGCAGCTACAATTTTGGAAGAATATGCATATCCACATATTAGTGAAGTCGTAAAGTTATACTGTAATGATATTCTTCAATCCCAAGTTAAGAATTGTTTTAAAATATTAGATGTAACTTACTTTGGAAAGGGTGACAGCGTAGAAAAAACACTGTTATTAAATTATAATCTATCGAACACTGCAACAGCACATTTGAAAATAATAAAAGATGGTTGTTTGTATGAGTCAGATAAAAGAAAAAAGAGAAGGTCAAATAATTCATTTGTATTATTAAAAGATAACAAATTTGCTTGCTTAAAAAAATTTATTGCAGACAAAGAAAATAGACAAGAGCTAACAATCTGTAATATTATAAAAACTCGAAAGTGTTATACAAAATATTATGAAATATTACAAAAAATTGAAGAAATTGAAGCAGAATGCTCTATTGTACCAACCAGTGAAATAAAAAGTATTTGTATTTATATGGAAATTTCAAGAAATATGTACATTTTGCCAATACCTAATTTGTTACATTATTAATGACTAAATAAATATTTTGTATATATTTTTAAACAACTGTTTTTCCTACGTATTTATTGTACCTTTAAATCCACCAAAAAATTAAACTTAAGGAGATACTACGCATAATAAAATTGAAATACGATATAATTAAAATATTCTCCTTAAATAAATTTTCAAATCTCATTTTCAAATCTATCTCATCTAATTTTGAATAGATTATATCATCTAATCTTTTATTGTATGAAAATATCCAAATGATTATCAGCTGATTATCAGCTGATTATCAGCTGACGTTTTGGCATGATTATCAGCTGATAATCAGCTGATAATCAGCTGATAATCAGCCGATTTTTCAGTAGGGTTGTGTTTTGTGTATAACATACAAATTCTTTAATGCATATTTCCCAGTAGCTAATTTTTTTCAATTTTAAAACTAAAATATCACCTTCAATTAATATTATTAATTATTGAGGTAATTCATTATTCAATATTACATTTTTAAGTATAAAATTTTAAGTACTTCCTAACTTTTAATTAGTTATATAAAATCACACATTTTTGATCGATTTTCAACATACTAAATTTTAATTTGTAACTTGTTTACACATACATTTCAAAGAAAGCAAAACTAATTAGTGATTTCAAGCGAAGTCAGACTTGTTTAATAAGAATAATTTAGAATAAATAGTATTTGTTCTATGAATTTTTAGCATTAAAAATTTAAGAAATAACAGCGCCATAATATATATAAATTTAAGTTATATAATTTTTATAACAAATTGTGTTTTATATTTTGTGCAATCTTGTTTTTTAAATTTTCAACGCTTAAAATTTATATAACACTATAAATTTATAATACTAATTCTTACAAATTTTTTATTATCAAATAAGTCTAAATTGTCTCAAAATATGTAATCAGTTTTGCTTTCTTTGAAATATACGTGTAAACAAGATAAAAATAAAAATTTATCGTGTAGTAAATCTACCTGCAATATGTGATTTTATATAACTGATTAAAAGTTATGAAGTACTTAAAATTTTATACTTTGGATCCTCGTATTTTCCTTCATTATTTTTTTTTAATTTAATTTTTTAAAGTGAAAAATTAATATTGATGTCATTATTAAACAGTTTATTGGCAAAGACAGTATCCGCGTTACCCGGTGTGAACTTTCAACCTATGTTCAGTGCATATTCCTAAATTATTTTAGACTACTTAACACTTCCTAAATTATAAACCTACTTAATCTGGCCATTCTGATAAATCTATATAATTGTTTCTAGTATGTGGTTCGGACCATTGCAAAAGTACATGCTAAATAACAAGACGATTCCCATAGCCATGTAATTAATTGGAACGTTCGTGAACTGATAGCAATTAAGAAAAGTTTTGATCTGTATCAGCAACCTTATCGCAAACCTTGTTACAGATATATGAGTTTGAGGACCTTAATACATTTGTATCTTTTACAATCTCTGTCTCAAAGTCAAGGTTGCCGTTATCTAGAGGATATTTATGACCAATTTATTGTGAATTATCTTGTTGGACTTTGCCAAGAAACTCACTACTTGACCTCAAAATTACGTTAAATCGTGATGTATGTTCGTAATATCGGGTTCAGACCTTTGAAAAAATACATGCTAAATTTCAAAAACCTTCCCTTAGCTGTATAGTTGTTTTAACCTAAATAAATTGGCAGTTATGAAATAATAACAAGAATTGTAAGAGCGATTATATCGCGAAACTTGTAGTTTTGTTTTATAAGGCCCGTTTCATATCAAAATCTTTTACAATCGCTGTCTCAAAGGCAATGTCCGCATTATCCGGTGGGTACTTCCAACAACCGATAGTTATCAATTAAGTTCCCTGCAGCCGAGTAGTTAATTTGATTCAGAATGAATCGGTAGAGTCTCGATCTGCAAAATCGACCAGATCGCGATCTTCGATAGTTTTATGCGCTATAGAACCCTAAAAAATTAAAATCTTTTTCTATTTCTGTAGTAAATGTGCGCGTTATACGGTGGATACTTCCGACCTTTCCACTGACATTTTTTTCAACCATTTTAGCGAGACATGCGAGCTACTGCGAGCTAGCGTCCGCGTTATCCAGTAGGTGGCCTCATCGCGATCCTCGTTATAGTTTTAAGTTTTATAGGACCTTAAAAAATTTAAATCTTCAACAATTTCTGTAGTTAGTATCCACGTTATCCGTTTAGTACTTCCGACCAATCCACTGTACACATTTCTCAATTACTTCAGCTTGACATGCGAGCTACTGCGAGCTACAGTGTCCGCGTTATCCGGTGGGTGACCTGATCGCGATCCTCGATATAGTTTTAAGTTTTATAGGACCTTAAAAAATTAAAATCTTTTACAATTTCTGTAGTTAGTATCCACGTTATCAGTTGAGTACTTCCGACCTATCCACTGTACATATTTCTCAATTACTTCAGCTTGACATGCGAGCTACTGCGAACTAAAGTCTCCGCGTTATCCGGTGGGTACTTCCAAAAACCGACAGTTATCTATTAAGTTCCCTGCAGCCGAGTAGTTAATTGGATTCAGAATGAATCGGTAGTTATCAGAGTCTCGATCTGCAAGATCGGCCAGATCGCAATCCTCGATAGAGTTTTATGCCCTATAGAACCTTAAAAAATTGAAATCTTTTACAATTTCTGTAGGTAGTATCCGCGTTATCCGGTGCATATCTCCGTCCTATCAACTAAATTACTAACATATTTCTCAATTATTTTAGCGAGACATGCGAGCTACTTCGAGCTAGTGACCTCGTTATCCAATAGGTGACCTGATCGCGATCCTCGTTATAGTTTTAAGTTTTATAGGACCTTAAAAAATTCAAATCGTTTACAATTTCTGTAGTTAGTATCCACGTTATCCGTTTAGTACTTCCGACCTATCCACTGTACATATTTCTCAATTACTTCAGCTTGACATGCGAGCTACTGCGAGCTTTATTGTCCGCGTTATCCGCTGGGTACTTCCAAAAACCGACAGTTATCTATTAAGTTCCCTGCAGCCGAGTAGTTAATTTGATTCAGAATCAATCGGTAGCTATTAGAGTTTTGATCTGCAAGATCGACCAGATCGCGATCCTCGATAGAGATTTTTTTGTGCTATAAGACCTAAAAAAATTGAAATATTTATAATTACTATAGTTAACGTCCGCGATATCCGGTGGATACTTCCGACGTATTCACTGACTTATTTCTTAATTATTTTAGCGAACCATGCGAGCTACTGCGAGCTAGAGTCCGCGTTATCGTGTGGGTAACCTAAAAGCGATCTTTGTCATAGTTTTATGCGTTATAGGACCTTAAAGAATTGAAATCTTTTAAATTTCCGTAGTTAGTATCCACGTTATCCGTTTAGTACTTCCGACCTATCCGCGATACATATTTCTTAATTACTTCAGCTTGACATGCGAGCTACTGCTGCGACGGTGTGCGTCGCAGATATAGGTAGTCTCGGCCGCTGGGCCGAGACGCTCTGTACTACGGCTGTGAGAGCGCTAGAGTGGGGGGAGAGATAAGGTTCGGCCGGCAGTCAGTACTAGACTGTTAGCCGCGCTCGCTGCGAAGCCTGCGGTGTGACGTCACCGCGCGCTGGAGCGCGTGGTAGGGGTTCGCGCGGCTCTCTCTCTCTCTCGCGCGCGCTGCCTGTACATGAGTGCGCCTGTATGTGTGTGTATGAGGTGTTTATGGGTGTGCGCGTGTGTGTGTGCTCGCAACCGATCGTCCTGCGATCGTATGCGAGTACTAACACGCGCAGGGGTTCTCTAGCCGTGTCTATGTGAGACAAACATGTTTGTCTCCATAGTTCAACGACTTTTCGGAGAGTGAGTTTTCGAGAGTTAGTCTCGGTACCTTCGCCGTGCCAGACGAGACAACAAGGGTAGTAGTGAGAGTTCAGGGTAAATTGTGTTGAGTGTTGAGTGTGGAGTGGAGTTGCCGGACCGGTAGGAGAAACCGAGTCACCAGCAATCTATCGGAGTGCCAAGAAGCTCTAGCGAGGAACTTGGTGGAATCCGCATGAAGGGTTACAGCTTGCAAAGCCGGAGAGCGCTTTGGCAAGCGAAATCATCAACAGCAGCAACATCTATACCTTCGACGACGACCTCCAGTGTACAGGGCTGGGGGTAATAGAATATACGTTTTTATAGTGATTAAACGAGTGAGTTCTTTATTCCATTATCCCGTCCCACCGTGTCGTATTTCGCGAGTTTCAGGGTTGCGCGAGACTGTCGCCAGTGGTCCAGGCGAGGCAGTGAGGAGCCTCTTCTTCGGGTGAGAATCGAGAGTGTGTGAGTATTTGTCAACGTGGAGCGGGACCAACGCTCAGGGAGGAGCGACGCTACCACCACGTTACACTGCAAGCTACAGTGTCCGCGTTATCCGGTGGGTACTTCCAAAAACCGACAGTTATCTATTGATTTCCCTCGAGCTCTGTAGTTAATTTGGTTCAGAATGAATCGGTAGCTATCAGAGTTTCGATCTGCAAGATCGACCAGATTGCGATCCTCGATAGAGTTTTATGCGCTTTAGAGCCCTAAAAAATTAAAATCTTTTTCTATTTCTGTAGTAAGTGTGCGCGTTATCCGGTGCCTATCTTCGACCTATCAACTAAATCACTAACATATTTCTCAATTATTTTAGCGAGACATGCGAGCTTCTGCGAACTAGTGTCCTCGTTATCCAATAGGTGACCTGATCGCGATCTTTGTTATAGTTTTAAGTTTTATAGGACCTTAAAAAATTCAAATCGTTTACAATTTCTGTAGTTAGTATCCACGTTATCCGTTTAGTACTTCCGACCTGTCCACTGTACATAATTCTCAATTACTTCAGCTTGACATGCAAGCTACTGCGAGCTACAGTGTCCGCGTTATCCGCTGGGTACTTCCAAAAACCGACAGTTATCAATTGAGTTCCCTTCAGCCGAGTAGTTAATTTGATTCAAAATTATCGGTAGCTATCAGTTTCGATCTGCAAGATCGACCAGATCGCGATACTCGATAGAGTTTTATATGCTATAAGACCTAAAAAATTGAAATATTATAATTACTATAGTTAGCGTCCGCGATATCCGATGGATACTTCCGACGTATCCACTAACATATTCCTCAATTATTTCAGCGAGACATGCGAGCTACTGCGTGCTTGTGACCTCGTTATCCAATAGGTGACCTGATCGCGATCCTCGTTATAGTTTTAAGTTTTATAGGACCTTAAAAAAATAAAATCTTTTACAATTTCTGTAGTTAGCATCCACGTTATCCGTTTAGTACTTCCGACCTATCCACTGTACATATTTCTCAATTACTTCAGCTTGACATGCGAGCTACTGCGAGCTACATTGTCCGCGTTATCCGGTTGATACTTCCAATAACCGACAGTTATCAATTGAGTTCCCTTCAGCCGAGTAGTTAATTTGATTCAAAATGAATCGGTAGCTATCAGAGTTTCGATCTGCAAGATCGACCAGATCGCGATCCTCGATAGAGTTTTATGCGCTATAGAACATTAAAAAATTGAAATCTTTTACAATTTCTGTAGGTAGTATCCGCGTTATCCAGTGCCTATCTTCGACCTATCAACTAAATCACTGACATATTTCTCAATTATTTTAGCGAGACATGCGAGCTACTGCGAACTAAAGTGTCCGCGTTATCCGGTGGGTACTTCCAAAAACCGACAGTTATCTATTAATTTCCCTGCAGCCGAGTAGTTAATTTGATTTAGAATGAATCGGTAGCTATCAGAGTTTCGATCTGCAAGATCGACCAGATCGCGATCCTCGATAGAATTTTATGTGCTATAGAACCTTAAAAATTTGAAATCTTTTACAATTTTTGTAGGTAGTGTCCGCGATATCCGGTGGATACTTCCGACGTATCCACTGACATATTTCTCAATTATTTTAACGAAACATGCGAGCTACTGCGAGCTAGAGTCCGCGTCATCGTGTGGGTAACCTAAAAGCGATCCTCGTCATAGTTTTAAGTTTTATAGGACCTTAAAAAATTCAAATCGTTTACAATTTCTGTAGTTAGTATCCACGTTATCCGTTTAGTACTTCCGACCTATCCGCGATACATATTTCTTAATTATTTCAGCTTGACATGCGAGCTACTGCAAGCTACAGTGTCCGCGTTATCCGGTGGGTACTTCCAAAAACCGACAGTTATCTATTAAATTCCCTCGAGCTCTGTAGTTAATTTGATTCAGAATGAATCGGTAGCTATCAGAGTTTCGATCTGCAAGATCGACCAGATCGCAATCCTCGATAGAGTTTTATGTGCTATAGAACCCTAAAAAAATTGAAGTCTTTTACAATTTCTATGCTTAGTGTCCACGTTATCCGGTGCTTATCTCCGACCTATCCACTGACATCTTAATTATTTTAGCGAGACATGCAAGCTACTGCGAGCTAGTGTCCGCGTTGTCCAGTGGATGACCTGATCGCGATTCTCCCTGTAGTTTGATGTGCTATAGGACCGTTAAAAATTAATCCCCCCACGTTATCCGTTGGGTACTTTCGACCTATCTGCTGTGCATATTCCTCAATTTTTTCAGCGAGACATTCGAGCCTATTATTTTTGCAATACTTATAAATTTCTGTAATTGTTTATTTTATCTGGTTTAAATTCTTCCAATCGTATAAGCTGGAAAGTTACTGGATCCTAGTTATCGTTATATTTGCAAAGTTAGAGTCGCTGTTATCATATACTCTTTTTATAATTGAGACTTTGTATTCTTTTTGATATTTTAATCTTTAAGTATCTCTGTATTATAGTTAGCGTTTTCGTTGTACGGTCGGTTTTTACGACGGATATGGTTTGCATCATCGAGAACTATTTATTGTTACATTTGATTTTCTTAAATTTGATATTACTATAAATGTTAATGGTAGTAAGTAATTTTTGGTTTTAATGTTTTTAAAATTTATGCATAATACTTTGATAATTTTCGAAGCTGCATTGTTTTTTATGATACTTAGATGAACGATAATAATTAATTGGAGCCTAGATCCGTAATAGCAAATCATTGTTAAAATTTTAGGTCACATGAGGATTTTATTAAATTCTTCGAATAACTTTCAGGGAATTTAGTATGTAGGCGGATGCATGATTTTTTAAATGCTGAAAGGAAATCGCCAGCCAAATTAGCATTGGAATCCTAGGGTCTATCTAAAATCGTGAAGGTCTAACTACCCTTGGTGTATGGATTGGTGGGGGGGGGGGGGGCATTATAGCCGACCTATTACTTAGTTTTTCTTTGCTTTTTTTTAAGCGGTATTTGCATTTTTTATGAGGAATGTGTGAGTGAGAGAATGTTGTTAATATGAATGTATGTGTCTGCAGATAGAAGAAATGCAACGCCAAGAAGGACAATGGACTGGGCAACAAGCGAGCCCGCTACATCAACGGAACCAATTTTTCGGCGATGAGGGACTCCGAGTTTCAGCGAGCGGTCCTCAAGCCGTCTCCTCCACCCCGGCTACTCAAGCCAATGTAGCAATACAACCGGTTATGACCCCGGAAATGTGGGGAAGTTTAGTTAAGAGGCAGATGCAAGAAGACCAATGGACTGGGCGACAAGCGAGCCCGCTGCATCAACGGAACCAATTTTTCGGCAATGAGGGACTCCGAGTTTCACCAAGCGGTCCTCATGCCGTCTCCTCCACCCCGGCCACTCAAGCCAATGTAGCAATACAACCGGTGATGACCCCGGAAATATGGGGGAATTTAGTTAAGAGGCAGATGCAAGAAGAACAATGGACTGGGCGACAAGCGAGCCCGCTACATCAACGAAACCAATTTTTCGGCGATGAGGGACTCCGAGTTTCAGCGAGCGGTCCTCATGCCGTCTCCTCCACCCCGGCCACTCAAGCCAATGTAGCAATACAACCGGTGATGACCCCGGAAATATGGGGGAGTTTAGTTAAGAGGCAGATGCAAGAAGAACTTAACAATCGCATAAAAAACATGCTGCGAGACCAGTGGCGACAAGTTGCCTCAAGTGATGACTTAGGTCGAATTTTTACTCAGTTTGGTTCGGGCCTTGAGGACCCAAACCGTTTTAGGACGGTCGCATCTCACCAGCCGCGAACACAAGCAGATGCTGACGCATTGGCCCGCTTTTTGGCCCCTCTTCCAGCAATGTATGAAAAAAGCAACTTTCGCCCTCCAGCGCCAGAATCGGCACCCTTTCTTCCAGAGTTTTCAAGAACTCTGGAAGAAAGGGATAATGCTCAGAGCTGGGAGGAAGAGATAATTCGCTATTTAGGTCGAACGAGCCTGGGTGGGGCGTGTAGATCTCCGGTTGCGGCGGAACAAAGTACGCGGGACCAGAACTCGTCAAAGGCAGAAGTGGATAGTTTGCAGGAAGCTAACCCTCGGGCCACTGGGGTACCCGAGCCTTCACGGCGCCTACCATTCGATGAGAATCCGAGAGATGGTTACTGCGACCAAGATTCGCCTACGTTTTTGGGTTCTGTCAAGCGATCTGGGGTAATGTTTAGTGGGCTTAAGCCTATACCAACCGACTCGGAGCTTGATCCACCTCCAGGGTCGTGCTTCAGTTGTTGGGAGAGAGGGCACAAGCGACGGTTCTGTCCGTCTCCAGCTCAGATCCCGATATGCAACAACTGCGGTCGCAGGTATGTTTCATTGAAAAACTGCCCTCGCTGCAGTGATGCACACCGTGAATGGCTGACCAAAAAGTATGGAGAAAATGCAAGTTTAAAACCTTGGCATCGACCCGCTTCCGACACCCCAGCGACGCGCTCCTACTCTAATCGGCGAACCCCTCTGGATCGTGTGTCGCAGTGCTCCGAACAGACGGAGGATTGGGATTTGGAATCAGTTAACCCTAAACAGTCCTTGAGCGACCCGCAAAGAGACGAGGAGACCGAAACGCCTCAAGACACCCCTTGTTTTGTTCGAGGCCAGTCCCCTCCAGGAGAGGATTATGATACAAGTGTAAAACCTTGGGATCGACCCGCTTCCGACACCCCTGCGACGCGCTCCTACTCTAATCGGCGAACCCCTCTGAACCGTGTGTCGCAGTGCTCCGAACAGACGGTGGATGGGGATGTAAAATCAGTTGACCCTAAACAGTCCTTGAGCGGACCGCAGAGAGACGATGAGACTGAAAGGCATCAAGACACCCCTTGTTTTGTTCGAGGCCAGCCCCCTCAAGGAGAGGATTTAATGGACAAAGCTATCCGTCTTGCGGGGATGCTGGGAGATATGAACTCTCAGTACAAGGCAGCGATCCTTATGTCGGCCTTGCGGTCAATGCCGGGGGATGAGAAGTAATAGAGGAATGTGAAGCGGAGCGATGGAGTGTTATAGTTATATTTCGTCTGAAGAGCGGAGCGCAGGAGTGTTAAAGTTATGGTTATTGCTTCTTGAGAGAGCGGAGTAAGGGAGTATAAAGTTATGGAACGTGTTCGTCTGAAGAGCGGAGCAAAGGAGTGTTAAAGTTATATATCTTGTTCGTCTGAAGAAAACAGCGGTTAACGCCTACTTTTCGATGAGAATCCGAGAGACGGTTATCGCGACTAAGATTTGCTTACATTTTTGGGTTCTGTCAAGCGATCTGGGGTAATGTTTAGTGGGCTTAAGCCTATACCAACCGACTCGGAGCTTGATCCACCTCCAGGGTCTTGCTTTAGTTGTGAGGAGAGAGGGCACAAGCAACGGTTCTGTCCGTCTCCAGCTCACATCCCGATATGCAACAACTGCGGTCGCAGGTATCTCTCATTGAAGAACTGCTCCCGCTGCGATGAGACAAAATAGAAAAATGTAACGCGTAGCGATGGAGTGTTAAAATTGTAGTTATTTTTCGTCTGAAGAGCGGAGCATGGGAGTGTTAAAGTTATGGTTATTGCTTCTTGAAAAAGCGGAGTAAGAGAGTGTTAAAAATATATTTATCCTTGGTCTGAAGTACGGAGCGAAGGAGGATTAAAGTTATAGATCTTGTTCCTCTGATGAGCGGAGCGAAAAAGCATTCAAGTTATAGTTATTGTTTGTCTGAAGAGCGGAGCGGTTAAGCATTTTTTAGAAGAAATGTGTGAGGGAAGAAATGTTGTTAATATAAATGATTGCCCGCTACATCAACGGAACCAATTTTTCGGCGATGAGGGACTCCGAGTTTCAGCGAGCGGTCCTCATGCCGTCTCCTCCACCCCGGCCACTCCAGCCAATGTAGCAATACAACCGGTGATGACCCCGGAAATATGGGGGAGTTTAGTTAAGAAGCAGATACAAGAAGAACAATTGACTGGGCGACAAGCGAGCTCGCTACATCAACGAAACCAATTTTTCGGCGATGAGTTATTGTTCGTCTGAAGAGCGGAGTGGAGGAGTGTTAAAGTTATAGATCTTGTTCGTCTGATGAGCGGAGCAAAGGAGTGTTAAAGTTATAAATCTTGTTCTTCTGATGAGCGGAGCAAAGGAGTGTTGAAGTTATAGATCTTGTTCATCTGAAGAGCGAAGCGAAGCAGTGTTAAAGATATAGATCTTGTTCGTCTGAAGAGCGGAGCGGAGAAGCATTCTAGGGTACCCGAGCCTTCACGGCGCCTACCATTCGATGAGAATCCGAGAGATGGTTACTGCGACCAAGATTCGCCTACGTTTTTGGGTTCTGTCAAGCGATCTGGGGTAATGTTTAGTGGGCTTAAGCCTATACCAACCGACTCGGAGCTTGATCCACCTCCAGGGTCGTGCTTCAGTTGTTGGGAGAGAGGGCACAAGCGACGGTTCTGTCTGTCTCCAGCTCAGATCCCGATATGCAACAACTGCGGTCGCAGGTATGTTTCATTGAAAAACTGCCCTCGCTGCAGTGACGCACACCGTGAATGGCTGACCAAAAAGTATGGAGAAAATGCAAGTGTAAAACCTTGGGATCGACCCGCTTCCGACACCCCAGCGACGCGCTCCTACTCTAATCGGCGAACCCCTCTGGATCGTGTGTCGCAGTGCTCCGAACAGACGGAGGATTGGGATTTGGAATCAGTTAACTCTAAACAGTCCTTGAGCGACCCGCAAAGAGACGAGGAGACCAAAACGCCTCAAGACACCCCTTGTTTTGTTCGAGGCCAGTCCCCTCCAGGAGAGGATTATGATACAAGTGTAAAACCTTGGGATCGACCCGCTTCCGACACCCCAGCGACGCGCTCCTACTCTAATCGGCGAACCCCTCTGGATCGTGTGTCGCAGTGCTCCGAACAGACGGAGGATTGGGATTTGGAATCAGTTAACCCTAAACAGTCCTTGAGCGACCCGCAAAGAGACGAGGAGACCGAAACGCCTCAAGACACCCCTTGTTTTGTTCGAGGCCAGTCCCCTCCAGGAGAGGATTATGATACAAGTGTAAAACCTTGGGATCGACCCGCTTCCGACACCCCTGCGACGCGCTCCTACTCTAATCGGCGAACCCCTCTGGACCGTGTGTCGGAGTGCTCCGAACAGACGGAGGATTGGGATTTAAAATCAGTTGACCCTAAACAGTCCTTGAGCGGACCGCAGAGAGACGAGGAGACCGAAACGCCTCAAGACACCCCTTGTTTTGTTCGAGGCCAACCCCCTCAAGGAGAAGATTTAATGGACAAAGCTACATCAACGAAACCAATTTTTCGGCGATGAGTTATTGTTCGTCTGAAGAGCGGAGTGGAGGAGTGTTAAAGTTATAGATCTTGTTCGTATGATGAGCGGAGCAAAGGAGTGTTAAAGTTATAAATCTTGTTCTTCTGATGAGCGGAGCAAAGGAGTGTTGAAGTTATAGATCTTGTTCATCTGAAGAGCGAAGCGTAGCAGTGTTAAAGATGTAGATCTTGTTCGTCTGAAGAGCGGAGCGGAGAATCATTCAAGTTATCGTTATTGTTTAGTTAAGAGGCAGATGCAAGAAGAACAATGGACTGGGCGACAAGCGAGCCCGCTACATCAACGAAACCAATTTTTCGGCGATGAGTTATTGTTCGGCTGAAGAGCGGAGTGGAGGAGTGTTAAAGTTATAGATCTTGTTCGTCTGATGAGCGGAGCAAAGGAGAGTTAAAGATCTTGGTCGTCTGAAGAGCGAAGCGGAGAAGCATTCAAGTTATAGTTATTGTTTAGTTAAGAGGCAGATGCAAGAAGAACAATGGACTGGACGACAAGCGAGCCCGCTACATCAACGAAACCAATTTTTCGGCGATGAGGGACTCCGAGTATCAGCGAGCGGTCCTCATGCCGTCTCCTCCACCCGGGCCACTCAAGCCAATGTAGCAATACAACCGGTGATGACCCCGGAAATATGCGGGAGTTTAGTTAAGAGGCAGATAGGCAAGAAGAACTTAACAATCGCATAACAAACATGCTGCAAGACCAGTGGCGACAAGTTGCCTCGAGTGGTGACTTAGGTCGAATTTTTACTCAGTTTGGTTCGGGCCTTGAGGACCCAATCCGTTTTAGGACGGTCGCATTTCACCAGCCGCGAACACAAGCAGATGCTGACGCATTGGCCCGCTTTTTGGCCCCTCTTTCAGCAATGTATGAAAAAAGCAACTTTTGCCCTCCAGCGCCAGAATCGGCACCTGCCTTAGAGGTCAGAGGGGCTCTCAACGAGCCTTGGTGGGGCGTGTAGATCTCCGGACGCGGCGAGACAAGGTACGCAGGACCAGAGCTCGTCAAAGGCAGAAGTGAATAGTATGCAGGAGTTATGGAGTGTTAAAGTTATAGTTATTTTTCGTCTGAAGAGCGAAGCGCAGGAGTGATAATGTTATAGTTATGGCTTCTTGAAAGAGCTGAGTAAGGGAGTGTTAAAGATATAGTTATTCTTGGTCTAAAGAGCGGAGCGAAGGAGTGTTAAGGTGGAAAGCATTATGAAAAATCAAATGCGTGTCCCTATTGTTTTAAACTATTCAAAAGACTAGACAGACATTTAACCAATGCCCACAGCGATAAAGAGACTGTGCAAAAAATTATAGCATTACCAAAGAAAAATAAACTGAGGGCCTCGTTGTTCACTTTTCTAACCAACATAGGCAATGAGAAGCACAACAAAGATGAGTTTCGAAATCCGAATAAAATTCTCATTGTAAAAAGGCGTATTCCACGTAATACTGGAAAGAAAATCAGCTATTTGAGGAATAAAAGGCAATTGTCTAGCGAAGGAAATGTAAGTACTAGAAGCAAAGAAAATATTGGAAAAGGGGAAGATGTAAATAATGACTTAAACATAGAAAATTCACCTTCAGAACACTTAAAAAGTAGAGGCAGCAAACAGAGATGATAGCAGGTCGAAAAGCAAGAAAGAGAAGAGTCATAGGAAAAGGAATCATAAGAAGTTCAAGAGGATCAAGTTAAAAAAAAGTAAAAAGTGAGAAAAAAGCGCAGAAAAATCGAAAAAAAGTAAGAAACGAAAGAAAAAGTCAGAGAAAAAGAAACAAAGAGTATTTAATAATAATTCCCAAATTCGTTCTTATAAATACTCTCCGAAACGCGTTATTTGCGCTGCTTGCAGAGGCTACTGCTCTGCTAATTCGCACTCTAAACATTTTGCGGAGCAGAGGAGTGTTAAGGTTATAGATGTTGTTCGTTTGAAGAGCGGAGCAAAGGAGTGTTAAAGTTATAAATCTTGTTCGTCTGATGAGCGGAGCAAAGGAGTGTTAAAGTTATAGATCTTGTTCATCTGAAGAGCGAAGCGAAGCAGTGTTAAAGATATAGATCTTGTTCGTCTGAAGAGCGGAGCGGAGAAGCATTCAAGTTATAGTTATTGTTTGTCTGAAGAGCGGAGCGTAGAATGATTCAAGTTATATCTACTGCTTGTTGACTTGTATTGAGTATCGTTGAAATTTAGCGACCATGGCGCCCCTAGCGACCCTAGTTGACCACATCGGAATAACACAAGTAAGTTGAGTTCTTTCGAACATTTCTAATGGGTTCTCTCAGGGATGAGGTAAAGTTCCATACTGGAATCCTTTGGCTTTAATTTTGCTAGCTTTAGGAGTGGTAGAAATACGCTTAGGTGAAACGGGAAGTTGGTTTGGGTAGAGGAAGCATGCCACTTAAATTTTATCTTTTCAAGAATACTTTTTTTGTAATTATGTGAACGTCTGCCTTGGAGATGAGTTTATTTAAGTTGGTTTGGGTAAAGGAAGCATTCCACTTAAATTTTATCATTTCAAGAATACTTTTTTTGTGATTATGTGAACGTCTGCCTTAAAGTTGAGTTAATTTGAGTTTGTAGGGGTGTGATGTCCTCGTCTATCTTTTATCGCACAAGGAAGCATGCCACTAAAATTTTATCATTTCAAGAATACTTTTTTGTGATTATGTGAACGTCTGCCTTGGAGTTGAGCTAATTTGAGTTTGTAGGGGTGTGATGTCCTCGTCTGTCTCTTATCTCACAGTGTCTTATACTGAATATGGTTCAATGATGATTTCAAATATAAAAATTAGTTATAAACTTTGTATTGAAGTCAGTGTTACCATTGTACGGTCGGTATACACGACCGTTTTGATGTGAATATTCGTTAACTATTTGAATGTTATATTTTTGCTACTTTATATCGTAATTATCAAAAACGTAATCGTTTGTACACGATATCTGGTGTTAACCTTTGCAAAAGTAGAAGCTTAAAAGTAACCCATATATAAGCGATGTCAGTGTCGCTGTTATCTCATAGTATCTTATCGTCATTGACGTTTTGTAATGACTTTGAATATTAAAATCTTCTGTAATTTCTGTATTAAAATCAATGTCACCGCTATATGGTCAGTACTCACAACTGATATTGTGTGCATATACGTAAATTAATTAGCTTGACATTTAAGCTACTTAATTTTGCAATTATCAAAAATGTAGTTAATTATTCGTAAATGTACGTGTAGATTATTCAGTTTTTAAGGAACCGATAGTAATAAATTGGAGCTTAGATCTCTAAAGGCGATGTGATCCCAAAAATTCTTTCAAATAGTGTGCACGATTCTGTTATTCTTAATGTAATAATTTAAACTTTGTAACAAAGGCAGTGTCGCTGTTCTATTAACGCTTCTTACGCCCTTTCTGATATAGATGTACCTAAAATATTTTAGGGTAACATTTGAGCTACTTAAATTGAATCGTAATCTAATTTAAAGTTTTACTTACATTTTTTTTCTATTCTCTTGTCTTTTATTTCATGACTTGGTTTTTCTGGCTTTTTAAATTTTTTTATTCAGTTGGACTATGCATTTAATTCATTTATTTACGACTGAACTATATAGCCATTTTATTCCCTGAAAACTGGGACAAAAGTATCATTTTATTCCCGTAAATCCACTTTATTTCTGCAAATTTTACATTATTCCGGCATTGTGCAAATGAATACTTAATGCCTTTTTATAAAATGCGAGATAAATTGAAAGCATTGGTAAATAATTGAATAAAATTAAAAAGATGACTAAGTATTGGTCTCACGTTTTAAGAAATGAAGTGACTACACAAATCAGTCGTAAATAAAGCGCTTTATGCAAATTTAATATTTTATAAGACTGTTAATGAACCCATTTTACAAAATTATTTTTCAGAACTCACTATGCCTAAGCCAGCTGGTAAGGACTCGGATGAAGATGATCAGCAAGCTGGCTCTTCGAAAAGTACTTGCATTATTTCGTTTTCTTGTTATTTTTCTTCTGATTGTAATTAAATCTTATACTAATAAATATTTTTCTTTATAGAATCCAAAAAAAATGTTAAATTCAATGTTAATGCTGGATCTGATACCGTTAGTAACAGTAGTGACAATGACTCCGATAATAGTTCGAGCGACGAAAGCAATAGCGACACTAGTAATAAAAGCATGAGTCAAGGAAATAGTAGTGCAAGCACTGATGATGACAGCAATAGTGGAAGCTCAAGTTCAAGTGATAAAAGCAGTAGTGAAAGTTCGGATGATAAAAGCAGTAGTGAAAGCTCGGATGATGAAAGCAGTAGTGAAAGTTCGGATGATGAAAGCAGTAGCGACAGTTCAGATGATGAAAGCAGTAGCGACAGTTCAGATGAAGAAAGCAACGATGAAAACTTTGATGTTGCTGAATTAAATGGCAAACGTAATAGAAAAAAAAAGAAGTCGAAGAATAATGAATCCTACAGATCAGAAATACCGAAAGTGTCAGTTGAATTTGCTAAAAAGGAACCAATTATTCCGAACTCTTCCGAAGGTGGAAAGCATTATGAAAAAGCAAATGCATGTCCCTATTGTTTAAACAAATTCAAAAGACTAGACAGACATTTAACCAATGCCCACAGTGATAAAGAGACTGTACAAAAAATTATAGCATTACCAAAGAAACATAAACTGAGGATCGCGTTGTTCACTTTGCTAACCAACATAGGCAATGAGAAGCACAACAAAGATGAGTTTCGAAACCCGAATAAAATTCTCATTGTAAAAAGGCGTGTTCCACGTAATGCTGGAAAGAAAATCAGCTATTTGAAGAATAAAAAGCAATTGTCTAGCAAAGGAAATGTAAATAATGACTCAAGCACAGAAAATTCAGAAGAGGAAGAAAACAAAGATGATAACAGGTCGAAAAACAAGAAAAAGAAAAGCAAAAGGAAAAGGGATCATAAGAAGAGGACTAAGACAAAGAAAAGTAAAAAGGGAGAAAAAAGAGCCAAAAAATCGAAAAAAAGTAAAAAACGAATGAAAAAGTCAGAGAACAAGAAACAAAGAGTATCTAAAAATAAATCCAAAATTCGTTCTTATAAATACTCTCCGAAACGCGTTATTTGCGCTGCTTGCAGAGGCTACTACTCTGCTAATTCCTACTCCAAACATTTTGCTCGCATGCATGATTCTTTAAAATCTGCAAATACCAGAACACTCCTTTCAGTAGCTAGAAGAGAACTGTCGGAGTACCACCCTCTGGCTTCTGATGAACTTCTGCGCTATGTTTTGCCATTTTTAACGGATGATCACATTGGATTAATGTGCAAATATGATGAGTTAGCCATCCTGTATGGAAATAAATTCATTGAACAGCATGACGGCAACGATCAATCTGCTTTAGTAAGAAGTCACATGCGTCTCTTAATGAGAGTTCTGTTCGAGATGAAGAAGTTTGATGGAAGAATAACTGATTTAGAATCTGCGTTTGACATTCAATTTTTTGACACATTTATTGAAGCATGTAAAAAAATTTGTAAAACAAAGAAAAAGGTATTAGGTGTACCTTATAATGGGCACGCTATAAGATTATTATGGAAAAGAATGTTTGTAATTCTTAGCGACCGATATAGCAGAATAGGAGATTGTAAAAAGAGACGACATGCTAAGGAAAACTTGGCCAATTATTCAGATGTATTTAACAACCAATATCATTCCAAGATAGGTTCAAAAGCTCAGAGAGCAAATAATGTAAACCGAAGATTGAAATCAAATGTGAGTGAGTTAGTTGATGAGCAAGACATCAAGATTTATTGTAGATTCCTATTACAAAACAGAAACAGTTGTTTAAAACAGCTAACCAAGCATGGGTATGATCGTGAGCATTATTTTCACTTGCTAGACACCGAAATGGTACTCTTGATGTTTTTTAACAGTCGACGTCCCGGCGAAACTGACAGAATAAGATTAGAAAACTATAAAAACCGTTTAATACCTGATCCAGAAGACGACTATGTGAAGCAGTTAAATCCAAAAGAAAAAGAACAGTATTTGAAATATGACAAAATGTTATGCCAGGGTAAAAAAATTAGTGGTAAAGATTGTACCATTTACATGAAACGTAATGATATTAAAGCTTTGGAATATATTGTAAACAAGCGGAAAAAAGCAAAAATACACAAAGAAAACCCCTACTTGTTGGCTTACCCTAATGAAGCAGACTCAGAAATTATGCTTCACGCTAATGCAAATAGATTAAACGCTAGATTTGTAAAAGAATGCGACAACCGTTACACGTTGCGAAAACCACATCTCATTCGACAGACAAAATGTAGAAAACAAGTTGCGACCATGTTTAGCGCCTATGGTGATAAAGAAGACTTAGATGATATAACCAACCACTTAGCTCACACGAACGCAGTGCATATGGCTCACTACAGAAAAACTATTCCGAAAACCGATATAAAAGTCACTCAGTTCTTAGAAAAAAGATTTATTGGCTTAGATGATGATACACTAATCGGCAAGCAATTTATAATTCATTTAAATATTTATGTTCATTATGACTAATGTATATTTACGTATTATTGTGTACAGATAATAACCAAGTGGCAGACAACGCTACCACGTCAGATCATGATGTTGAAAACCAAACGTCAGAACTCGAAAAAATTGCCAAAACAAACGATTTAGGCTTTAGTTCAAACGAATGTTCAAGAGACATAGCAGAATCGGAAGATCAAGGTATGATTCCATGTACTATTTATAAATTATAATATACGTAATCTTAAA
The DNA here is from genome assembly GCA_020010945.3 of Muscidifurax raptorellus. NCBI lineage: Eukaryota > Metazoa > Arthropoda > Insecta > Hymenoptera > Pteromalidae > Muscidifurax > Muscidifurax raptorellus. The sequence continues at coordinate 1,512,488 of JAHUUD020000021.1, read as the reverse complement.
ATACAGCAAATGTCGACATTAACTGATTTATTAAATCTAAATACAAATTTTGAATTTTTAAAAAGTTATTATGTTATCGTCGCTGTTAAAAAATTATCAGTTAATATTCCAGCAATGATCGCGCATGTCGGCTTTCTCCGGTTTCTCGAATTAAAATCAAAATTGCTTCTTTTGGTGAAATACTTTTCAATGGAATATTTTGCATTGTAAACACTTTTATTACCGGCGCAGAGTTTTTCCAACAATCAATATTTTCGCGAAATGTGTGTCAGCTTTATTCGGTTTCTCGAAATTATGGTATAATAGAAATAGTATTTTTTTAAGTAGAAGTTTTGAAATATTCTTTTAAAATGCTTCTGATCGCTACGTATGCAAAAATATAAATCTTGTAATATATCCGATTAACAACAGATAAATAAGAATTTAAAAAATGTAAATATGAATGATCTTTGTGTTTTTACTTAGATGCAAGAGGTTCTACTAATTTCACTGAAAGAAAAAGAAAGAGACAAAAAACCAGTAAAAGCGCAACTAAAAGTGATTCAGGAAATGATTCGGATTCTTCAGAATCGGAGGAGATGGCAAAGGAACAAATAAAAAAAAGGAAAATTGTTACAAGTGAAAAGAAGCAAACGAAGAATCACAAAAAGAGAGGTAAATGTTTAATGATGCTTAATTTATTCAACTCTTATCTTATGCTACATTATCGTGTTTATCCTACAAACTAATTGCGTTTATGTACCGTGCAGAGTTTAATTAGTAATTAAACTCGGTTAATTAACATAAGTTTTATTTTATTCTAAGTTATATTAAGCATGCGTAAAAATAACTTATTAAATCCGATTAAAAAATAAATAAGTTTTAATTGTAAATCTTAATCGTAAGTTGTCAAATTAAAACCAATTTAATCGATTAAAATCTATTCAATCTTATTATAAAATTAAATCGGACAGAATCGGATTTAATCAGTAGTATTTTGAAATAAAATATTATTTTTTCTCAGAATACAACTGATTTAATCCAATTCAGTCCGACTAAATTTTATAATAGGATTGAATAGATTTTAATCGATTAAATTGGTTTTAATTTGACAACTTACGATTAACATTTACAATTAAAACTTATTTATTTTTTAATCGGATTTAATAAGTTATTTTGAGTACTCCCCTCCGGTTTCTTGGTGTTCCAGTTTTCTAGTTCTTCTGTACAACTGTTCCCCGTGTAAGATATTACATATGTCTTACTTAAGAAATGTTTTGTAGATTTTTTATAAGCTTAACATTTTTTTTTCTAGTCCAACAAGTTTTAGGCCTTTAAATTTTAAAGTAAATTGAATTGTAAATTTAACCGTAGGCTTAACAATTTTTACTGCAGATGTATTTAATTTTAATATAAAGTATTCTCTATGTAACATATAATTTTCTAAAATTCTTATCTTTAATATAACATCGGAATAACACTACACCGGCATGAGTAACAGTCATATTTTACGCTACTTAAAAATTCAGCTGGATTTTATAAATATCTAATTATTTTGTAAATTTTAGGTCAAGGGACTAGATGGACCGAAGAGGAGAAAACTCAGTTTACAGAAGCTTTTTCTAATCAAATTAGAAAAGGTATTTATGCTAATGCCGAAGAAATCAGAGATGCAATGAAAAAGTGTCCCTCCCTTCAAAAGCGAGGACCGGCACTTATACGAACAAGGTTCTCGAATATTTATTTGTCAAACAAAAGGAATGTTTCAAGGGAAATAAATAATTAATATTTTATTATGTTGATAGCGTACAAATTGTTAATAACGAAAGAGTTCGTTCAATAAATTTATTATTCACTAATATAAGACATTACTTTTCCTTGCCATCATAGTTATAATTTCTGAAAATTAAAAGACGTTAGCTATTCTCACTATAATATGTATTATTAAAATTGTTTTATCTTTAACCACAGTCCCGTTTTACACGATATGCTATTATGACTATACCTCCGTGCGAAATTTAATTTGTAGTCAAACATTATTATACATAAATAACAATCAAATTTCTTGGATCCTTACTAGCTGTCGCAACTATCCGGTGTGTGAGGAATAAATTTATTCATATTGTTCACCAATACTATTTTTGAAGTAAGGAATTAAGCAGACGCTACTAATCATCATATTAGCGCGGTTATGAGATCAGGATAAAAGTAATTCCTATCTAATGTTTCTTGGATTGTCGTCATAATCGAGTTAATTACGATTCAGAAGCACAAGATACCAAATTTATTGGTAGAAAAGCGAATTAAGAAAGACAACTTGAACATGATTCCTGTGACATTACATTATTAGTGTCGTTATTATACGAAAAATCGTTTAACTTCGAAAATTAGTATAGTGTCACTTTTATCCGCGTTGTGACAGCCTTAAAATGCCAGTCAAACATGGTTTCTGTCACCTGTGACATTTCATTATTAGTGTCGTTATTTTTTGGATAAACGTTTATCATTGAAAATTGGTATAGTGTCACTTTTATCCGCGTTGTATCGGCCCTAGTAAGGGTCATCTTTATTTGGATTATCGTTTATCATTAAAAGTTGGGATGGCCTTAAAATGCCATTCAAACGTGGTTCCTGTCACCTTCCCTTGTAAGTGTCATCTTTATTCGGATTATCGTTTATCATCGTAAATGAGTATAGTGTAACCTTTATCCGCGTTGTGTCGGCCCTAGTAAGTGTAATTTTTATTTGGATAATCGTTTACAATCGTAAATGAGTATAGTGTCACTTTTATCCGCGTTGTGATGGCCTTAAAATGCCATTCAATCGTGGTTCCTGTCACCTTCCCTTGTAAGTGTCATCTTTATTCGGATTATCGTTTATCATCGTAAATGAGTATAGTGTCACCTTTATCCGCGTTGTGTCGGACCTAGTAAGTGTAATTTTTATTTGGATAATCGTTTACAATCGTAAATGAGTATAGTGTCACTTTCATCCGCGTTGTGATGGCCTTAAAATGCCATTCAAACTTGGTTCCTGTCACCTTCCCTTGTAAGTGTCATCTTTATTTGGATAATAGATTATCATCAAAAATTAGTATAGTGTCACTTTTAGCCGCGTTGTGACGGACTATAAAAATAGCATTCAAAAGTGGTTCCTGTCACCTTCCCTTGTAAGTGTCAACATATATTTGGATTATCGTTTATCATTAAAAATCGGTATAGTGTCACTTTTATCCGCGTTGTGTCGGCCCTTGTAACTGTTATCTTTATTTGGGTAATCGTTTATCTTCGGAAATACGTATACTGTCACTTTTATCCGCGTTCTGATGGCCTTAAAATGCCATTCAAACTTGGTTCCTGTCACCTTCCCTTGTAAGTGTCATCTTTAATTGGATTATCGTTTATCATCAAAAATTGGTATTGTGTCACCTTTATCCGTGTTGTTACACCCTTAATATACCAGTCGAAGATCCTTCCTGCCACCTTCCATTGTAAATGTCATCTTTAATTGGATTATCTTTTATCATTAAAAATTGGTATAGTGGCACTTTTATCCGTGTTGTTACACCCTTAATATACCAGTCGAACATCGTTCCTGCCACCTTCCATTGTAAGTGTCATCTTTATTCGGATTATCGTTTATCATCAAAAATTTGTATTGTGTCACCTTTATCCGTGTTGTTACACCCTTAATATACCAGTCGAACATCGTTCCTGCCACCTTCCATTGTAAGTGTCATCTTTATTCGGATTATCGTTTATCATTAAAAATCGGTATAGTGTCACCTATATCCGCGTTGTGTCGGCCCTAGTAAGTGCCATTTTTATTTGGATAATCGTTTACAATCGTAAAGGAGTATAGTGTCACTTTTATCCGCGTTGTGATGGCCTTAAAATGCCATTCAAACGTGGTTCCTGTCGCCTTCCCTTGTAAGTGTCATCTTTATTCAGATTATCGTTTATCATCAAAAATTAGTATAGTGTCACTTTTAGCCGCGTTGTGACGGACTATAAAAATGCCATTCAAACGTGGTTCCTGTCACCTTCCCTTGTAAGTGTCATCTTTAATTGGATTATCTTTAATCATTAAAAATTGGTATAGTGGCACTTTTATCCGCGTTGTGACGGCCTTTATGCCATTTAAATGTGGTTCCTGTCACCTTCCCTTTTATCCGCGTTGTGACGGCCCTTGTAACTGTCATCTTTATTTGAATTATCGTTTATCATTAAAAATCGGTATAGTGTCACTTTTATCCGCGTTGTGTCGGCTCTAGTAAGTGCCATTTTTATTTGGACAATCGTTTATCATTGTAAATTAGTTTAGTGTCACTTTTATCCGCGTTGGGACGGACTTTAAAAATGCCATTCAAACGTAGTTACTGTCACCTTCCCTTGTAAGTGTCATCTTTAATTGGATAATAGATTATCATCAAAAATTAGTATAGTGTTACTTTTGGCCGCGTTGTGACGGCCTTAAAATGCCATTTAAATGTGGTTCCTGTCACCTTCCCTTTTATCCGCGTTATGTCGGCCCTTGTAACTGTCATCTTTATTTGGATTATCATTTATCATTAAAAATCGGTATAGTGTCACTTTTATCCGCGTTGTGTCGGCCCTTGTAACTGTCATCTTTATTTGAATTATCGTTTATCATTAAAAATCGCTATAGTGTCATCTTTATCCGCGTTGTGTCGGCCCTAGTAAGTGCCATTTTTATTTGGATAATCGTTTACAATCGTAAAGGAGTATAGTGTCACTTTTATCCGCGTTGTGATGGCCTTAAAATGCCATTCAAACGTGGTTCCTGTCACCTTCCCTTGTAAGTGTCATCTTTATTCGGATTATCGGTTATCATCAAAAATTAGTATAGTGTCACTTTTAGCCGCGTTGTGACGGACTATAAAAATAGCATTCAAACGTGGTTCCTGTTACCTTACCTTGTAACTGTCATCTTTATTTGGATTATCGTTTATCATTAAAAATCGGTATAGTATCACTTTTATCCGCGTTGTGTCGGCCCTTGTAATTGTCATCTTATTCGGATTATCGTTTATCATCGTAAATGAGTATTGTGTCACCTTTATCCGTGTTGTTAAATCCTTAAAATGCCAGTCGAACATCGTTCCTGCCACCTTACCTTGTTAGTGTCATCTTTATTTGGATAATCGTTTATCTTCGCAAATAAGTATAGTGTCACTTTTATCCGCGTTGTGATGGCCTTAAAATTCCATTCAAACTTGGTTCCTGTAACCTTCCCTTGTAAGTGTCATCTTTGAATGCATAATAGATTATCATCAAAAATTAGTATAGTGTCACTTTTAGCCGCGTTGTGACGGCCTTAAAATGCCATTTAAATGTGGTTCCTGTCACCTTCCCTTTTATCCGCGTTATGTCGGCCCTTGTAACTGTCATCTTTATTTGGATTATCATTTATCATTAAAAATCGGTATAGTGTCACTTTTATCCGCGTTGTGTCGGCTCTAGTAAGTGTCATTTTTATTTGGATAATCGTTTATCATTGTAAATTAGTTTAGTGTCACTTTTATCCGCGTTGGGACGGACTTTAAAAATGCCATTCAAACGTAGTTCCTGTCACCTTCCCTTGTAAGTGTCATCTTTAATTGCATAATAGATTATCATCAAAAATTAGTATAGTGTCACTTTTAGCCGCGTTGTGACGGCCTCAAAATGCCATTTAAATGTGGTTCCTATCACCTTCCCTTTTATCCGCGTTGTGTCGGCCCTTGTAACTGTCATCTTTATTTGGATTATCGTTTATCATTAAAAATCGGTATAGTGTCACATTTATCCGCGTTGTGTCAGCCCTAGTAAGTGTCATCTTTAATTGGATTATCTTTTATCATTAAAAATTGGTATAGTGGCACTTTTATCCGTGTTGTTACACCCTTAATATACCAGTCGAACATCGTTCCTGCCAACTTCCATTGTAAGTGTCATCTTTATTCGGATTATCGTTTATCATCAAAAATTTGTATTGTGTCACCTTTATCCGTGTTGTTACACCCTTAATATACCAGTCGAACATCGTTCCTGCCACGTTCCATTGTAAGTGTCATCTTTATTCGGATTATCGTTTATCATTAAAAATCGGTATAGTGTCACCTTTATCCGCGTTGTGTCGGCCCTAGTAAGTGCCATTTTTATTTGGATAATCGTTTACAATCGTAAAGGAGTATAGTGTCACATTTAGTCGCGTTGTGCCGGACTATAAAAATGCCATTCAAACGTGGTTCCTGTCACCTTCCCTTGTAAGTGTCATCTTTAATTGGATTATCTTTAATCATTAAAAATTGGTATAGTGGCACTTTTATCCGCGTTGTGACGGCCTTTATGCCATTTAAATGTGGTTCCTGTCACCTTCCCTTTTATCCGCGTTGTGACGGCCCTTGTAACTGTCATCTTTATTTGAATTATCGTTTATCATTAAAAATCGGTATAGTGTCACTATTATCCGCGTTGTGTCGGCTATAGTAAGTGTCATCTTTATTTGGATAATCGTTTATCATTATAAATTAGTTTAGTGTCACTTTTATCCGCGTTGGGACGGACTTTAAAAATGCCATTCAAAAGTGGTTCCTGTCACCTTCCCTTGTAAGTGTCATCTTTAATTGGATAATAGATTATCATCAAAAATTAGTATAGTGTTACTTTTGGCCGCGTTGTGACGGCCTTAAAATGCCATTTAAATGTGGTTCCTGTCACCTTCCCTTGTAAGTGTCATCTTTATTCGGATTCTCGGTTATCATCAAAAATTAGTATAGTGTCACTTTTAGCCGCGTTGTGACGGACTATAAAAATAGCATTCAAACGTGGTTCCTGTTACCATACCTTGTAACTGTCATCTTTATTTGGATTATCGTTTATCATTAAAAATCGGTATAGTGTCACTTTTATCCGCGTTGTGTCGGACCTAGTAAGTGCCATTTTTATTTGGATAATCGTTTACAATCGTAAAGGTGTATAGTGTCACTTTTATCCGCGTTGTGATGGCCTTAAAATGCCATTCAAACGTGGTTCCTGTCACCTTCCCTTGTAAGTGTCATCTTTATTCGGATTCTCGGTTATCATCAAAAATTAGTATAGTGTCACTTTTAGCCGCGTTGTGACGGACTATAAAAATAGCATTCAAACGTGGTTCCTGTTACCATACCTTGTAACTGTCATCTTTATTTGGATTATCGTTTATCATTAAAAATCGGTATAGTGTCACTTTTATCCGCGTTGTGTCGGACTTGTAATTGTCATCTTTATTTGAATAATCGTTTATCTTCGGAAATATGTATAGTGTCACTTTTATCCGCGTCGTGTCAGCCCTAGTAAGTGTCATCTTTATTTGGATAATTGTTGATCATTAAAAACTGGTATTTAGTCAACTTTATCCGTGGTGTTACTCCCTTAAAATGCCAGTCGAAGATCATTCCTGTCACCTTCCCTTGTAAGTGTCATCTTTATTTGGATAATCGTTTATCTTCGGAAATATGTATAGTGTCACTTTGATCCACTTTGTGTCGGTCCTTGTAACTGTCATCTTTATTCGGATTATCGTTTATCATCATAAATTAGTATAGTGTCACTTTTATCCGCGTTGGGACGGACTATAAAAATGCCATTCAAACGTGGTTCCTGTCACCTTCCCTCGTAAGTGTCATCATTATTCGGATTATCGGTTATCATCAAAAATTAGTATAGTGTCACTTTTATCCGCGTTGAGACGGACTATAAAAATGCCATTCAAACGTGGTTCCTGTCACCTTCCCTCGTAAGTGTCATCTTTATTCGGATTATCGTTTATCAACACAAATTAGTATAGTGTCACTATTATCCGCGTTCTTAGACCCTTAAAATGCCAGTCGAACATCGTTTCTGCCACCTCACCTTGTAAGTGTCATCTTTATTCGGATTATCGTTTATCATCATAAATTAGTATAGTGTCACTTTTATCCGCGTTGGGACGGACTTTAAAAATGCCATTCAAACGTGGTTCCTATCACCTTCCCTTGTAAGTGTCATCATTATTCGGATTATCGGTTATCATCAAAAATTAGTATAGTGTCACTTTTATCCGCGTTGAGACGGACTATAAAAATGCCATTCAAACGTGGTTCCTGTCACCTTCCCTCGTAAGTGTCATCTTTATTCGGATTATCGTTTATCAACACAAATTAGTATAGTGTCACTATTATCCGCGTTCTTAGACCCTTAAAATGCCAGTCGAACATCGTTCCTGCCACCTCACCTTGTAAGTGTCATCTTTAATTGAATTATCTTTTATCATTAAAACTTGGTATAGTTGCAATTCTATCCGCGTTGTGACGGCCTTAAAATGCCATTTAAATGTGGTTCCTGTCACCTTCCCTTTTATCCGCGTTGTGTTGGTCCTTGTAACTGTCATCTTTATTTGGATTATCGTTTATCATTTAAAATCGGTATAGTGTCACTTTTATCCGCGTCGTGCCGCTCTAGTAAGTGTCATTTTTATTTGGATAATCGTTTATCATTGTAAATTAGTTTAATGTCACTTTTATCCGCGTTGGGACGGACTTTAAAAATGCCATTCAAACGTGGTTCCTGTCTCCTTCCCTTGTAAGTGTCAATTTATATTTGGATTATCGTTTATTATTAAAAGTAGGTATAGTGTCACTTTTATCCGCGTTGTGTCGGCCCTTGTAAGTGTCATCTTTATTTGGATAATCGTTTATCTTCGGAAATATGTGTAGTGTCACTTTTATCCGCTTTGTGTCGGCCCTTGTAACTGTCATCTTTATTCGGATTATCGTTTATCATCATGAATTAGTATAGTGTCACTTTTATCCGCGTTGTGACGGACTATAAAAATGCCATTCAAACGTGGTTCCTGTCACCTTCCCTCGTAAGTGTCATCTTTATTCGGATTATCGTTTATCAACAAAAATTAGTATAGTGTCACTTTTATCCGCATTCTTACACCCTTAAAATGCCAGTCGAACATCGTTCCTGCCACCTCACCTTGTAAGTGTCATCTTTAATTGAATTATCGTTTATCATTAAAAATTGGTATAGTGGCACTTCTATCCGCGTTGTGACGGCCTTAAAATGCCATTTAAATGTGGTTCCTATCACCTTCCCTTTTATCCGCGTTGTGTTGGCCCTTGTAACTGTCATCTTTATTCGGATTATCGGTTATCATCAAAAATTAGTATAGTGTCACTTTTATCCGCGTGGGACGGACTTTAAAAATACCATTCAAACGTGGTTCCTGTCTCCTTCCCTTGTAAGTGTCAATTTATATTTGGATTATCGTTTATTATTAAAAGTAGGTATAGTGTCAATTTTATCCGCGTTGTGTCGGCCCTTGTAAGTTTCATCTTTATTTGGATAATCGTTTATCTTCGGAAATATGTATAGTGTCACTTTTATCCGCGTCGTGTCAGCCCTAGTAAGTGTCATCTTTATTTGGATAATTGTTGATCATTAAAAACTGGTATTTAGTCAACTTTATCCGTGGTGTTACTCCCTTAAAATGCCAGTCGAAGATCATTCCTGTCACCTTCCCTTGTAAGTGTCATCTTTATTTGGATAATCGTTTATCTTCGGAAATATGTATCGTGTCACTTTGATCCACTTTGTGTCGGCCCTTGTAACTGTCATCTTTATTCGGATTATCGTTTATCATCATAAATTAGTATAGTGTCACTTTTATCCGCGTTGGGACGGACTTTAAAAATACCATTCAAACGTGGTTCCTGTCTCCTTCCCTTGTAAGTGTCAATTTATATTTGGATTATCGTTTATTATTAAAAATAGGTATATTGTCACTTTTATCCGCGTTGTGTCGGCCCTTGTAACTGTCATCTTTATTCGGATTATCGTTTATCATCATAAATTAGTATAGTGTCACTTTTATCCGCGTTGGGACGGACTTTAAAAATGCCATTCAAACGTGGTTCCTATCACCTTCCCTTGTAAGTGTCATCATTATTCGGATTATCGGTTATCATCAAAAATTAGTATAGTGTCACTTTTATCCGCGTTGAGACGGACTATAAAAATGCCATTCAAACGTGGTTCCTGTCACCTTCCCTCGTAAGTGTCATCTTTATTCGGATTATCGTTTATCAACACAAATTAGTATAGTGTCACTATTATCCGCGTTCTTAGACCCTTAAAATGCCAGTCGAACATCGTTCCTGCCACCTCACCTTGTAAGTGTCATCTTTAATTGAATTATCTTTTATCATTAAAACTTGGTATATTTGCAATTCTATCCGCGTTGTGACGGCCTTAAAATGCCATTTAAATGTGGTTCCTGTCACCTTCCCTTTTATCCGCGTTGTGTTGGTCCTTGTAACTGTCATCTTTATTTGGATTATCGTTTATCATTTAAAATCGGTATAGTGTCACTTTTATCCGCGTCGTGCCGCTCTAGTAAGTGTCATTTTTATTTGGATAATCGTTTATCATTGTAAATTAGTTTAATGTCACTTTTATCCGCGTTGGGACGGAATTTTAAAATGCCATTCAAACGTGGTTCCTATCACCTTCCCTTGTAAGTGTCATCTTTATTCGGATTATCGGTTATCATCAAAAATTAGTATAGTATCACTTTTATCCGCTTTGTGTCGGCCCTTGTAACTGTCATCTTTATTCGGATTATCGTTTATCATCAAAAATTAGTATAGTGTCACTTTTATCCGCGTGGGACGGACTTTAAAAATACCATTCAAACGTGGTTCCTGTCTCCTTCCCTTGTAAGTGTCAATTTATATTTGGATTATCGTTTATTATTAAAAGTAGGTATAGTGTCACTTTTATCCGCGTTGTGTCGGCCCTTGTAAGTGTCATCTTTATTTGGATAATCGTTTATCTTCGGAAATATGTGTAGTGTCACTTTTATCCGCTTTGTGTCGGCCCTTGTAACTGTCATCTTTATTCGGATTATCGTTTATCATCATAAATTAGTATAGTGTCACTTTTATCCGCGTTGTGACGGACTATAAAAATGCCATTCAAACGTGGTTCCTGTCTCCTTCCCTTGTAAGTGTCAATTTATATTTGGATTATCGTTTATTATTAAAAGTAGGTATAGTGTCACTTTTATCCGCGTTGTGTCGGCCCTTGTAAGTGTCATCTTTATTTGGATAATCGTTTATCTTCGGAAATATGTGTAGTGTCACTTTTATCCGCTTTGTGTCGGCCCTTGTAACTGTCATCTTTATTCGGATTATCGTTTATCATCATAAATTAGTATAGTGTCACTTTTATCCGCGTTGTGACGGACTATAAAAATGCCATTCAAACGTGGTTCCTGTCACCTTCCCTCGTAAGTGTCATCTTTATTCGGATTATCGTTTATCAACAAAAATTAGTATAGTGTCACTTTTATCCGCATTCTTACACCCTTAAAATGCCAGTCGAACATCGTTCCTGCCACCTCACCTTGTAAGTGTCATCTTTAATTGAATTATCGTTTATCATTAAAAATTGGTATAGTGGCACTTCTATCCGCGTTGTGACGGCCTTAAAATGCCATTTAAATGTGGTTCCTATCACCTTCCCTTTTATCCGCGTAGTGTTGGCCCTTGTAACTGTCATCTTTATTCGGATTATCGTTTATCATCATAAATTAGTATAGTGTCACTTTTATCCGCGTTGGGACGGACTTTAAAAATACCATTCAAACGTGGTTCCTGTCTCCTTCCCTTGTAAGTGTCAATTTATATTTGGATTATCGTTTATTATTAAAAATAGGTATATTGTCACTTTTATCCGCGTTGTGTCGGCCCTTGTAACTGTCATCTTTATTCGGATTATCGTTTATCATCATAAATTAGTATAGTGTCACTTTTATCCGCGTTGGGACGGACTTTAAAAATGCCATTCAAACGTGGTTCCTATCACCTTCCCTTGTAAGTGTCATCATTATTCGGATTATCGGTTATCATCAAAAATTAGTATAGTGTCACTTTTATCCGCGTTGAGACGGACTATAAAAATGCCATTCAAACGTGGTTCCTGTCACCTTCCCTCGTAAGTGTCATCTTTATTCGGATTATCGTTTATCAACACAAATTAGTATAGTGTCACTATTATCCGCGTTCTTAGACCCTTAAAATGCCAGTCGAACATCGTTCCTGCCACCTCACCTTGTAAGTGTCATCTTTAATTGAATTATCTTTTATCATTAAAACTTGGTATAGTTGCAATTCTATCCGCGTTGTGACGGCCTTAAAATGCCATTTAAATGTGGTTCCTGTCACCTTCCCTTTTATCCGCGTTGTGTTGGTCCTTGTAACTGTCATCTTTATTTGGATTATCGTTTATCATTTAAAATCGGTATAGTGTCGCTTTTATCCGCGTCGTGCCGCTCTAGTAAGTGTCATTTTTATTTGGATAATCGTTTATCATTGTAAATTAGTTTAATGTCACTTTTATCCGCGTTGGGACGGAATTTTAAAATGCCATTCAAACGTGGTTCCTATCACCTTCCCTTGTAAGTGTCATCTTTATTCGGATTATCGGTTATCATCAAAAATTAGTATAGTATCACTTTTATCCGCTTTGTGTCGGCCCTTGTAACTGTCATCTTTATTCGGATTATCGTTTATCATCAAAAATTAGTATAGTGTCACTTTTATCCGCGTGGGACGGACTTTAAAAATACCATTCAAACGTGGTTCCTGTCTCCTTCCCTTGTAAGTGTCAATTTATATTTGGATTATCGTTTATTATTAAAAGTAGGTATAGTGTCACTTTTATCCGCGTTGTGTCGGCCCTTGTAAGTGTCATCTTTATTTGGATAATCGTTTATCTTCGGAAATATGTGTAGTGTCACTTTTATCCGCTTTGTGTCGGCCCTTGTAACTGTCATCTTTATTCGGATTATCGTTTATCATCATAAATTAGTATAGTGTCACTTTTATCCGCGTTGTGACGGACTATAAAAATGCCATTCAAACGTGGTTCCTGTCACCTTCCCTCGTAAGTGTCATCTTTATTCGGATTATCGTTTATCAACAAAAATTAGTATAGTGTCACTTTTATCCGCATTCTTACACCCTTAAAATGCCAGTCGAACATCGTTCCTGCCACCTCACCTTGTAAGTGTCATCTTTAATTGAATTATCGTTTATCATTAAAAATTGGTATAGTGGCACTTCTATCCGCGTTGTGACGGCCTTAAAATGCCATTTAAATGTGGTTTCTATCACCTTCCCTTTTATCCGCGTTGTGTTGGCCCTTGTAACTGTCATCTTTATTCGGATTATCGGTTATCATAAAAAATTAGTATAGTGTCACTTTTATCCGCGTGGGACGGACTTTAAAAATACCATTCAAACGTGGTTCCTGTCTCCTTCCCTTGTAAGTGTCAATTTATATTTGGATTATCGTTTATTATTAAAAGTAGGTATAGTGTCACTTTTATCCGCGTTGTGTCGGCCCTTGTAAGTGTCATCTTTATTTGGATAATCGTTTATCTTCGGAAATATGTGTAGTGTCACTTTTATCCGCTTTGTGTCGGCCCTTGTAACTGTCATCTTTATTCGGATTATCGTTTATCATCATAAATTAGTATAGTGTCACTTTTATCCGCGTTGTGACGGACTATAAAAATGCCATTCAAACGTGGTTCCTGTCACCTTCCCTCGTAAGTGTCATCTTTATTCAGATTATCGTTTATCAACAAAAATTAGTATAGTGTCACTTTTATCCGCATTCTTACACCCTTAAAATGCCAGTCGAACATCGTTCCTGCCACCTCACCTTGTAAGTGTCATCTTTAATTGAATTATCGTTTATCATTAAAAATTGGTATAGTGGCACTTCTTTCCGCGTTGTGACGGCCTTAAAATGCCATTTAAATGTGGTTCCTATCACCTTCCCTTTTATCCGCGTTGTGTTGGCCCTTGTAACTGTCATCTTTATTCGAATTATCGGTTATCATCAAAAATTAGTATAGTGTCACTTTTAGCCGCTTTGTGTCAGCCCTTGTAACTGTCATCTTTATTCGGATTATCGTTTATCATCATAAATTAGTATAGTGTCACTTTTATCCGCGTTGGGACGGACTTTAAAAATGCCATTCAAACGTGGTTCCTATCACCTTCCCTTGTAAGTGTCATCTTTATTCGGATTATCGGTTATCATCAAAAATTAGTATAGTATCACTTTTATCCGCTTTGAGTCGGCCCTTGTAACTGTCATCTTTATTCGGATTATCGTTTATCATCATAAATTAGTATAGTGTCATTTTTATCCGCGTTGGGACGGACTTTAAAAATACCATTCAAACGTGGTTCCTGTCTCCTTCCCTTGTAAGTGTCAATTTATATTTGGATTATCGTTTATTATTAAAAATAGGTATAGTGTCACTTTTATCCCCGTTGTGTCGGCCTTAAAATGCCATTCAAATGTGGTTCCTGTCACCTTCCCTTTTATCCGCGGTGTGTCGGCCCTTGTAACTGTCATCTTTATTTGGATTATCGTTTATTATTAAAAATATGTATAGTGTCACTTTTATCCGCGTTGTGTCGGCCCTTGTAAGTGTCATCTTTATTTGGATAATCGTTTATCTTCGGAAATATGTATAGTGTCACTTTAATCCTCTTTGTGTCGGCCCTTGTAACTGTCATCTTTATTCGGATTATCGTTTATCATCATAAATTAGTATAGTGTCACTTTTATCCGCGTTGTGACGGACTATAAAAATGCCATCCAAACGTGGTTCCTGTCACCTTCCCTCGTAAGTGTCATCTTTATTCGGATTATCGTTTATCAACAAAAATTAGTATAGTGTCACTTTTATCCGCGTTCTTACACCCTTAAAATGCCAGTCGAACATCGTTCCTGCCACCTCACCTTGTAAGTGTCATCTTTAATTGAATTATCTTTTATCATTAAAAATTGGTATAGTGGCACTTCTATCCGCGTTGTGACGGCCTTAAAATGCCATTTAAATGTGGTTCCTGTCACCTTCCCTTTTATCCGCGTTGTGTTGGCCCTTGTAACTGTCATCTTTATTCGGATTATCGGTTATCATCAAAAATTAGTATAGTGTCACTTTTAGCCGCTTTGTGTCGGCTCTAGTAAGTGTCATTTTTATTTGGATAATCGTTTATCATTGTAAATTAGTTTAATGTCACTTTTATCCGCGTTGGGACGGACTTTAAAAATGCTATTCAAACGTGGTTCCTATCACCTTCCCTTGTAAGTGTCATCTTTATTCGGATTATAGGTTATCATCAAAAATTAGTATAGTATCACTTTTATCCGCTTTGTGTCGGCCCTTGTAACTGTCATCTTTATTCGGATTATCGTTTATCATCATAAATTAGTATAGTGTCACTTTTATCCGCGTTGGGACGGACTTTAAAAATACCATTCAATCGTGGTTCCTGTCTCCTTCCCTTGTAAGTGTCAATTTATATTTGGATTATCGTTTATTATTAAAAATAGGTATAGTGTCACTTTTATCCACGTTGTGTCGGCCCTTGTAAGTGTCATCTTTATTTGGATAATCGTTTATCTTCGGAAATATGTATAGTGTCACTTTAATCCTCTTTGTGTCGGCCCTTGTAACTGTCATCTTTATTCAGATTATCGTTTATCATCATAAATTAGTATAGTGTCACTTTTATCCGCGTTGTGACGGACTATAAAAATACCATTCAAACGTGGTTCCTGTCTCCTTCCCTTGTAAGTGTCAATTTATATTTGGATTATCGTTTATTATTAAAAATAGGTATAGTGTCACTTTAATCCGCGTTGTGTCGGCTCTAGGAAGTGTCATTTTTATTTGGATAATCGTTTATCATTGTAAATTAGTTTAATGTCACTTTTATCCGCGTTGGGACGGACTTTTACTTTTGTAACTGTCATCTTTATTCGGATTATCGATTATCATCATAAATTAGTATAGTGTCATTCTTATCCGCGTTGGGACGGACTTTAAAAATACCATTCAAACGTGGTTCCTGTCTCCTTCCCTTGTAAGTGTCAATTTATATTTGGATTATCGTTTATTATTAAAAATAGGTATAGTGTCACTTTTATCCGCGTTGTGTCGGCTCTAGTAAGTGTCATTTTTATTTGGATAATCGTTTATCATTGTAAATTAGTTTAATGTCACTTTTATCCGCGTTGGGACGGACTTTTACTTTTGTAACTGTCATCTTTATTCGGATTATCGTTTATCATCATAAATTAGTATAGTGTCATTTTTATCCGCGTTGGGACGGACTTTAAAAATACCATTCAAACGTGGTTCCTGTCTCCTTCCCTTGTAAGTGTCAATTTATATTTGGATTATCGTTTATTATTAAAAATAGGTATAGTGTCACTTTTATCCGCGTTGTGTCGGCTCTAGTAAGTGTCATTTTTATTTGGATAATCGTTTATCATTGTAAATTAGTTTAATGTCACTTTTATCCGCGTTGGGACGGACTTTTACTTTTGTAACTGTCATCTTTATTCGGATTATCGTTTATCATCATAAATTAGTATAGTGTCATTTTTATCCGCGTTGGGACGGACTTTAAAAATACCATTCAAACGTGGTTCCTGTCTCCTTCCCTTGTAAGTGTCAATTTATATTTGGATTATCGTTTATTATTAAAAATAGGTATAGTGTCACTTTTATCCGCGTTGTGTCGGCTCTAGTAAGTGTCATTTTTATTTGGATAATCGTTTATCATTGTAAATTAGTTTAATGTCACTTTTATCCGCGTTGGGACGGACTTTAAAAATGCTATTCAAACGTGGTTCCTATCACCTTCCCTTGTAAGTGTCATCTTTATTCGGATTATCGTTTATCATCATAAATTAGTATAGTGTCACTTTTATCCGCGTTGGGACGAACTTTAAAAATACCATTCAATCGTGGTTCCTGTCTCCTTCTCTTGTAAGTGTCAATTTATATTTGGATTATCGTTTATTATTAAAAATAGGTATAGTGTCACTTTTATCCGCGTTGTGTCGGCCCTTGTAAGTGTCATCTTTATTTGGATAATCGTTTATCTTCGGAAATATGTATAGTGTCACTTTAATCCTCTTTGTGTCGGCCCTTGTAACTGTCATCTTTATTCGGATTATCGTTTATCATCATAAATTAGTATAGTGTCACTTTTATCCGCGTTGTGACGGACTATAAAAATGCCATTCAAACGTGGTTCCTGTCACCTTCCCTCGTAAGTGTCATCTTTATTCGGATTATCGTTTATCAACAAAAATTAGTATAGTGTCACTTTTATCCGCGTTCTTACACCCTTAAAATGCCAGTCGAACATCGTTCCTGCCACCTCACCTTGTAAGTGTCATCTTTAATTGAATTATCTTTTATCATTAAAAATTGGTATAGTGGCACTTCTATCCGCGTTGTGACGGCCTTAAAATGCCATTTAAATGTGGTTCCTGTCACCTTCCCTTTTATCCGCGTTGTGTTGGCCCTTGTAACTGTCATCTTTATTCGGATTATCGGTTATCATCAAAAATTAGTATAGTGTCACTTTTAGCCGCTTTGTGTCAGCCCTTGTAACTGTCATCTTTATTCGGATTATCGTTTATCATCAGAAATCAGTATAGTGTCACTTTTATCCGCGTTGGGACGGACTTTAAAAATGCCATTAAAACGTGGTTCCTATCACCTTCCCTTGTAAGTGTCATCTTTATTCGGATTATCGGTTATCATCAAAAATTAGTATAGTATCACTTTTATCTGCTTTGAGTCGGCCCTTGTAACTGTCATCTTTATTCGGATTATCGATTATCATCATAAATTAGTATAGTGTCATTTTTATCCGCGTTGGGACGGACTTTAAAAATACCATTCAAACGTGGTTCCTGTCTCCTTCCCTTGTAAGTGTCAATTTATATTTGGATTATCGTTTATTATTAAAAATAGGTATAGTGTCACTTTTATCCGCGTTGTGTCGGCTCTAGTAAGTGTCATTTTTATTTGGATAATCGTTTATCATTGTAAATTAGTTTAATGTCACTTTTATCCGCGTTGGACGGACTTTTACTTTTGTAACTGTCATCTTTATTCGGATTATCGTTTATCATCATAAATTAGTATAGTGTCATTTTTATCCGCGTTGGGACGGACTTTAAAAATACCATTCAAACGTGGTTCCTGTCTCCTTCCCTTGTAAGTGTCAATTTATATTTGGATTATCGTTTATTATTAAAAATAGGTATAGTGTCACTTTTATCCGCGTTGTGTCGGCTCTAGTAAGTGTCATTTTTATTTGGATAATCGTTTATCATTGTAAATTAGTTTAATGTCACTTTTATCCGCGTTGGGACGGACTTTAAAAATGCTATTCAAACGTGGTTCCTATCACCTTCCCTTGTAAGTGTCATCTTTATTCGGATTATCGTTTATCATCATAAATTAGTATAGTGTCACTTTTATCCGCGTTGGGACGAACTTTAAAAATACCATTCAATCGTGGTTCCTGTCTCCTTCCCTTGTAAGTGTCAATTTATATTTGGATTATCGTTTATTATTAAAAATAGGTATAGTGTCACTTTTATCCGCGTTGTGTCGGCCCTTGTAAGTGTCATCTTTATTTGGATAATCGTTTATCTTCGGAAATATGTATAGTGTCACTTT
The DNA here is from genome assembly GCA_020010945.3 of Muscidifurax raptorellus. NCBI lineage: Eukaryota > Metazoa > Arthropoda > Insecta > Hymenoptera > Pteromalidae > Muscidifurax > Muscidifurax raptorellus. Next base: position 1,493,900 of record JAHUUD020000021.1, on the reverse strand, counting down.
AATCCTCTTTGTGTCGGCCCTTGTAACTGTCATCTTTATTCGGATTATCGTTTATCATCAGAAATCAGTATAGTGTCACTTTTATCCGCGTTGGGACGGACTTTAAAAATGCCATTAAAACGTGGTTCCTATCACCTTCCCTTGTAAGTGTCATCTTTATTCGGATTATCGGTTATCATCAAAAATTAGTATAGTATCACTTTTATCTGCTTTGAGTCGGCCCTTGTAACTGTCATCTTTATTCGGATTATCGATTATCATCATAAATTAGTATAGTGTCATTTTTATCCGCGTTGGGACGGACTTTAAAAATACCATTCAAACGTGGTTCCTGTCTCCTTCCCTTGTAAGTGTCAATTTATATTTGGATTATCGTTTATTATTAAAAATAGGTATAGTGTCACTTTTATCCCCGTTGTGTCGGCCTTAAAATGCCATTCAAATGTGGTTCCTGTCACCTTCCCTTTTATCCGCGGTGTGTCGGCCCTTGTAACTGTCATCTTTATTTGGATTATCGTTTATTATTAAAAATAGGTATAGTGTCACTTTTATCCGCGTTGTGTCGGCCCTTGTAAGTGTCATCTTTATTTGGATAATCGTTTATCTTCGGAAATATGTATAGTGTCACTTTAATCCTCTTTGTGTCGGCCCTTGTAACTGTCATCTTTATTCGGATTATCGTTTATCATCATAAATTAGTATAGTGTCACTTTTATCCGCGTTGTGACGGACTATAAAAATGCCATTCAAACGTGGTTCCTGTCACCTTCCCTCGTAAGTGTCATCTTTATTCGGATTATCGTTTATCAACAAAAATTAGTATAGTGACACTTTTATCCGCGTTCTTACACCCTTAAAATGCCAGTCGAACATCGTTCCTGCCACCTCACCTTGTAAGTGTCATCTTTAATTGAATTATCTTTTATCATTAAAAATTGGTATAGTGGCACTTCTATCCGCGTTGTGACGGCCTTAAAATGCCATTTAAATGTGGTTCCTGTCACCTTCCCTTTTATCCGCGTTGTGTTGGCCCTTGTAACTGTCATCTTTATTCGGATTATCGGTTATCATCAAAAATTAGTATAGTGTCACTTTTAGCCGCTTTGTGTCGGCTCTAGTAAGTGTCATTTTTATTTGGATAATCGTTTATCATTGTAAATTAGTTTAATGTCACTTTTATCCGCGTTGGGACGGACTTTAAAAATGCTATTCAAACGTGGTTCCTATCACCTTCCCTTGTAAGTGTCATCTTTATTCGGATTATAGGTTATCATCAAAAATTAGTATAGTATCACTTTTATCCGCTTTGTGTCGGCCCTTGTAACTGTCATCTTTATTCGGATTATCGTTTATCATCATAAATTAGTATAGTGTCACTTTTATCCGCGTTGGGACGGACTTTAAAAATACCATTCAAACGTGGTTCCTGTCTCCTTCCCTTGTAAGTGTCAATTTATATTTGGATTATCGTTTATTATTAAAAATAGGTATATTGTCACTTTTATCCGCGTTGTGTCGGCCCTTGTAACTGTCATCTTTATTCGGATTATCGTTTATCATCATAAATTAGTATAGTGTCACTTTTATCCGCGTTGGGACGGACTTTAAAAATGCCATTCAAACGTGGTTCCTATCACCTTCCCTTGTAAGTGTCATCATTATTCGGATTATCGGTTATCATCAAAAATTAGTATAGTGTCACTTTTATCCGCGTTGAGACGGACTATAAAAATGCCATTCAAACGTGGTTCCTGTCACCTTCCCTCGTAAGTGTCATCTTTATTCGAATTATCGTTTATCAACACAAATTAGTATAGTGTCACTATTATCCGCGTTCTTAGACCCTTAAAATGCCAGTCGAACATCGTTCCTGCCACCTCACCTTGTAAGTGTCATCTTTAATTGAATTATCTTTTATCATTAAAACTTGGTATAGTTGCAATTCTATCCGCGTTGTGACGGCCTTAAAATGCCATTTAAATGTGGTTCCTGTCACCTTCCCTTTTATCCGCGTTGTGTTGGTCCTTGTAACTGTCATCTTTATTTGGATTATCGTTTATCATTTAAAATCGGTATAGTGTCACTTTTATCCGCGTCGTGCCGCTCTAGTAAGTGTCATTTTTATTTGGATAATCGTTTATCATTGTAAATTAGTTTAATGTCACTTTTATCCGCGTTGGGACGGAATTTTAAAATGCCATTCAAACGTGGTTCCTATCACCTTCCCTTGTAAGTGTCATCTTTATTCGGATTATCGGTTATCATCAAAAATTAGTATAGTATCACTTTTATCCGCTTTGTGTCGGCCCTTGTAACTGTCATCTTTATTCGGATTATCGTTTATCATCAAAAATTAGTATAGTGTCACTTTTATCCGCGTGGGACGGACTTTAAAAATACCATTCAAACGTGGTTCCTGTCTCCTTCCCTTGTAAGTGTCAATTTATATTTGGATTATCGTTTATTATTAAAAGTAGGTATAGTGTCACTTTTATCCGCGTTGTGTCGGCCCTTGTAAGTGTCATCTTTATTTGGATAATCGTTTATCTTCGGAAATATGTGTAGTGTCACTTTTATCCGCTTTGTGTCGGCCCTTGTAACTGTCATCTTTATTCGGATTATCGTTTATCATCATAAATTAGTATAGTGTCACTTTTATCCGCGTTGTGACGGACTATAAAAATGCCATTCAAACGTGGTTCCTGTCACCTTCCCTCGTAAGTGTCATCTTTATTCGGATTATCGTTTATCAACAAAAATTAGTATAGTGTCACTTTTATCCGCATTCTTACACCCTTAAAATGCCAGTCGAACATCGTTCCTGCCACCTCACCTTGTAAGTGTCATCTTTAATTGAATTATCGTTTATCATTAAAAATTGGTATAGTGGCACTTCTATCCGCGTTGTGACGGCCTTAAAATGCCATTTAAATGTGGTTCCTATCACCTTCCCTTTTATCCGCGTTGTGTTGGCCCTTGTAACTGTCATCTTTATTCGGATTATCGTTTATCATCATAAATTAGTATAGTGTCACTTTTATCCGCGTTGGGACGGACTTTAAAAATACCATTCAAACGTGGTTCCTGTCTCCTTCCCTTGTAAGTGTCAATTTATATTTGGATTATCGTTTATTATTAAAAATAGGTATATTGTCACTTTTATCCGCGTTGTGTCGGCCCTTGTAACTGTCATCTTTATTCGGATTATCGTTTATCATCATAAATTAGTATAGTGTCACTTTTATCCGCGTTGGGACGGACTTTAAAAATGCCATTCAAACGTGGTTCCTATCACCTTCCCTTGTAAGTGTCATCATTATTCGGATTATCGGTTATCATCAAAAATTAGTATAGTGTCACTTTTATCCGCGTTGAGACGGACTATAAAAATGCCATTCAAACGTGGTTCCTGTCACCTTCCCTCGTAAGTGTCATCTTTATTCGGATTATCGTTTATCAACACAAATTAGTATAGTGTCACTATTATCCGCGTTCTTAGACCCTTAAAATGCCAGTCGAACATCGTTCCTGCCACCTCACCTTGTAAGTGTCATCTTTAATTGAATTATCTTTTATCATTAAAACTTGGTATAGTTGCAATTCTATCCGCGTTGTGACGGCCTTAAAATGCCATTTAAATGTGGTTCCTGTCACCTTCCCTTTTATCCGCGTTGTGTTGGTCCTTGTAACTGTCATCTTTATTTGGATTATCGTTTATCATTTAAAATCGGTATAGTGTCACTTTTATCCGCGTCGTGCCGCTCTAGTAAGTGTCATTTTTATTTGGATAATCGTTTATCATTGTAAATTAGTTTAATGTCACTTTTATCCGCGTTGGGACGGAATTTTAAAATGCCATTCAAACGTGGTTCCTATCACCTTCCCTTGTAAGTGTCATCTTTATTCGGATTATCGGTTATCATCAAAAATTAGTATAGTATCACTTTTATCCGCTTTGTGTCGGCCCTTGTAACTGTCATCTTTATTCGGATTATCGTTTATCATCAAAAATTAGTATAGTGTCACTTTTATCCGCGTGGGACGGACTTTAAAAATACCATTCAAACGTGGTTCCTGTCTCCTTCCCTTGTAAGTGTCAATTTATATTTGGATTATCGTTTATTATTAAAAGTAGGTATAGTGTCACTTTTATCCGCGTTGTGTCGGCCCTTGTAAGTGTCATCTTTATTTGGATAATCGTTTATCTTCGGAAATATGTGTAGTGTCACTTTTATCCGCTTTGTGTCGGCCCTTGTAACTGTCATCTTTATTCGGATTATCGTTTATCATCATAAATTAGTATAGTGTCACTTTTATCCGCGTTGTGACGGACTATAAAAATGCCATTCAAACGTGGTTCCTGTCACCTTCCCTCGTAAGTGTCATCTTTATTCGGATTATCGTTTATCAACAAAAATTAGTATAGTGTCACTTTTATCCGCATTCTTACACCCTTAAAATGCCAGTCGAACATCGTTCCTGCCACCTCACCTTGTAAGTGTCATCTTTAATTGAATTATCGTTTATCATTAAAAATTGGTATAGTGGCACTTCTATCCGCGTTGTGACGGCCTTAAAATGCCATTTAAATGTGGTTTCTATCACCTTCCCTTTTATCCGCGTTGTGTTGGCCCTTGTAACTGTCATCTTTATTCGGATTATCGGTTATCATAAAAAATTAGTATAGTGTCACTTTTATCCGCGTGGGACGGACTTTAAAAATACCATTCAAACGTGGTTCCTGTCTCCTTCCCTTGTAAGTGTCAATTTATATTTGGATTATCGTTTATTATTAAAAGTAGGTATAGTGTCACTTTTATCCGCGTTGTGTCGGCCCTTGTAAGTGTCATCTTTATTTGGATAATCGTTTATCTTCGGAAATATGTGTAGTGTCACTTTTATCCGCTTTGTGTCGGCCCTTGTAACTGTCATCTTTATTCGGATTATCGTTTATCATCATAAATTAGTATAGTGTCACTTTTATCCGCGTTGTGACGGACTATAAAAATGCCATTCAAACGTGGTTCCTGTCACCTTCCCTCGTAAGTGTCATCTTTATTCGGATTATCGTTTATCAACAAAAATTAGTATAGTGTCACTTTTATCCGCATTCTTACACCCTTAAAATGCCAGTCGAACATCGTTCCTGCCACCTCACCTTGTAAGTGTCATCTTTAATTGAATTATCGTTTATCATTAAAAATTGGTATAGTGGCACTTCTTTCCGCGTTGTGACGGCCTTAAAATGCCATTTAAATGTGGTTCCTATCACCTTCCCTTTTATCCGCGTTGTGTTGGCCCTTGTAACTGTCATCTTTATTCGAATTATCGGTTATCATCAAAAATTAGTATAGTGTCACTTTTAGCCGCTTTGTGTCAGCCCTTGTAACTGTCATCTTTATTCGGATTATCGTTTATCATCATAAATTAGTATAGTGTCACTTTTATCCGCGTTGGGACGGACTTTAAAAATGCCATTCAAACGTGGTTCCTATCACCTTCCCTTGTAAGTGTCATCTTTATTCGGATTATAGGTTATCATCAAAAATTAGTATAGTATCACTTTTATCCGCTTTGTGTCGGCCCTTGTAACTGTCATCTTTATTCGGATTATCGTTTATCATCATAAATTAGTATAGTGTCACTTTTATCCGCGTTGGGACGGACTTTAAAAATACCATTCAATCGTGGTTCCTGTCTCCTTCCCTTGTAAGTGTCAATTTATATTTGGATTATCGTTTATTATTAAAAATAGGTATAGTGTCACTTTTATCCGCGTTGTGTCGGCCCTTGTAAGTGTCATCTTTATTTGGATAATCGTTTATCTTCGGAAATATGTATAGTGTCACTTTAATCCTCTTTGTGTCGGCCCTTGTAACTGTCATCTTTATTCGGATTATCGTTTATCATCAGAAATCAGTATAGTGTCACTTTTATCCGCGTTGGGACGGACTTTAAAAATGCCATTAAAACGTGGTTCCTATCACCTTCCCTTGTAAGTGTCATCTTTATTCGGATTATCGGTTATCATCAAAAATTAGTATAGTATCACTTTTATCTGCTTTGAGTCGGCCCTTGTAACTGTCATCTTTATTCGGATTATCGATTATCATCATAAATTAGTATAGTGTCATTTTTATCCGCGTTGGGACGGACTTTAAAAATACCATTCAAACGTGGTTCCTGTCTCCTTCCCTTGTAAGTGTCAATTTATATTTGGATTATCGTTTATTATTAAAAATAGGTATAGTGTCACTTTTATCCCCGTTGTGTCGGCCTTAAAATGCCATTCAAATGTGGTTCCTGTCACCTTCCCTTTTATCCGCGGTGTGTCGGCCCTTGTAACTGTCATCTTTATTTGGATTATCGTTTATTATTAAAAATAGGTATAGTGTCACTTTTATCCGCGTTGTGTCGGCCCTTGTAAGTGTCATCTTTATTTGGATAATCGTTTATCTTCGGAAATATGTATAGTGTCACTTTAATCCTCTTTGTGTCGGCCCTTGTAACTGTCATCTTTATTCGGATTATCGTTTATCATCATAAATTAGTATAGTGTCACTTTTATCCGCGTTGTGACGGACTATAAAAATGCCATTCAAACGTGGTTCCTGTCACCTTCCCTCGTAAGTGTCATCTTTATTCGGATTATCGTTTATCAACAAAAATTAGTATAGTGACACTTTTATCCGCGTTCTTACACCCTTAAAATGCCAGTCGAACATCGTTCCTGCCACCTCACCTTGTAAGTGTCATCTTTAATTGAATTATCTTTTATCATTAAAAATTGGTATAGTGGCACTTCTATCCGCGTTGTGACGGCCTTAAAATGCCATTTAAATGTGGTTCCTGTCACCTTCCCTTTTATCCGCGTTGTGTTGGCCCTTGTAACTGTCATCTTTATTCGGATTATCGGTTATCATCAAAAATTAGTATAGTGTCACTTTTAGCCGCTTTGTGTCGGCTCTAGTAAGTGTCATTTTTATTTGGATAATCGTTTATCATTGTAAATTAGTTTAATGTCACTTTTATCCGCGTTGGGACGGACTTTAAAAATGCTATTCAAACGTGGTTCCTATCACCTTCCCTTGTAAGTGTCATCTTTATTCGGATTATAGGTTATCATCAAAAATTAGTATAGTATCACTTTTATCCGCTTTGTGTCGGCCCTTGTAACTGTCATCTTTATTCGGATTATCGTTTATCATCATAAATTAGTATAGTGTCACTTTTATCCGCGTTGGGACGGACTTTAAAAATACCATTCAAACGTGGTTCCTGTCTCCTTCCCTTGTAAGTGTCAATTTATATTTGGATTATCGTTTATTATTAAAAATAGGTATATTGTCACTTTTATCCGCGTTGTGTCGGCCCTTGTAACTGTCATCTTTATTCGGATTATCGTTTATCATCATAAATTAGTATAGTGTCACTTTTATCCGCGTTGGGACGGACTTTAAAAATGCCATTCAAACGTGGTTCCTATCACCTTCCCTTGTAAGTGTCATCATTATTCGGATTATCGGTTATCATCAAAAATTAGTATAGTGTCACTTTTATCCGCGTTGAGACGGACTATAAAAATGCCATTCAAACGTGGTTCCTGTCACCTTCCCTCGTAAGTGTCATCTTTATTCGAATTATCGTTTATCAACACAAATTAGTATAGTGTCACTATTATCCGCGTTCTTAGACCCTTAAAATGCCAGTCGAACATCGTTCCTGCCACCTCACCTTGTAAGTGTCATCTTTAATTGAATTATCTTTTATCATTAAAACTTGGTATAGTTGCAATTCTATCCGCGTTGTGACGGCCTTAAAATGCCATTTAAATGTGGTTCCTGTCACCTTCCCTTTTATCCGCGTTGTGTTGGTCCTTGTAACTGTCATCTTTATTTGGATTATCGTTTATCATTTAAAATCGGTATAGTGTCACTTTTATCCGCGTCGTGCCGCTCTAGTAAGTGTCATTTTTATTTGGATAATCGTTTATCATTGTAAATTAGTTTAATGTCACTTTTATCCGCGTTGGGACGGAATTTTAAAATGCCATTCAAACGTGGTTCCTATCACCTTCCCTTGTAAGTGTCATCTTTATTCGGATTATCGGTTATCATCAAAAATTAGTATAGTATCACTTTTATCCGCTTTGTGTCGGCCCTTGTAACTGTCATCTTTATTCGGATTATCGTTTATCATCAAAAATTAGTATAGTGTCACTTTTATCCGCGTGGGACGGACTTTAAAAATACCATTCAAACGTGGTTCCTGTCTCCTTCCCTTGTAAGTGTCAATTTATATTTGGATTATCGTTTATTATTAAAAGTAGGTATAGTGTCACTTTTATCCGCGTTGTGTCGGCCCTTGTAAGTGTCATCTTTATTTGGATAATCGTTTATCTTCGGAAATATGTGTAGTGTCACTTTTATCCGCTTTGTGTCGGCCCTTGTAACTGTCATCTTTATTCGGATTATCGTTTATCATCATAAATTAGTATAGTGTCACTTTTATCCGCGTTGTGACGGACTATAAAAATGCCATTCAAACGTGGTTCCTGTCACCTTCCCTCGTAAGTGTCATCTTTATTCGGATTATCGTTTATCAACAAAAATTAGTATAGTGTCACTTTTATCCGCATTCTTACACCCTTAAAATGCCAGTCGAACATCGTTCCTGCCACCTCACCTTGTAAGTGTCATCTTTAATTGAATTATCGTTTATCATTAAAAATTGGTATAGTGGCACTTCTATCCGCGTTGTGACGGCCTTAAAATGCCATTTAAATGTGGTTCCTATCACCTTCCCTTTTATCCGCGTTGTGTTGGCCCTTGTAACTGTCATCTTTATTCGGATTATCGTTTATCATCATAAATTAGTATAGTGTCACTTTTATCCGCGTTGGGACGGACTTTAAAAATACCATTCAAACGTGGTTCCTGTCTCCTTCCCTTGTAAGTGTCAATTTATATTTGGATTATCGTTTATTATTAAAAATAGGTATATTGTCACTTTTATCCGCGTTGTGTCGGCCCTTGTAACTGTCATCTTTATTCGGATTATCGTTTATCATCATAAATTAGTATAGTGTCACTTTTATCCGCGTTGGGACGGACTTTAAAAATGCCATTCAAACGTGGTTCCTATCACCTTCCCTTGTAAGTGTCATCATTATTCGGATTATCGGTTATCATCAAAAATTAGTATAGTGTCACTTTTATCCGCGTTGAGACGGACTATAAAAATGCCATTCAAACGTGGTTCCTGTCACCTTCCCTCGTAAGTGTCATCTTTATTCGGATTATCGTTTATCAACACAAATTAGTATAGTGTCACTATTATCCGCGTTCTTAGACCCTTAAAATGCCAGTCGAACATCGTTCCTGCCACCTCACCTTGTAAGTGTCATCTTTAATTGAATTATCTTTTATCATTAAAACTTGGTATAGTTGCAATTCTATCCGCGTTGTGACGGCCTTAAAATGCCATTTAAATGTGGTTCCTGTCACCTTCCCTTTTATCCGCGTTGTGTTGGTCCTTGTAACTGTCATCTTTATTTGGATTATCGTTTATCATTTAAAATCGGTATAGTGTCACTTTTATCCGCGTCGTGCCGCTCTAGTAAGTGTCATTTTTATTTGGATAATCGTTTATCATTGTAAATTAGTTTAATGTCACTTTTATCCGCGTTGGGACGGAATTTTAAAATGCCATTCAAACGTGGTTCCTATCACCTTCCCTTGTAAGTGTCATCTTTATTCGGATTATCGGTTATCATCAAAAATTAGTATAGTATCACTTTTATCCGCTTTGTGTCGGCCCTTGTAACTGTCATCTTTATTCGGATTATCGTTTATCATCAAAAATTAGTATAGTGTCACTTTTATCCGCGTGGGACGGACTTTAAAAATACCATTCAAACGTGGTTCCTGTCTCCTTCCCTTGTAAGTGTCAATTTATATTTGGATTATCGTTTATTATTAAAAGTAGGTATAGTGTCACTTTTATCCGCGTTGTGTCGGCCCTTGTAAGTGTCATCTTTATTTGGATAATCGTTTATCTTCGGAAATATGTGTAGTGTCACTTTTATCCGCTTTGTGTCGGCCCTTGTAACTGTCATCTTTATTCGGATTATCGTTTATCATCATAAATTAGTATAGTGTCACTTTTATCCGCGTTGTGACGGACTATAAAAATGCCATTCAAACGTGGTTCCTGTCACCTTCCCTCGTAAGTGTCATCTTTATTCGGATTATCGTTTATCAACAAAAATTAGTATAGTGTCACTTTTATCCGCATTCTTACACCCTTAAAATGCCAGTCGAACATCGTTCCTGCCACCTCACCTTGTAAGTGTCATCTTTAATTGAATTATCGTTTATCATTAAAAATTGGTATAGTGGCACTTCTATCCGCGTTGTGACGGCCTTAAAATGCCATTTAAATGTGGTTTCTATCACCTTCCCTTTTATCCGCGTTGTGTTGGCCCTTGTAACTGTCATCTTTATTCGGATTATCGGTTATCATAAAAAATTAGTATAGTGTCACTTTTATCCGCGTGGGACGGACTTTAAAAATACCATTCAAACGTGGTTCCTGTCTCCTTCCCTTGTAAGTGTCAATTTATATTTGGATTATCGTTTATTATTAAAAGTAGGTATAGTGTCACTTTTATCCGCGTTGTGTCGGCCCTTGTAAGTGTCATCTTTATTTGGATAATCGTTTATCTTCGGAAATATGTGTAGTGTCACTTTTATCCGCTTTGTGTCGGCCCTTGTAACTGTCATCTTTATTCGGATTATCGTTTATCATCATAAATTAGTATAGTGTCACTTTTATCCGCGTTGTGACGGACTATAAAAATGCCATTCAAACGTGGTTCCTGTCACCTTCCCTCGTAAGTGTCATCTTTATTCGGATTATCGTTTATCAACAAAAATTAGTATAGTGTCACTTTTATCCGCATTCTTACACCCTTAAAATGCCAGTCGAACATCGTTCCTGCCACCTCACCTTGTAAGTGTCATCTTTAATTGAATTATCGTTTATCATTAAAAATTGGTATAGTGGCACTTCTTTCCGCGTTGTGACGGCCTTAAAATGCCATTTAAATGTGGTTCCTATCACCTTCCCTTTTATCCGCGTTGTGTTGGCCCTTGTAACTGTCATCTTTATTCGAATTATCGGTTATCATCAAAAATTAGTATAGTGTCACTTTTAGCCGCTTTGTGTCAGCCCTTGTAACTGTCATCTTTATTCGGATTATCGTTTATCATCATAAATTAGTATAGTGTCACTTTTATCCGCGTTGGGACGGACTTTAAAAATGCCATTCAAACGTGGTTCCTATCACCTTCCCTTGTAAGTGTCATCTTTATTCGGATTATAGGTTATCATCAAAAATTAGTATAGTATCACTTTTATCCGCTTTGTGTCGGCCCTTGTAACTGTCATCTTTATTCGGATTATCGTTTATCATCATAAATTAGTATAGTGTCACTTTTATCCGCGTTGGGACGGACTTTAAAAATACCATTCAATCGTGGTTCCTGTCTCCTTCCCTTGTAAGTGTCAATTTATATTTGGATTATCGTTTATTATTAAAAATAGGTATAGTGTCACTTTTATCCACGTTGTGTCGGCCCTTGTAAGTGTCATCTTTATTTGGATAATCGTTTATCTTCGGAAATATGTATAGTGTCACTTTAATCCTCTTTGTGTCGGCCCTTGTAACTGTCATCTTTATTCAGATTATCGTTTATCATCATAAATTAGTATAGTGTCACTTTTATCCGCGTTGTGACGGACTATAAAAATACCATTCAAACGTGGTTCCTGTCTCCTTCCCTTGTAAGTGTCAATTTATATTTGGATTATCGTTTATTATTAAAAATAGGTATAGTGTCACTTTTATCCGCGTTGTGTCGGCTCTAGGAAGTGTCATTTTTATTTGGATAATCGTTTATCATTGTAAATTAGTTTAATGTCACTTTTATCCGCGTTGGGACGGACTTTTACTTTTGTAACTGTCATCTTTATTCGGATTATCGATTATCATCATAAATTAGTATAGTGTCATTCTTATCCGCGTTGGGACGGACTTTAAAAATACCATTCAAACGTGGTTCCTGTCTCCTTCCCTTGTAAGTGTCAATTTATATTTGGATTATCGTTTATTATTAAAAATAGGTATAGTGTCACTTTTATCCGCGTTGTGTCGGCTCTAGTAAGTGTCATTTTTATTTGGATAATCGTTTATCATTGTAAATTAGTTTAATGTCACTTTTATCCGCGTTGGGACGGACTTTTACTTTTGTAACTGTCATCTTTATTCGGATTATCGTTTATCATCATAAATTAGTATAGTGTCATTTTTATCCGCGTTGGGACGGACTTTAAAAATACCATTCAAACGTGGTTCCTGTCTCCTTCCCTTGTAAGTGTCAATTTATATTTGGATTATCGTTTATTATTAAAAATAGGTATAGTGTCACTTTTATCCGCGTTGTGTCGGCTCTAGTAAGTGTCATTTTTATTTGGATAATCGTTTATCATTGTAAATTAGTTTAATGTCACTTTTATCCGCGTTGGGACGGACTTTTACTTTTGTAACTGTCATCTTTATTCGGATTATCGTTTATCATCATAAATTAGTATAGTGTCATTTTTATCCGCGTTGGGACGGACTTTAAAAATACCATTCAAACGTGGTTCCTGTCTCCTTCCCTTGTAAGTGTCAATTTATATTTGGATTATCGTTTATTATTAAAAATAGGTATAGTGTCACTTTTATCCGCGTTGTGTCGGCTCTAGTAAGTGTCATTTTTATTTGGATAATCGTTTATCATTGTAAATTAGTTTAATGTCACTTTTATCCGCGTTGGGACGGACTTTAAAAATGCTATTCAAACGTGGTTCCTATCACCTTCCCTTGTAAGTGTCATCTTTATTCGGATTATCGTTTATCATCATAAATTAGTATAGTGTCACTTTTATCCGCGTTGGGACGAACTTTAAAAATACCATTCAATCGTGGTTCCTGTCTCCTTCTCTTGTAAGTGTCAATTTATATTTGGATTATCGTTTATTATTAAAAATAGGTATAGTGTCACTTTTATCCGCGTTGTGTCGGCCCTTGTAAGTGTCATCTTTATTTGGATAATCGTTTATCTTCGGAAATATGTATAGTGTCACTTTAATCCTCTTTGTGTCGGCCCTTGTAACTGTCATCTTTATTCGGATTATCGTTTATCATCATAAATTAGTATAGTGTCACTTTTATCCGCGTTGTGACGGACTATAAAAATGCCATTCAAACGTGGTTCCTGTCACCTTCCCTCGTAAGTGTCATCTTTATTCGGATTATCGTTTATCAACAAAAATTAGTATAGTGTCACTTTTATCCGCGTTCTTACACCCTTAAAATGCCAGTCGAACATCGTTCCTGCCACCTCACCTTGTAAGTGTCATCTTTAATTGAATTATCTTTTATCATTAAAAATTGGTATAGTGGCACTTCTATCCGCGTTGTGACGGCCTTAAAATGCCATTTAAATGTGGTTCCTGTCACCTTCCCTTTTATCCGCGTTGTGTTGGCCCTTGTAACTGTCATCTTTATTCGGATTATCGGTTATCATCAAAAATTAGTATAGTGTCACTTTTAGCCGCTTTGTGTCAGCCCTTGTAACTGTCATCTTTATTCGGATTATCGTTTATCATCAGAAATCAGTATAGTGTCACTTTTATCCGCGTTGGGACGGACTTTAAAAATGCCATTAAAACGTGGTTCCTATCACCTTCCCTTGTAAGTGTCATCTTTATTCGGATTATCGGTTATCATCAAAAATTAGTATAGTATCACTTTTATCTGCTTTGAGTCGGCCCTTGTAACTGTCATCTTTATTCGGATTATCGATTATCATCATAAATTAGTATAGTGTCATTTTTATCCGCGTTGGGACGGACTTTAAAAATACCATTCAAACGTGGTTCCTGTCTCCTTCCCTTGTAAGTGTCAATTTATATTTGGATTATCGTTTATTATTAAAAATAGGTATAGTGTCACTTTTATCCGCGTTGTGTCGGCTCTAGTAAGTGTCATTTTTATTTGGATAATCGTTTATCATTGTAAATTAGTTTAATGTCACTTTTATCCGCGTTGGGACGGACTTTTACTTTTGTAACTGTCATCTTTATTCGGATTATCGTTTATCATCATAAATTAGTATAGTGTCATTTTTATCCGCGTTGGGACGGACTTTAAAAATACCATTCAAACGTGGTTCCTGTCTCCTTCCCTTGTAAGTGTCAATTTATATTTGGATTATCGTTTATTATTAAAAATAGGTATAGTGTCACTTTTATCCGCGTTGTGTCGGCTCTAGTAAGTGTCATTTTTATTTGGATAATCGTTTATCATTGTAAATTAGTTTAATGTCACTTTTATCCGCGTTGGGACGGACTTTAAAAATGCTATTCAAACGTGGTTCCTATCACCTTCCCTTGTAAGTGTCATCTTTATTCGGATTATCGTTTATCATCATAAATTAGTATAGTGTCACTTTTATCCGCGTTGGGACGAACTTTAAAAATACCATTCAATCGTGGTTCCTGTCTCCTTCCCTTGTAAGTGTCAATTTATATTTGGATTATCGTTTATTATTAAAAATAGGTATAGTGTCACTTTTATCCGCGTTGTGTCGGCCCTTGTAAGTGTCATCTTTATTTGGATAATCGTTTATCTTCGGAAATATGTATAGTGTCACTTTAATCCTCTTTGTGTCGGCCCTTGTAACTGTCATCTTTATTCGGATTATCGTTTATCATCATAAATTAGTATAGTGTCACTTTTATCCGCGTTGTGACGGACTATAAAAATGCCATTCAAACGTGGTTCCTGTCACCTTCCCTCGTAAGTGTCATCTTTATTCGGATTATCGTTTATCAACAAAAATTAGTATAGTGACACTTTTATCCGCGTTCTTACACCCTTAAAATGCCAGTCGAACATCGTTCCTGCCACCTCACCTTGTAAGTGTCATCTTTAATTGAATTATCTTTTATCATTAAAAATTGGTATAGTGGCACTTCTATCCGCGTTGTGACGGCCTTAAAATGCCATTTAAATGTGGTTCCTGTCACCTTCCCTTTTATCCGCGTTGTGTTGGCCCTTGTAACTGTCATCTTTATTCGGATTATCGGTTATCATCAAAAATTAGTATAGTGTCACTTTTAGCCGCTTTGTGTCGGCTCTAGTAAGTGTCATTTTTATTTGGATAATCGTTTATCATTGTAAATTAGTTTAATGTCACTTTTATCCGCGTTGGGACGGACTTTAAAAATGCTATTCAAACGTGGTTCCTATCACCTTCCCTTGTAAGTGTCATCTTTATTCGGATTATAGGTTATCATCAAAAATTAGTATAGTATCACTTTTATCCGCTTTGTGTCGGCCCTTGTAACTGTCATCTTTATTCGGATTATCGTTTATCATCATAAATTAGTATAGTGTCACTTTTATCCGCGTTGGGACGGACTTTAAAAATACCATTCAATCGTGGTTCCTGTCTCCTTCCCTTGTAAGTGTCAATTTATATTTGGATTATCGTTTATTATTAAAAATAGGTATAGTGTCACTTTTATCCGCGTTGTGTCGGCCCTTGTAAGTGTCATCTTTATTTGGATAATCGTTTATCTTCGGAAATATGTATAGTGTCACTTTAATCCTCTTTGTGTCGGCCCTTGTAACTGTCATCTTTATTCAGATTATCGTTTATCATCATAAATTAGTATAGTGTCACTTTTATCCGCGTTGTGACGGACTATAAAAATGCCATTCAAACGTGGTTCCTGTCACCTTCCCTCGTAAGTGTCATCTTTATTCGGATTATCGTTTATCAACAAAAATTAGTATAGTGTCACTTTTATCCGCGTTCTTACACCCTTAAAATGCCAGTCGAACATCGTTCCTGCCACCTCACCTTGTAAGTGTCATCTTTAATTGAATTATCTTTTATCATTAAAAATTGGTATAGTGGCACTTCTATCCGCGTTGTGACGGCCTTAAAATGCCATTTAAATGTGGTTCCTGTCACCTTCCCTTTTATCCGCGTTGTGTTGGCCCTTGTAACTGTCATCTTTATTCGGATTATCGGTTATCATCAAAAATTAGTATAGTGTCACTTTTAGCCGCTTTGTGTCAGCCCTTGTAACTGTCATCTTTATTCGGATTATCGTTTATCATCATAAATCAGTATAGTGTCACTTATCCGCGTTGGGACGGACTTTAAAAAGGCCATTAAAACGTGGTTCCTATCACCTTCCCTTGTAAGTGTCATCTTTATTCGGATTATCGGTTATCATCAAAAATTAGTATAGTATCACTTTTATCTGCTTTGAGTCGGCCCTTGTAACTTTCATCTTTATTCGGATTATCGTTTATCATCATAAATTAGTATAGTGTCATTTTTATCCGCGTTGGGACGGACTTTAAAAATACCATTCAAACGTGGTTCCTGTCTCCTTCCCTTGTAAGTGTCAATTTATATTTGGATTATCGTTTATTATTAAAAATAGGTATAGTGTCACTTTTATCCGCGTTGTGTCGGCTCTAGGAAGTGTCATTTTTATTTGGATAATCGTTTATCATTGTAAATTAGTTTAATGTCACTTTTATCCGCGTTGGGACGGACTTTTACTTTTGTAACTGTCATCTTTATTCGGATTATCGATTATCATCATAAATTAGTATAGTGTCATTCTTATCCGCGTTGGGACGGACTTTAAAAATACCATTCAAACGTGGTTCCTGTCTCCTTCCCTTGTAAGTGTCAATTTATATTTGGATTATCGTTTATTATTAAAAATAGGTATAGTGTCACTTTTATCCGCGTTGTGTCGGCTCTAGTAAGTGTCATTTTTATTTGGATAATCGTTTATCATTGTAAATTAGTTTAATGTCACTTTTATCCGCGTTGGGACGGACTTTTACTTTTGTAACTGTCATCTTTATTCGGATTATCGTTTATCATCATAAATTAGTATAGTGTCATTTTTATCCGCGTTGGGACGGACTTTAAAAATACCATTCAAACGTGGTTCCTGTCTCCTTCCCTTGTAAGTGTCAATTTATATTTGGATTATCGTTTATTATTAAAAATAGGTATAGTGTCACTTTTATCCGCGTTGTGTCGGCTCTAGTAAGTGTCATTTTTATTTGGATAATCGTTTATCATTGTAAATTAGTTTAATGTCACTTTTATCCGCGTTGGGACGGACTTTTACTTTTGTAACTGTCATCTTTATTCGGATTATCGTTTATCATCATAAATTAGTATAGTGTCATTTTTATCCGCGTTGGGACGGACTTTAAAAATACCATTCAAACGTGGTTCCTGTCTCCTTCCCTTGTAAGTGTCAATTTATTTTTGGATTATCGTTTATTATTAAAAATAGGTATAGTGTCACTTTTATCTGCGTTGTGTCGGCTCTAGTAAGTGTCATTTTTATTTGGATAATCGTTTATCATTGTAAATTAGTTTAATCTCACTTTTATCCGCGTTGGGACGGACTTTAAAAATGCTATTCAAACGTGGTTCCTATCACCTTCCCTTGTAAGTGTCATCTTTATTCGGATTATCGTTTATCATCATAAATTAGTATAGTGTCACTTTTATCCGCGTTGGGACGAACTTTAAAAATACCATTCAATCGTGGTTCTGTCTCCTTCTCTTGTAAGTGTCAATTTATATTTGGATTATCGTTTATTATTAAAAATAGGTATAGTGTCACTTTTATCCGCGTTGTGTCGGCCCTTGTAAGTGTCATCTTTATTTGGATAATCGTTTATCTTCGGAAATATGTATAGTGTCACTTTAATCCTCTTTGTGTCGGCCCTTGTAACTGTCATCTTTATTCGGATTATCGTTTATCATCATAAATTAGTATAGTGTCACTTTTATCCGCGTTGTGACGGACTATAAAAATGCCATTCAAACGTGGTTCCTGTCACCTTCCCTCGTAAGTGTCATCTTTATTCGGATTATCGTTTATCAACAAAAATTAGTATAGTGTCACTTTTATCCGCGTTCTTACACCCTTAAAATGCCAGTCGAACATCGTTCCTGCCACCTCACCTTGTAAGTGTCATCTTTAATTGAATTATCTTTTATCATTAAAAATTGGTATAGTGGCACTTCTATCCGCGTTGTGACGGCCTTAAAATGCCATTTAAATGTGGTTCCTGTCACCTTCCCTTTTATCCGCGTTGTGTTGGCCCTTGTAACTGTCATCTTTATTCGGATTATCGGTTATCATCAAAAATTAGTATAGTGTCACTTTTAGCCGCTTTGTGTCGGCTCTAGTAAGTGTCATTTTTATTTGGATAATCGTTTATCTTCGGAAATATGTATAGTGTCACTTTTATCCGCTTTGTGTCGGCCCTTGTAACTGTCATCTTTATTCGGATTATCGTTTACAATCGTAAAGGAGTATAGTGTCACTTTTATCCGCGTTGTGACGGACTATAAAAATGCCATTCAAACGTGGTTCTTGTCACCTTCCCTCGTAAGTGTCATCTTTATTCGGATTATCGGTTATCATCAAAAATTAGTATAGTGTCACTTTTAGCCGCTTTGTGTCAGCCCTTGTAACTGTCATCTTTATTCGGATTATCGTTTATCATCAGAAATCAGTATAGTGTCACTTTTATCCGCGTTGGGACGGACTTTAAAAATGCCATTAAAACGTGGTTCCTATCACCTTCCCTTGTAAGTGTCATCTTTATTCGGATTATCGGTTATCATCAAAAATTAGTATAGTATCACTTTTATCTGCTTTGAGTCGGCCCTTGTAACTGTCATCTTTATTCGGATTATCGATTATCATCATAAATTAGTATAGTGTCATTTTTATCCGCGTTGGGACGGACTTTAAAAATACCATTCAAACGTGGTTCCTGTCTCCTTCCCTTGTAAGTGTCAATTTATATTTGGATTATCGTTTATTATTAAAAATAGGTATAGTGTCACTTTTATCCGCGTTGTGTCGGCTCTAGTAAGTGTCATTTTTATTTGGATAATCGTTTATCATTGTAAATTAGTTTAATGTCACTTTTATCCGCGTTGGGACGGACTTTTACTTTTGTAACTGTCATCTTTATTCGGATTATCGTTTATCATCATAAATTAGTATAGTGTCATTTTTATCCGCGTTGGGACGGACTTTAAAAATACCATTCAAACGTGGTTCCTGTCTCCTTCCCTTGTAAGTGTCAATTTATATTTGGATTATCGTTTATTATTAAAAATAGGTATAGTGTCACTTTTATCCGCGTTGTGTCGGCTCTAGTAAGTGTCATTTTTATTTGGATAATCGTTTATCATTGTAAATTAGTTTAATGTCACTTTTATCCGCGTTGGGACGGACTTTAAAAATGCTATTCAAACGTGGTTCCTATCACCTTCCCTTGTAAGTGTCATCTTTATTCGGATTATCGTTTATCATCATAAATTAGTATAGTGTCACTTTTATCCGCGTTGGGACGAACTTTAAAAATACCATTCAATCGTGGTTCCTGTCTCCTTCCCTTGTAAGTGTCAATTTATATTTGGATTATCGTTTATTATTAAAAATAGGTATAGTGTCACTTTTATCCGCGTTGTGTCGGCCCTTGTAAGTGTCATCTTTATTTGGATAATCGTTTATCTTCGGAAATATGTATAGTGTCACTTTAATCCTCTTTGTGTCGGCCCTTGTAACTGTCATCTTTATTCGGATTATCGTTTATCATCATAAATTAGTATAGTGTCACTGTTATCCGCGTTGTGACGGACTATAAAAATGCCATTCAAACGTGGTTCCTGTCACCTTCCCTCGTAAGTGTCATCTTTATTCGGATTATCGTTTATCAACAAAAATTAGTATAGTGTCACTTTTATCCGCGTTCTTACACCCTTAAAATGCCAGTCGAACATCGTTCCTGCCACCTCACCTTGTAAGTGTCATCTTTAATTGAATTATCTTTTATCATTAAAAATTGGTATAGTGGCACTTCTATCCGCGTTGTGACGGCCTTAAAATGCCATTTAAATGTGGTTCCTGTCACCTTCCCTTTTATCCGCGTTGTGTTGGCCCTTGTAACTGTCATCTTTATTCGGATTATCGGTTATCATCAAAAATTAGTATAGTGTCACTTTTAGCCGCTTTGTGTCGGCTCTAGTAAGTGTCATTTTTATTTGGATAATCGTTTATCATTGTAAATTAGTTTAATGTCACATTTATCCGCGTTGGGACGGACTTTAAAAATGCTATTCAAACGTGGTTCCTATCACCTTCCCTTGTAAGTGTCATCTTTATTCGGATAATCGTTTATCTTCGGAAATATGTATAGTGTCACTTTTATCCGCGTTGTGTCGGCTCTAGTAAGTGTCATTTTTATTTGGATAATCGTTTATCATTGTAAATTAGTTTAATGTCACTTTTATCCGCGTTGGGACGGACTTTTACTTTTGTAACTGTCATCTTTATTCGGATTATCGTTTATCATCATAAATTAGTATAGTGTCATTTTTATCCGCGTTGGGACGGACTTTAAAAATACCATTCAAACGTGGTTCCTGTCTCCTTCCCTTGTAAGTGTCAATTTATATTTGGATTATCGTTTATTATTAAAAATAGGTATAGTGTCACTTTTATCCGCGTTGTGTCGGCTCTAGTAAGTGTCATTTTTATTTGGATAATCGTTTATCATTGTAAATTAGTTTAATCTCACTTTTATCCGCGTTGGGACGGACTTTAAAAATGCTATTCAAACGTGGTTCCTATCACCTTCCCTTGTAAGTGTCATCTTTATTCGGATTATCGTTTATCATCATAAATTAGTATAGTGTCACTTTTATCCGCGTTGGGACGAACTTTAAAAATACCATTCAATCGTGGTTCTGTCTCCTTCTCTTGTAAGTGTCAATTTATATTTGGATTATCGTTTATTATTAAAAATAGGTATAGTGTCACTTTTATCCGCGTTGTGTCGGCCCTTGTAAGTGTCATCTTTATTTGGATAATCGTTTATCTTCGGAAATATGTATAGTGTCACTTTAATCCTCTTTGTGTCGGCCCTTGTAACTGTCATCTTTATTCGGATTATCGTTTATCATCATAAATTAGTATAGTGTCACTTTTATCCGCGTTGTGACGGACTATAAAAATGCCATTCAAACGTGGTTCCTGTCACCTTCCCTCGTAAGTGTCATCTTTATTCGGATTATCGTTTATCAACAAAAATTAGTATAGTGTCACTTTTATCCGCGTTCTTACACCCTTAAAATGCCAGTCGAACATCGTTCCTGCCACCTCACCTTGTAAGTGTCATCTTTAATTGAATTATCTTTTATCATTAAAAATTGGTATAGTGGCACTTCTATCCGCGTTGTGACGGCCTTAAAATGCCATTTAAATGTGGTTCCTGTCACCTTCCCTTTTATCCGCGTTGTGTTGGTCCTTGTAACTGTCATCTTTATTCGGATTATCGGTTATCATCAAAAATTAGTATAGTGTCACTTTTAGCCGCTTTGTGTCGGCTCTAGTAAGTGTCATTTTTATTTGGATAATCGTTTATCTTCGGAAATATGTATAGTGTCACTTTTATCCGCTTTGTGTCGGCCCATGTAACTGTCATCTTTATTCGGATTATCGTTTACAATCGTAAAGGAGTATAGTGTCACTTTTATCCGCGTTGTGACGGACTATAAAAAGGCCATTCAAACGTGGTTCTTGTCACCTTCCCTCGTAAGTGTCATCTTTATTCGGATTATCGTTTATCAACAAAAATTAGTATAGTATCACTTTTATCCGCTTTGTGTCGGCCCTTGTAACTGTCATCTTTATTCGGATTATCGTTTATCATCATAAATTAGTATAGTGTCACTTTTATCCGCGTTGTGACGGACTATAAAAATGCCATTCAAACGTGGTTCCTGTCACCTTCCCTCGTAAGTGTCATCTTCATTCGGATTATCGTTTATCAACAAAAATTAGTATAGTGTCACTTTTATCCGCGTTCTTACACCCTTAAAATGCCAGTCGAACATCGTTCCTGCCACCTCACCTTGTAAGTGTCATCTTTAATTGAATTATCTTTTATCATTAAAAATTGGTATAGTGGCACTTCTATCCGCGTTGTGACGGCCTTAAAATGCCATTTAAATGAGGTTCCTGTCACCTTCCCTTTTATCCGCTTTGTGTCGGCCCTTGTAACTGTCATCTTTATTCGGATTATCGTTTATCATCATAAATTAGTATAGTGTCACTTTTATCCGCGTTGGGACGGACTTTAAAAATACCATTCAATCGTGGTTCCTGTCTCCTTCCCTTGTAAGTGTCAATTTATATTTGGATTATCGTTTATTATTAAAAATTGATATAGTGTCACTTTTATCCGCGTTGTGTCGGCCCTTGTAAGTGTCATCTTTATTTGGATAATCGTTTATCTTCGGAAATATGTATAGTGTCACTTTTATCCGCTTTGTGTCGGCCCTTGTAACTGTCATTTTTATTTGGATAATCGTTTATCATTGTAAATTAGTTTAATGTCACTTTTATCCGCGTTGGGACGGACTTTAAAAATACCATTCAATCGTGGTTCCTGTCTCCTTCCCTTGTAAGTGTCAATTTATATTTGGATTATCGTTTATTATTAAAAATAGGTATAGTGTCACTTTTATCCGCTTTGTGTCGGCCCTTGTAACTGTCATCTTTATTCGGATTATCGGTTATCATCAAAAATTAGTATAGTGTCACTTTTAGCCGCTTTGTGTCAGCCCTTGTAACTGTCATCTTTATTCGGATTATCGTTTATCATCAGAAATCAGTATAGTGTCACTTTTATCCGCGTTGGGACGGACTTTAAAAATGCCATTAAAACGTGGTTCCTATCACCTTCCCTTGTAAGTGTCATCTTTATTCGGATTATCGGTTATCATCAAAAATTAGTATAGTATCACTTTTATCTGCTTTGAGTCGGCCCTTGTAACTGTCATCTTTATTCGGATTATCGATTATCATCATAAATTAGTATAGTGTCATTTTTATCCGCGTTGGGACGGACTTTAAAAATACCATTCAAACGTGGTTCCTGTCTCCTTCCCTTGTAAGTGTCAATTTATATTTGGATTATCGTTTATTATTAAAAATAGGTATAGTGTCACTTTTATCCGCGTTGTGTCGGCTCTAGTAAGTGTCATTTTTATTTGGATAATCGTTTATCATTGTAAATTAGTTTAATGTCACTTTTATCCGCGTTGGGACGGACTTTTACTTTTGTAACTGTCATCTTTATTCGGATTATCGTTTATCATCATAAATTAGTATAGTGTCATTTTTATCCGCGTTGGGACGGACTTTAAAAATACCATTCAAACGTGGTTCCTGTCTCCTTCCCTTGTAAGTGTCAATTTATATTTGGATTATCGTTTATTATTAAAAATAGGTATAGTGTCACTTTTATCCGCGTTGTGTCGGCTCTAGTAAGTGTCATTTTTATTTGGATAATCGTTTATCATTGTAAATTAGTTTAATGTCACTTTTATCCGCGTTGGGACGGACTTTAAAAATGCTATTCAAACGTGGTTCCTATCACCTTCCCTTGTAAGTGTCATCTTTATTCGGATTATCGTTTATCATCATAAATTAGTATAGTGTCACTTTTATCCGCGTTGGGACGAACTTTAAAAATACCATTCAATCGTGGTTCCTGTCTCCTTCCCTTGT
The DNA here is from genome assembly GCA_020010945.3 of Muscidifurax raptorellus. Taxonomy (NCBI): domain Eukaryota; kingdom Metazoa; phylum Arthropoda; class Insecta; order Hymenoptera; family Pteromalidae; genus Muscidifurax; species Muscidifurax raptorellus. Next base: position 1,470,137 of record JAHUUD020000021.1, on the reverse strand, counting down.
AAGTGTCAATTTATATTTGGATTATCGTTTATTATTAAAAATAGGTATAGTGTCACTTTTATCCGCGTTGTGTCGGCCCTTGTAAGTGTCATCTTTATTTGGATAATCGTTTATCTTCGGAAATATGTATAGTGTCACTTTAATCCTCTTTGTGTCGGCCCTTGTAACTGTCATCTTTATTCGGATTATCGTTTATCATCATAAATTAGTATAGTGTCACTTTTATCCGCGTTGTGACGAACTATAAAAATGCCATTCAAACGTGGTTCCTGTCACCTTCCCTCGTAAGTGTCATCTTCATTCGGATTATCGTTTATCAACAAAAATTAGTATAGTGTCACTTTTATCCGCGTTCTTACACCCTCAAAATGCCAGTCGAACATCGTTCCTGCCACCTCACCTTGTAAGTGTCATCTTTAATTGAATTATCTTTTATCATTAAAAATTGGTATAGTGGCACTTCTATCCGCGTTGTGACGGCCTTAAAATGCCATTTAAATGTGGTTCCTGTCACCTTCCCTTTTATCCGCGTTGTGTTGGCCCTTGTAACTGTCATCTTTATTCGGATTATCGGTTATCATCAAAAATTAGTATAGTGTCACTTTTAGCCGCTTTGTGTCAGCCCTTGTAACTGTCATCTTTATTCGGATTATCGTTTATCATCATAAATCAGTATAGTGTCACTTTTATCCGCGTTGGGACGGACTTTAAAAATGCCATTAAAACGTGGTTCCTATCACCTTCCCTTGTAAGTGTCATCTTTATTCGGATTATCGGTTATCATCAAAAATTAGTATAGTATCACTTTTATCTGCTTTGAGTCGGCCCTTGTAACTTTCATCTTTATTCGGATTATCGTTTATCATCATAAATTAGTATAGTGTCATTTTTATCCGCGTTGGGACGGACTTTAAAAATACCATTCAAACGTGGTTCCTGTCTCCTTCCCTTGTAAGTGTCAATTTATATTTGGATTATCGTTTATTATTAAAAATAGGTATAGTGTCACTTTTATCCGCGTTGTGTCGGCTCTAGTAAGTGTCATTTTTATTTGGATAATCGTTTATCATTGTAAATTAGTTTAATGTCACTTTTATCCGCGTTGGGACGGACTTTTACTTTTGTAACTGTCATCTTTATTCGGATTATCGTTTATCATCATAAATTAGTATAGTGTCATTTTTATCCGCGTTGGGACGGACTTTAAAAATACCATTCAAACGTGGTTCCTGTCTCCTTCCCTTGTAAGTGTCAATTTATATTTGGATTATCGTTTATTATTAAAAATAGGTATAGTGTCACTTTTATCCGCGTTGTGTCGGCTCTAGTAAGTGTCATTTTTATTTGGATAATCGTTTATCATTGTAAATTAGATTAATGTCACTTTTATCCGCGTTGGGACGGACTTTAAAAATGCTATTCAAACGTGGTTCCTATCACCTTCCCTTGTAAGTGTCATCTTTATTCGGATAATCGTTTATCTTCGGAAATATGTATAGTGTCACTTTTATCCGCTTTGTGTCGGCCCTTGTAACTGTCATCTTTATTCGGATTATCGTTTACAATCGTAAAGGAGTATAGTGTCACTTTTATCCGCGTTGTGACGGACTATAAAAATGCCATTCAAACGTGGTTCTTGTCACCTTCCCTCGTAAGTGTCATCTTTATTCGGATTATCGTTTATCAACAAAAATTAGTATAGTATCACTTTTATCCGCTTTGTGTCGGCTCTAGTAAGTGTCATTTTTATTTGGATAATCGTTTATCATTGTAAATTAGTTTAATGTCACTTTTATCCGCGTTGGGACGGACTTTAAAAATGCTATTCAAACGTGGTTCCTGTCTCCTTCCCTTGTAAGTGTCAATTTATATTTGGATTATCGTTTATTATTAAAAATAGGTATAGTGTCACTTTTATCCGCGTTGTGTCGGCTCTAGTAAGTGTCATTTTTATTTGGATAATCGTTTATCATTGTAAATTAGTTTAATGTCACTTTTATCCGCGTTGGGACGGACTTTAAAAATGCTATTCAAACGTGGTTCCTATCACCTTCCCTTGTAAGTGTCATCTTTATTCGGATTATCGTTTATCATCATAAATTAGTATAGTGTCACTTTTATCCGCGTTGGGACGGACTTTAAAAACACCATTCAATCGTGGTTCCTGTCACCTTCCCTCGTAAGTGTCATCTTTATTCGGATTATCGTTTATCAACAAAAATTAGTATAGTGTCACTTTTATCCGCGTTGTGACGGACTATAAAAATGCCATTCAAACGTGGTTCCTGTCACCTTCCCTCGTAAGTGTCATCTTTATTCGGATTATCGTTTATCAACAAAAATTAGTATAGTGTCACTTTTATCCGCGTTCTTACACCCTTAAAATGCCAGTCGAACATCGTTCCTGCCACCTCACCTTGTAAGTGTCATCTTTAATTGAATTATCTTTTATCATTAAAAATTGGTATAGTGGCACTTCTATCCGCGTTGTGACGGCCTTAAAATGCCATTTAAATGTGGTTCCTGTCACCTTCCCTTTTATCCGCGTTGTGTTGGCCCTTGTAACTGTCATCTTTATTCGGATTATCGGTTATCATCAAAAATTAGTATAGTGTCACATTTATCCGCGTTGTGTCGGCCCTTGTAACTGTCATCTTTATTCGGATTATCGTTTATCATCAAAAATTAGTATAGTGTCACTTTTATCCGCGTTGTGACGGACTATAAAAATGCCATTCAAACGTGGTTCCTGTCACCTTCCCTCGTAAGTGTCATTTTTATTTGGATTATCGTTTATCATTTAAAATCGGTATAGTGTCACTTTTATCCGCGTCTTGTCGGCTCTGTTTATTGGCAGCGTGTTGTCGGCTCTGTTTATTGGCATTCTGTATGTGATGTAGAATCTGAAGTTATTAGTATTGTTTATATATAATTTATTGTTGTTTAATAGAGTCACGGAATTAACGATTTAGTGTAGAACATTTCCGGGACTTCCCGGAAATAACGTACCAGTCCTGGAAATAACGCTTATATACCAAAATTAGTCCCGGAAATAACGCGTAAGGGTACATATATATATATATATATATATATATATATATATATATATATATATATATATATATATATATATATATATATTGACTTTCCGGGCATCACATTTTCCGGGCTTTACGATTTCCGGGCATCTCATTTTTCGGGCATTGCGATTCCCGGGCATCACCATTTCCGGGCAGTTCGATTTTTATGTGTTTTAGTTTCCATCAGGCATCTCGATTTCCGGACATATGGAAACTTGGATATGAGAAGAAAAGCATTTTTTCTTTATAATGAAAAATGCGAACAGAAGTAAATATTGTACGCGAGCATCTAACTAAGCTTCTCAAACTCATCTTCGTGGCGCTACAGTGCCACTTGATATTTATGTATACATAAATTGTACCTGTGTCAAAACTTTTATAGCTATAGGCTTCATAGTAATGACAACGACTCAAAGCCCGGTCAAACGATGATAATGGATAACAACGACGTCCAGGACTCAAATTTTATAAATTATTATTATATTGATTATATTGACTTCAAAATAGAGAAGGAGAAAATGAACGGAATAATGAAATACTATTTTCCAGATGAAAAAGTCTTTCCTAAAAATTTCAATGACAATCGTAAAAATTTAATATCTTATTTATTCTATATTTTTCAAAACTGTTGCTCTAATATTTTCTATTTTTTGTACACTTTTTTTCATGTATATAATATAATTTTTCATTTGTATAATATAGTATTTGTTATGTAAACATTTTTGACTGCGAATAATTATTTTATTGCTTAATAATTGGCGAATCTACCAATTATTTTACCAAAGTTTTTATAAAGTACGGAAAACATACCCCAAAACTGTATCTTCTATCATAAAAACAAAATATAGCCTCTGCTTATTTTTAAGCCTTTTGGAGTTTGTGTTTGTGTGTGAAGTTCTAATGTTTTTGTGTCCGGTGAATGCTTATCTGTGGGCATGATGGTGTGTGTCTGTGTGTGTATGAGTGTGTGTGTGTTTTTTTTTTTTTTTTTTTTATTGGAGAAAGAGGTTGGAGGGAAAAATCTTAATAGACCATGACATGGCCTGAGCCACCGTGTGTTGGATTCTCACCAACTAAAACCCTTCGTTTTGCGACCGAATATAAAATCCAATTGCAACCCGAATCCTCTTCGCTCTCCTTACCGATTTGTCGGTGAGGAGGGCCAAGCTCCGTCTTCAGTGCCTTTTTCCCCCGCGGTACCACGGTCAAGTATTACTTCGCGGGGGGGCATAGGGACATTGCCCTTGTCTCCTTGATGTGATTGTCATTCCTTATGCGTCCATATCTAGTAGATCTACTATCGTACCTTCTTCATTATAGGCTGCCGTCTACTTCTTACCGCATCGTCCGGTCGTCAGCTTCTTGCAGCATCTCTCGTCTTCTTCTCTCTTCGTCGCCCCTCACTTTCTTGAGGATGACCGCGGCGTAGTTACTAACCACGTGCCAGCCCTCAGCGGTGGCGAACATAGCTACCATAATAGACTCAGGAGTTGCTCTGGTCTGGAGGTAGCGTTCAAACTCTTCACGCTCCTGCTGGTAACGCGAGCAGTAGCAAAAAACGTGCTCAGCGTCCTCGCACATGTCCAAACATGCTGGGCAGTCTGGACAGTCTTCTAAATTAAATCTACACAGGTATGCTCGATAGCATCCATGTCCCGTCAAAAATTGCGTGAGGTAGTAGTTTACTTCCCCGTGTCTTCTTGTGATCCAGTCTTCAATCTTTGGTATAAGTCGGTGCGTCCAGCGCCCTTTCAGGCTACTGTCCCATCTTCTCTGCCACTCAGCTACTGTTTGTTCTCTGGCAGCGTTCCAGATTTCTGCCTTCGTTCTATCGCTGTTCTCCTGTTTTGCCATGTATATGGCCTTCCTCTCTAGTGCTAAGAGGTCGATGGGTGGCATGCTTGCCACGACGCTTATTGCATCGTCCGATACCGTGCGGTAAGCAGACGCTACTCTTAGCGCACTCCGTCTATACACGGATGACAGGTTCCGCGCATAGGCTTTTATTGCCATTGCATCTGCCCAAATTGGTGCCCCGTACAGCATAATCGATGTACTGACACTTGCTAACAGCTTCTTTTTCTTCTGAGTAGCTCCACCGACATTCGGCATGAGCCGAGAAAGAGCAGCAGTCGTTCTTGACGCTTTTTTACCTGCTAATTCAAGGTGCTGTTTAAACGTCAACTTTTCGTCTATAGTAACGCCCAAATACTTGATAGTCGATTTAGAGGTTATCTCATGGCCGTCTACCATTAGGGCGATTGTCTCCATTTTCTTCCTGCTAGATATCAGGATCGCCTCGGTCTTGTGTCCAGCGAGTTCAAGTCCCGTTTCTCTCAGCCACCTCTGGATGGTGGTGATCGCTTCATTGGTGATTTCAGCGACGTCTTCTTTTTCCTTCCCTACTACTACAAGAGCTATGTCGTCTGCGAATCCTACTACCATAGCCTCCCGCGGGAGTTATAGTCTCAGCACTCCGTCATACATAATGTTCCACAATGGCGGGCCCAGTACTGATCCCTGTGGAACACCTGCCGTGACCTTGTAGGTTTCAGTGCCGCAATCCGTTTCGTACAGTAAAGTTCTGTCCTTCAGATAGTCGGCCATCATCCTCCTGATGTATGTGGGCACCTCAAGCTTTTCAAGCGCTTCATGTATCTTCGTCCAATTTGCAGAGTTGAATGCGTTTTTGACATCCAAAGTAATAACTGCACAGTACTTCTTTGTTCCGCCCTTCCACCGTTTTCCACTGTTGGCTGCTCGGGCTGTGTTTACCACTAGGCCGATCGCGTCCAAAGTAGATCGGCACTTCCGAAAGCCATATTGGTGCTCGGCAAGCCCCTTGGTCTCTTCGATTATGCACTCCATCCTGTTGCTGATAATGCGCTCCAGTATTTTTCCTTGAGTGTCCATCATACATAATGGTCTGTACGATGTCTCCCCTCCGGGCGCTTTGTTACCCTTAGGTAACAACACAAGTCGCTGCTTTTTCCAGTTGGTCGAAAATCTCCCTTCGGCCAGGCATGCATTGTAGAGGCCAACAAATTCTTCAGGTTTAGCCTCGATGGCATGCTTCAGCGCTACATTTGGTATGCCGTCAGGACCGGGAGCCTTATTGTTTCCTACCCTCTTGCTTGCTACAAGTAGCTCCTCAACTGTAATTGGAGGAATATTTTCTTCCCGCACTTCCTCTGCTATAGCATATGGTGCGTCCGGCTGACTTGGAAAAAGTGTTGTCACTACCCTCTTTAGTACCTCTGGGCACTTTGGTGGGGGTATATAGCTTCCTTTGAGTGTCTTCATAACTGTTTTGTAGGGCCTGCCCCATGGATCTTTATTGACCTCTTCTAGCAGCTCCTTATGACATCTCTGCTTGCTTTCACTGATGCACTTCTTGAGGGTGCACTTGGCTTCTTTCATTCTTCTGCTGCATTCTTCTACAGCTTCGCTTCCAATACCGGTTCGGTAAAACTTTTTCCTTGCCCGTTGCTCAAGCCTTCGTGCTCGATGGCAAGCGGAGCGCGCTGATCTAATCTTCTCATTCCACCAATATACTGGTGCCCATCTTTGATTGGGCACTTTTCTTGGCATAACTGCGTCACAGGCTCGGGTGAGCCATTTTGTCATTTGTTCAGCCTTATGTTCTGCTGATCCCGTCAATTGGATATTTCCTAACATCATCAGAAATAGTTCCTTGTCGTACTCCTTGGCTTTCCATTCCATTTTCGTACTTATAGGGTTACTAGTACAGTGCACCATGTTTTGTGTGCCCAGCTCCATTATAATGGCGTGGTGATCACTATTAGTGAAGTGATCGCTTACGGTCCATTTACTCACCTCTTTTACCAGAGATCTACTAACAAATGTTAAGTCGATCACTGATTCAGCGTCCACCTTTTTATAGGTTGGTACGTTGCCTTCGTTCACCAGCACCATGTCCAGAAGTGTGAATGCCTCTAGTAGGGCCTGTCCTCTTCTATTAGTTTTTCGGCTGCCCCATTCAACCGCCCATGAGTTAAAGTCCCCAGCTATAATAGCTGGTTTTTTAGCCCTGACATCTCGTACTAGCCGGTCCAAGAACTGCTGAAACTGATCTATTGGCGCACTGGGTGGGGCATAACAGCTGTATACCTGTATACCCTCAATCTTTGCGCTGGCAAAACCTGCTTCTTTGACTTTCATCCTACTTTGAAAGGTAAGGTCTCTGCACGCCCAAATAGCTGCTTTACCGGAGCCATCGGATTCCCACCTTGGCTGTTCAAGATCTCTGTACTGCTCACTGATTATAGCAACATCAATCTTCTGCTCACGGACGTACTGACAGAGAAGGTCCTGTGCTACCTCACAGTGGTTCAGGTTTAACTGTACTATTCTCATCTTCTTTGTTTTGTGGCTTTCACTGCTGCTTGGTACGCTGGGCAATTATAGCTACCTGCGGCATGATCGCTTCTCTCTACGTCGTTCTTTCCTCTGCAGAGAATGCAGCTGGGCTGGTTTGTGCAGTCTTTCGCTACATGTCCCGCTGAGCCACATTTGTAGCAGCAGCGGCTTCTATCGTGCTGCTCAATGCAGCTTGCAGCAGTATGGCCGAAGCCCAAGCATTTATAGCACCTGAGCGGGCGGGTGTCTCGCTTTATTGCCCTTATTCGGCAGATAACCCACCCTATCTTTATCTTCTCACCCTTGATAAACTTCTGGGCTATCTGGGCAGGTAACTGTACTATTGCTTTCTGCGTATCTCCATAAGCTTTACGAAGCGACTTAACCGCCGTAGGTTCGAAATTATGTCCTTCCTCGTCATTTTTGCGTAGTGCGTCCACTATATCCTCCTTAGTGGTCAGCATGTCAAGATCCTTAATCTCGAAGGCCTCTTCATGATGCAGCGCCCTGATTGTAGCAGTTTCCACTAGTACTACTTTCACCGCTTCCTGGAGCTCAGCTGTTTCCACCTCCTTGGAACGTCGTAGCTCGAGTAGCAGATCTCCTGCTGTTGTTTTGCGTATTCTATGTACGCTGTTTCCTAACTTTTCTAGGCTGGGCTCTGCCTTCATTTTCTTTAGGATTTCGGCGTAGCTTTTTCCACCCTCGGCCTTGATGACTAAGGCGTCAGGTCTAGGAGGTCTTGCTCTTGCCGTCCTACTTTTTCTGGTGCCTTTTTGGTCTTGGCCACGAGCACCAGTGTTGTCCTTCCTGTTCACGTGAACAGGAAGGAGTGTGTGTGTGTGTGTCCAATTGCAACCCGAATCCTCTTCGCTCTCCTTACCGATTTGTCGGTGAGGAGGGCCAAGCTCCGTCTTCAGTGCCTTTTTCCCCCGCGGTACCACGGTCAAGTATTACTTCGCGGGGGGGCATAGGGACATTGGCCTTGTCTCGATGTGATTGTCATTCCTTATGCGTCCATATCTAGTAGATCTACTATCGTACCTTCTTCATTATAGGCTGCCGTCTACTTCTTACCGCATCGTCCGGTCGTCAGCTTCTTGCAGCATCTCTCGTCTTCTTCTCTCTTCGTCGCCCCTCACTTTCTTGAGGATGACCGCGGCGTAGTTACTAACCACGTGCCAGCCCTCAGCGGTGGCGAACATAGCTACCATAATAGACTCAGGAGTTGCTCTGGTCTGGAGGTAGCGTTCAAACTCTTCACGCTCCTGCTGGTAACGCGAGCAGTAGCAAAAAACGTGCTCAGCGTCCTCGCACATGTCCAAACATGCTGGGCAGTCTGGACAGTCTTCTAAATTAAATCTACACAGGTATGCTCGATAGCATCCATGTCCCGTCAAAAATTGCGTGAGGTAGTAGTTTACTTCCCCGTGTCTTCTTGTGATCCAGTCTTCAATCTTTGGTATAAGTCGGTGCGTCCAGCGCCCTTTCAGGCTGCTGTCCCATCTTCTCTGCCACTCAGCTACTGTTTGTTCTCTGGCAGCGTTCCAGATTTCTGCCTTCGTTCTATCGCTGTTCTCCTGTTTTGCCATGTATATGGCCTTCCTCTCTAGTGCTAAGAGGTCGATGGGTGGCATGCTTGCCACGACGCTTATTGCATCGTCCGATACCGTGCGGTAAGCAGACGCTACTCTTAGCGCACTCCGTCTATACACGGATGACAGGTTCCGCGCATAGGCTTTTATTGCCATTGCATCTGCCCAAATTGGTGCCCCGTACAGCATAATCGATGTACTGACACTTGCTAACAGCTTCTTTTTCTTCTGAGTAGCTCCACCGACATTCGGCATGAGCCGAGAAAGAGCAGCAGTCGTTCTTGACGCTTTTTTACCTGCTAATTCAAGGTGCTGTTTAAACGTCAACTTTTCGTCTATAGTAACGCCCAAATACTTGATAGTCGATTTAGAGGTTATCTCATGGCCGTCTACCATTAGGGCGATTGTCTCCATTTTCTTCCTGCTAGATATCAGGATCGCCTCGGTCTTGTGTCCAGCGAGTTCAAGTCCCGTTTCTCTCAGCCACCTCTGGATGGTGGTGATCGCTTCATTGGTGATTTCAGCGACGTCTTCTTTTTCCTTCCCTACTACTACAAGAGCTATGTCGTCTGCGAATCCTACTACCATAGCCTCCCGCGGGAGTTGTAGTCTCAGCACTCCGTCATACATAATGTTCCACAATGGCGGGCCCAGTACTGATCCCTGTGGAACACCTGCCGTGACCTTGTAGGTTTCAGTGCCGCAATCCGTTTCGTACAGTAAAGTTCTGTCCTTCAGATAGTCGGCCATCATCCTCCTGATGTATGTGGGCACCTCAAGCTTTTCAAGCGCTTCATGTATCTTCGTCCAATTTGCAGAGTTGAATGCGTTTTTGACATCCAAAGTAATAACTGCACAGTACTTCTTTGTTCCGCCCTTCCACCGTTTTCCACTGATGGCTGCTCGGGCTGTGTTTACCACTAGGCCGATCGCGTCCAAAGTAGATCGGCACTTCCGAAAGCCATATTGGTGCTCGGCAAGCCCCTTGGTCTCTTCGATTATGCACTCCATCCTGTTGCTGATAATGCGCTCCAGTATTTTTCCTTGAGTGTCCATCATACATAACGGTCTGTACGATGTCTCCCCTCCGGGCGCTTTGTTACCCTTAGGTAACAATACAAGTCGCTGCTTTTTCCAGTTCGTCGAAAATCTCCCTTCGGCCAGGCATGCATTGTAGAGGCCAACAAATTCTTCAGGTTTAGCCTCGATGGCATGCTTCAGCGCTACGTTTGGTATGCCGTCAGGACCGGGAGCCTTATTGTTTCCTACCCTCTTGCTTGCTACAAGTAGCTCCTCAACTGTAATTGGAGGTATATTTTCTTCCCGCACTTCCTCTGCTATAGCATATGGTGCGTCCGGCTGACTTGGAAAAAGTGTTGTCACTACCCTCTTTAGTACCTCTGGGCACTTTGGTGGGGGTATATAGCTTCCTTTGAGTGTCTTCATAACTGTTTTGTAGGGCCTGCCCCATGGATCTTTATTGACCTCTTCTAGCAGCTCCTTATGACATCTCTGCTTGCTTTCACTGATGCACTTCTTGAGGGTGCACTTGGCTTCTTTCATTCTTCTGTTGCATTCTTCTACAGCTTCGCTTCCAATACCGGTTCGGTAAAACTTTTTCCTTGCCCGTTGCTCAAGCCTTCGTGCTCGGTGGCAAGCGGAGCGCGCTGATCTAATCTTCTCATTCCACCAATATACTGGTGCCCATCTTTGATTGGGCACTTTTCTTGGCATAACTGCGTCACAGGCTCGGGTGAGCCATTTTGTCATTTGTTCAGCCTTATGTTCTGCTGATCCCGTCAATTGGATATTTCCTAACATCATCAGAAATAGTTCCTTGTCGTACTCCTTGGCTTTCCATTCCATTTTCGTACTTATAGGGTTAGTAGTACAGTGCACCATGTTTTGTGTGCCCAGCTCCATTATAATGGCGTGGTGATCACTATTAGTGAAGTGATCGCTTACGGTCCATTTACTCACCTCTTGTACCAGAGATCTACTAACAAATGTTAAGTCGATCACTGATTCAGCGTCCACCTTTTTATAGGTTGGTACGTTGCCTTCGTTCACCAGCACCATGTCCAGAAGTGTGAATGCCTCTAGTAGGGCCTGTCCTCTTCTATTAGTTTTTCGGCTGCCCCATTCAACCGCCCATGAGTTAAAGTCCCCAGCTATAATAGCTGGTTTTTTAGCCCTGACATCTCGTACTAGCCGGTCCAAGAACTGCTGAAACTGATCTATTGGCGCACTGGGTGGGGCATAACAGCTGTATACCTGTATACCCTCAATCTTTGCGCTGGCAAAACCTGCTTCTTTGACTTTCATCCTACTTTGAAAGGTAAGGTCTCTGCACGCCCAAATAGCTGCTTTACCGGAGCCATCGGATTCCCACCTTGGCTGTTCAAGATCTCTGTACTGCTCACTGATTATAGCAACATCAATCTTCTGCTCACGGACGTACTGACAGAGAAGGTCCTGTGCTACCTCACAGTGGTTCAGGTTTAACTGTACTATTCTCATCTTCTTTGTTTTGTGGCTTTCACTGCTGCTTGGTACGCTGGGCAATTATAGCTACCTGCGGCATGATCGCTTCTCTCTACGTCGTTCTTTCCTCTGCAGAGAATGCAGCTGGGCTGGTTTGTGCAGTCTTTCGCTACATGTCCCGCTGAGCCACATTTGTAGCAGCAGCGGCTTCTATCGTGCTGCTCAATGCAGCTTGCAGCAGTATGGCCGAAGCCCAAGCATTTATAGCACCTGAGCGGGCGGGTGTCTCGCTTTATTGCCCTTATTCGGCAGATAACCCACCCTATCTTTATCTTCTCACCCTTGATAAACTTCTGGGCTATCTGGGCAGGTAACTGTACTATTGCTTTCTGCGTATCTCCATAAGCTTTACGAAGCGACTTAACCGCCGTAGGTTCGAAATTATGTCCTTCCTCGTTATTTTTGCGTAGTGCGTCCACTATATCCTCCTTAGTGGTCAGCATGTCAAGATCCTTAATCTCGAAGGCCTCTTCATGATGCAGCGCCCTGATTGTAGCAGTTTCCACTAGTACTGCTTTCACCGCTTCCTGGAGCTCAGCTGTTTCCACCTCCTTGGAACGTCGTAGTTCGAGTAGTAGATCTCCTGCTGTTGTTTTGCGTATTCTATGTACGCTGTTTCCTAACTTTTCTAGGCTAGGCTCTGCCTTCATTTTCTTTAGGATTTCGGCGTAGCTTTTTCCACCCTCGGCCTTGATGACTAAGGCGTCAGGTCTAGGAGGTCTTGCTCTTGCCGTCCTACTTTTTCTGGTGCCTTTTTGGTCTTGGCCACGAGCACCAGTGTTGTCCTTCCTGTTCACGCTTTTTTCTTTTTTCTTCTTTGCCTTCCTTGTCACCACCTCTTGCCACGAGTCTTTCTCCCTCTGGTGGACATTGTCGTCGGCTACTCTTCTTGTAGTGCTCGCCCCTCTAACGCGGCTAGCCTGCTGTGGTTTCCCCTTGCCGACCGGCTTAGGGGTTACTTCATTCGCCTCTGCTACGCTAATTGCCCTTTCCAGAAGGCCAGGGGTTGTTTGGGTCACCTTGCCCTTAGTCCCTGGCCGTTGGCACTGCATAAGGTTATCGTCTGCAGAGCAGAGAGCCCTGTAGCTGGCCCTTATGCTTCGGGCGAGATCCTTGATTTGTTTGTGCACATTGTGTCTGTCCCTGACATAATCGATCAGCTCATCGATTTTGCTGCCAAGGCGATCTAAGTGCACGTTTTTGGAGGTCGCGCTTTCTGCTCGCTTGTCGCCATCTGCGTCTACCTCCATATTCTCTGCCTTCTTTCCTGTAGCATTACCATTGCCTTCCCGTGCCAGGTTACCTACAACGGGGCTGGTTGTGTTGTACTTCGAAAGCGTACTTTCGCCTCTCCCAGATCCAAGGGGTTTATCCCCAAGGAGGCGAGCGTCGACCACCGGGGCTGATACCCGATCGGAATCGACGGCAGGATTAGTAATGCCTGCCTGGGTACTCATATGTTTGAGAACGCTTCTTGATTGATTGTCCTTGCCACCCTAAATACCTGATGTTTCGGTAATTCTAAGCAGTGCTGGGGTGCCGAGGACTTTCGTGGCAGCACCGTTAGCTCCTGTACCCTAGGAAGGGGCCCTTTAACAAAGTGCTAGCATCCGGGCCAGATGCACCTTGGTTTTTTAAGCGAGGTTGTTACTCCTCCCCCTCCTCCTTCCCCACCTCTTGGGTAGTGGGGCCCCGGGCTTGGGACCGGTGTAGCGGAGTTGTGTGTGTGTGTGTGTGTGTGTGTGTGTGTGTGTGTGTGTGTGTGTGTGTAAGAGAGAGTGTGTGTGCGAGTGCCAGTCTTGTTTCTCATGGACGGATTCTTTCTTTTTTGGTTTCTTTTCTTTCTGTTTCTCTCTTCTTCATACGCCTTCTTCCTCCTGTGACTCCTCATGTAAAAAGGTATGTAGAAAACATGCATTGCAGGCAACAGCCTTGGCTGCAGAATTTTCTGTGCAGCTTCTTTTTTTCATAACAGTAACTCTTCTGAAAAAAAGTTGCAGTGCAGCAAATTCTATATCCAAAGCTGTTGCCTGGCATGCATATTTTCTACATACTTTTCTACATTTTTTTCTAAACGCTTAAAGGATGCAGCCCGTAAAGTTTTCTGTCTCTCTGGCCTTGGAGAACCCTTATCTCAATTATTCGTTACCTTTAGATTTTTGAAGTGATAACTTCTTATGCGTATGAGTATGCAGTAAGACCACTATATTAAGACCCAATATTGGGACGTCGCATTGGTCTTAATACTTGATTAAAAGGAAATACTAATAAATATATAAAATTCTCGGATTTAAACACTTTCAAATTTTGAATGTTAGTATATTATACGAGAGGGGATGCAAGTGGACAATTTGAAAATAAAATCAATTATCTATGCTGCAATATTCGATTTTTCGACGTTAAATGAGTTCAACACAGAAAACTTTCTATTTGCATCAATTTAAGTTATTACTTCTGCCAGGCGTCCTAAGGTGCACACATTTTTCTTAATTATATATTATTATATATTGATAATTATATATTGAGAACCCTAAACTCGATTTTTTGTCGCTTCTTGCATTCCTCTAAATTTTTTAAATTATATCTTATATAACTATAACTATCCTCTCATTAAAAAGTAATAGTCGGATGCTGTGAAGCTTTTAAAAACCGTATGTGATTGGTTATGGCTAGACATAAAGTGACTGTCAAAATCTTATAATTTAGTATTTTATTTATTTATTATATTTCTTTATTCTATGTGTTGATTTATATCATTTTTACATTTTATCCCCGTAGACCATTTGCTGTGACACCCTAGAACTGTTTGGTCTTTACAACAAATTACTTAGAACTAATCGTTTATTCTTTATATTATTTTCGCTATCTATATTACATTTCATAATCTTAATTTAATTATTTACATTTTCTATCTTATAATTTAGTTCAATAGCTTGATTTGAATTTATGACACCGAACAAACTGTACACGTAAATACCCTACACAAATATATTTTCCTGCACGAAAAATTTTTACATGGATATTTTCTACACAAATATTCCCTACACTTGTTTTTCTATTATTTTACTACACTCTAAAACTCTACACAATCACATAACCTGTTGTTATGCCATTATGATTAATAAAAGATGGTTTGGTTTACAATTAGTTTAGCTTCTGTATTATTTTTTTTTAATTCCTGTAGCAATAAACAAAGTTATCTGTACACAGGAATGACAGTACAAAATTCAGAGTAAAATAATAATTAATATACAATTAAAATCTAAACTAATAGTATATAAATTACATAATAATAATAATAATAATTCTTTTATTCCTGTATAGATTTTACAACTGTTTACGAGTTCTTTACATTATATTTCTTATATAAATTACATATTCTTCTTAATAACAGTAGATAGTACTTTCTGAACATTGCATGTCAGGATGTTATTAATAATGATGTAATCAATGTAGCTCTCTAGGTTAGAATACTGCACCCTGAATAAGAATAAGAGCTAGTTCATCTGAGAAAAGTGCGCTACTGAAAAAGTACAGATGTTAATAATGAAGTAATTGAAGTAGCTTTCTAGGTTAGAATACTGCACACTGAATAAAAATAAGGTAAGTTACCTGTGAAAAGTGAGCTAGTGAAAAAGCACAGATGATTATTAGTTAATAACCAGTTGATAATTATTCAATAATCGTAATAAAATATTGGTATTTAAAACTTTAAGTGTGAGGATGTTTGCCCTGCATCTCAGCTGTTATGGCTGCCGCACCTTTAACATAGCTGAATACATATTTGTGCAAGTCTACGTGTGAACTCATGTGCCTAATGTAGAGAGCGTGGAAAGGGGTTGTTACTTAAACCAACATTATTTTTTGTAGAATTACTGTAAATTTTGCAAAACCTAAGGCATTTTTAGAATCCGTAATTAAATGGCAAACATTTTGTGCTAGTCTAACGCTGAAATTCATTTTTTTTATTTATAGTAATAACTAGCTAAATTCAAGCGCGCCTCGGGCGCTCAATTTTAATGCACGCGGTTTTTTTATTATAATGTCTAAAAAGTATTCAAAATTCTAATATATATTTCACAATTAAGTACGCATCTGTATTTGATTGATGTTTTTCTCAAGAAAATAAGGAGTATTTTCTAAAACAAAGCAAATTATAGTTTTTGAGGTTAGAAATTCTAACTTAGAATATATGATACAGAATAAGCTACAATGATATAAATGAAACAATCATATTATTAATTATGGTCAAAGAATCAACTAAATAATAAACCAAAAATCAAGATATTCAACTTAAACCGTACTAAAACGTTTTAAAATTTTGGCGCCAATCAGCCAGATGTCTAGCCATAACCAATCAAATTGAGTTTAAAAGGTTTTATAGCACGCTAACCTCAAAATGACAACTTTATTGTCGATTTTGAGGTTGTCATGCTATAAAATATCGTATGAGGCTGTTGTGGGAGGTGAAACCTCGAGCAAGGTGGCAAACCATCTCCCACAACAATGTCATAATATACTATTACAACATCCGGTCATCTCTTTTTTAAGAGAGGATTAAGCAGAAAAGGAAATACAGAGATATTTGTAACACTCCGCATTCTTACAAAGGTAAACGAGGTTATCTGACCGAAGGTCTGGCATTATAATTATAGCAAAAATAAAGATAACTTAAAACTAGAACTTATCCTACATTTACTACTACTACACTCATAATAACATTTTTAGTATCACATGCACATAAATATATTTTATTTTTAACAAATATAACTAGAAAAATTTCTTTTTTAGATATAAACAATTGGATTTTATCTATTCTTAAATTATTTTTGTTCACTCAATTTGCCTATTTCTAACACTATACAATTTTTCGGTAGTGCATTATTAAATGTTGAGATCGGTTTAATATAACAATTCTTATTACTAATTCTCTTTTAATTTATTGGTACGATAATACTTATATTTTAAATAATACTAGATGAGTTGAGGTATTGCATTTTGAGATCATTGTAGTACAGTTTCAAAACTTCTAGGGTAAACGATTGTTCAAGATTGAGGATATTACTTTACATGACAAAATTATTTTTGTTAATAATTTTTAGAATCTTTTTCCGTATTTTTTGTATTAAATCTCTATCATTCTTATACACTCCACCCTAAGCTATGATATCATAGCTTTATTATACTATGGAAAAATGCATAATATATCATTATCTATATTTAAAAAAATACTATAATATTCTTTTTAACTTGGAAAACAATAATATATATTTTTCATAACTTTGCTTTACTTAAGAACCGCTAAGTTTTCAGATGTCTGTTAGAGGCTAGTTTGAGGTTAGGATCCTGTTGAAAAAAATGACGTATATAAATGACGTTATAAAATGACGTCATTTAATGACGTGTTTGGGCGTGTCACAAATTGGAACATAAATTAACGTTATTTTATGAAAATTTTGATCATATAAAAATTACACTATTATGTAGTATCTAAAAGTCCTAAATATGTAAAAAAAATTGATAAAAATACTAAATTTAGATACTAAACAATTGTGTAATTTTTATATGATCAAAATTTTCAGAAAATGATGTCATAAAACAACGTTATTTTATGTTCCAATTTGTGACACGCCCAAAAACGCCACTTTATAGTTACTTTATGACGTCATTTTTTTCAACAGGCGAGGATAGGAATAACCACTAGCTCAATAAATTTCTGAAAATTTTGATCATATAAAAATTACACAATTGTGTAGTATCTAAAAGTCTGTCTATGCCGTAGGGAGCGATAGCATTGCGTAACATTTGCGCGGATCCTCACCCGGCAGTTTACCCACCCGATACGGATCTTTCCTTTTTTTGAGTAGAGCGGTGGCCTTAGTATGATCTATTTCGACCACCGACTCCTTCTCTCTCTCTCTCTCTCTCTCTCTCTCTCTCTCTCTCTCTCTCTCTCTCTTTCTCTCTCTCAAAATTTTATGAACTTTCTGCGTTTAATTGGGTTTAATTGGGACTTTTTAATGGGATGGTGGCCTTAGTATGATCTATTTCGACCACCGCCTCCTTCTCTCTCTCTCTCTCTCTCTCTCTCTCTCTCTCTCTCTCTCTCTCTCTCTCTTTCTCTCTCTCAAAATTTTATGAACTTTCTGCGTTTAATTGGGACTTTAATTGGGACATTTTCTCATATTTTAAAACCTTTCTGCACTTTTCAAACACATACAATTATTGAGAATTGACAGATATAACCGTATTTTCTTACATTTCGTCCAAGCAAATTCGCATTTTTCTTTCGAAATGCGAATTATTGTACCAGCTAGGCCAATAGATACGAAAAGTGCAGAAGGGTCCCAAGAGGTGCCAAATTTTCGTGCCATTTAATCAACATCAATTTCAGATATGATGTTGATCAAGAAGAGTTCAAAGATTTTTTTAAGAAATATTTTTTTTATTGAGTTAGTAGTGTTATTTTACATTCAATTCTATTCTCTCTATATGTATATATTTTTTTTCTGATACGAAGTGATTATTGAATAATAATAGAAATAGAATAAGAACTTAAAATAAGCAACAGTTTTGAAATTTTTCGTAAATATTGATTAAATTAATAAAAAAAATCATGCTTCTTTTAGATACTGTTAATAATCTACACGTTGATTCTGATATCGCTTTTTACGAAGATAAAATAGAAAACGAATCTGCAATAGTTGTCGATTCTCAGGAAACGCTGGAAAGTATTGAGGAAAACTTTGAAGAAGTCGATTTTTTAGATTTAGTACCAAATTGTAATAATGTAAATGAAAACATCAAAACCAATTCTCAAGAGATTCTTGAAGTTAAAAATGTAGACTTTAATGAAATTGATGCAAATTTTAAAAATATTCTTGGGGACAATGATGTGAGCTTTGAAGAGATTAATGACGACGATGAGATAAAACTATATTTAGAAGCAACTTCTTCAGAGAGTGTCAGAGCAGATGAGTTAAGCTTTCAAGATGTTCATTTATCACGCTTACCATCAAATGGTAACTTAACAGAACCTTCTACTGAACACGAAATAGATGACATTATTATGGAAGATGTTAATCTTGAACTAGATTCATTAAATTTGGAACTTCTGAAAAGTGTTGACAAGTATGCGAATTCTTCTTCGTTATTTTTGTTTAAAAATAAAGACAGTACAATAGCCAACGATGTAATAAACCACGTATCCCCTAAAAATGATTCGATTTCATGCCTCCAGATTAATTCACCACAAACTTTACGAACGGATAATGAAAATCCTAACAATTTTGAACTGTCACCCATTCTACAGAGTACAAAAAGAATAACTAACGGCTTTTCAAAAAATGATTTAGATCTGAGCCTAAAAATAGATTCTCCAGAATTGCTACGAGTTGATTCTCGCAATCGTGACGAGTATTTCACATTTATAGATAAAAATATTACGACACCTTATTCGGACGATGATTATGATAGTAGCATTAAGGAAAGTAATAAAAAAAAATTCGTTTTTTCTGATTCAGGAGATGATTTTGATATAAGTCAAGTTCTGAATGCGCGCTGTCCGAGTCGTAAAGGACATTCTGAAACCGAAATTGAGTATTCTAAACAAAAACGGAAAGCCCTATCGCAAGACAAAATCGCTAAACCCTTAAAGGACATACCCATTGACCTAGATTTAGGAACAGACCTTCTTGGCCAATTTAAAAAAAATAAGTCTAATCACCAGGCTGGAACCTCAAACTCTAATATGAGTAATTCTAAACCAAAAAGAAAAGTGACAACGAAAGCGAAAGTACGGGATTTTTCGGATAGCAAATTAAAGGATTCAGATGATGACTACGAAGAAAATTCAAAAGTTGATGAAGAAGATGATTCCGAAGAAAGTTCTGAAGAAGATCTTGGCATGAGTGAAGACGAATTACCCTGCAAAAAAAATGGAAATGCAAGAGTGGAGAAACACAAGAAAGATAAAACAAATAATTCATATGAGATCGTTGACGACAACAAAAACTTGGAGGTGGAGTTTCTGAAAAAATTATATGTACCCGACTCTTCGGAAGGTGGAAAACATTATTCTAAAGAAGGTTGCTGTCCCTTCTGCAAACAAGTCTATAAACGACTTGATAGGCATTTACCGGTGCATAGAAAGGAATCTAAAACTGTAGGAAAGTTGTGCAGTTTGCCAAATAGATGTAAAGAAAGAATGGACTTATTTAAAACTTTAAGATTGCATGGTAATGCTTTTTACAACACAAATCGAATAGTGAATCCATCAGGAAAACTACTAGTTAGTAGACGTATCGCTGTGAATAGTAAAATTAAAAGTAAATCTGAAGTGAATAATGAAGAAATCGAAAATTTAGTTGAAAAGAATACAGAAAGCGATCAGACAGCACATAAAGAAAATGAAGAATTGGATTTAGAAGAAGAAATGCAGAAAGAAATGATGGCGTATACTGAAAAATTTGATGAAACTATCGAAGAAACGAAAATAATCCGCTTACAAAGAGTGAGATGCGACATTTGCAAAGCGTA